>OZ010586.1:83820250-83855250 GCA_963932145.1 Acanthosepion lycidas
TATATATATATATATATATATATATACATATATATATGCACATACATATGTATGGCAAAAACATAAAAATAAAAAATAAAAACAAACGTAGGAAAAAGATTCATTAAACTCATCCATAAACACTTCTCTCCATTTCTCACAGCAACATATTCAACATTAAAAAGAAGTTTTGTTTTGAAGGTGTTCAAGTTGACAAGCCATATATATTTAGCAAAAGAACTATAATAAATTGGGAAAAGTTTTTGTGTGACATGTTTCATCCTTTAGGACAATCATTAAAGTAAATTAACAATTACATTGATACTACTACACATACTCACAAAGGGGCTGCTGAGCATTTTAAATATAATTTTTTTAATATATGTTTTGGGTATATAGTCTAGCCCAATTCCATTAGTTTCTTTTTCTTCATGGTTCCATCACTTTTGGTATTACACTGTGACAACAGAAGATCTAACAAGAAAGGTGAAATGTAAGAAACAAGACATAAATTTACTGTGGGTAATCTCGCAATTAAGGCACTTTCTAAACATTTCCGTCTTAGTAAATTGTCTTCTCCTTTACTTAAAGTAGCATCTTTTAGATCAAAATTATGGTCAGACTCATTACAGTAAGTAATGCATTTTGTGTTGTTTTATAAAAGATCCTTTCTGTGTAATATAATCTTTTATTCAAATTCCTTGTGGTTTCTCCAATGTATTTGTTGTGGTAATTATTACGGGTGATAGAGTAAATTCTTTCATTTTAAATTTTCTTTTCAAATAAGAACAAATGTTTGAGTTAGTCTTATTTTGCTCTCGATATTTTCTTAATGCCAATCAGCTTATTTTGCTTTTTATTTCTTGTCTTCAAAGAAGTGATAATCTAATAAACAACTTTTAAAAACTCAATACCAATGAGACTTGAGTATCAGTAATAGAAGTATGAATATAATTTGCTTATTATTGTTGGTTAGAATGAGAATATCTCTAATGAATTGACTCAATAAACATGTTTTTCCTTTGGTACTAAATGTTCCATATTACACAAACCATCTACTTATTCGAGCCAAGCAAACAGTGTCAACAAAATCACAGTTCAGACAAGAATTTCAGTTCTCTTATTACTCAAAAATACGCTAATAAATGAATGCATATAATTTTCATTTTTATTTACATTTAGACTAATGATCTCAAGGTTGTTGTTATTACTTGAAAGTGTTACCTGGATTGGCAGAAATCTAAAGAAGGCCTGAGGACACAACATCTGAAATGTTAAGACAACAAAGATGAGGATATTCGTCCAAATGTAAATCATGTAGATAATAATAATTCCTCATCCCAGAAATTCATACAGAAGTACTTTCACATTTTTTACAATTCCAAATAAATTATTTGAAGTATCCAAATCAAAATCCAGGGTATTTGGATTTCTGTTGGAGAAACCCCACCTTGGTTCACCTCCACAACTTCCTCACGCATCCAAATCAAAATCCAGGGCCTTCACCCTTCTGTTGGAAGAACCGCTCCCTTGTTCACCTCCACAACTTCTTATTTCTGGCATCCAAATCGAAATCCAGGGCCTTTGCACTCCTGCTGGAGGAACCCCACCCTTGTTAACCTCCTCCACTTCCTATCTCTGGCTGTACTGGTATTGTGTCAGATCATTGCACCATCTTGGCCAAGGTATTGGATCAGATCGTTGCGCCATCTTGACTTTGGCCACCCTTTAGTTCCTTTCCACTGCCTTGGTCTCCACTATGTTGTTCTAATATCTCCCTTGTTGTCTCTGAAATGAGAGACATCACCAGCCCATCTATGTTTGCCCTTCTTGACGGTCACAATTATTTCTTTCATTCCAGTCTGATATTGAATCTAGATGTTGCACTTCCATCCATGTAAGCTGATGCTCAGCATGATTTGCTCAATTTTACTTTGGGCCACTGCAAGGGAGTCTGCAGTGGTGGTGTTGGCCACCTATGTCTCACTGCCATAAGTCATCACTATTAGAGCATATTCATTAAAGAACTTTCTCTTGCTTTCGATTAGTGATGTTATAAACTATTCCAAAAGCTGATCTAACAAGCACAATCCTTCTTTTGATCACTGCAGGGTACCAACTCTTGTAATCTTTCCAAGATAAAACATAATTTTCTACTTTCTCACTGTGTTTTTCATCTACAATAACTGGTGATAGTTTAGCATGACTGCTAAACATGATCTGCATGTTAAAGCCTACCACTTGGCTCAGTGTGGATAGCATTGAACATCTCCAATTCTTGTGGTGTATGGACTATTAAGATGATGTTATTTGTGAAGTTTAGGTGGCAGAGGAGTTTTTAAGTAAACTCAATTACTTATAAGATATCCCTATTAGTAAACTCTTTCCAGGCAATTATGAAAAACATTGCTTCATTTTTTTGAAAGTGTAGATATGATTATAATCTAATTATCTCCTTTGTAAGTTCTTGGGAATATATCTTATGATCCAGAGAATTATTTGACTAAAAGTAGTTGCAAATGATTGAATGAAAGATTGAATAAATTTATCCAGGCTTAAATAAAAAGCTGATTTAAAATGAAGTTCTTCTCTTACTCTTCAATGTTCTATATTAAAATAATCTTCTTCAATATAATTCTGTTTTTATTTCATATAATTTCCTTTGTTTCAGACAAATCTGTATTTTCTCCAAGTATATTTTAGATTACTGCTTTATAAATCTATACTGTTTTGCAGGGTCAAATTAAGGCCAACTGATGTTGTAAACACAGCCCAACAATGATCACCCTGAATATGCCACACATAATGACAACTACTCCAAGAGGTATTACATTTAATTTAGTAATAGAGTATAATATCTACCTGTATCTACCTCTGTATAATGCAAAGTAATTTAATTAATGAGAAAATGAGGAACTTACCTGTTTACTACATCTTGTAAAGTTTAGTGAAATCACATGGTTGTTCACACACAGATTGATGTACTAAGACTGATATTCATTTTTTTTACTATTGTTCAAGCAATACAAGGTCTAAGAGCCACTCAAGGAAGATCATTACTAAATGTATAGATGGTGGTTAACTTTAAATAGGTTACAAATGCAAGATAGGAACTGGTTGACCCTGGACTTAAAGAGGTTAAGATTGTACTGATCAGGGAATATCCACTCAGGAGTATGTTTCCCAATGCAAGATTTCTAAGGAAGAATCTGTCTGAGTGACATTCCTCCTTAGTAATGAAATATGAAAGGAACAAGAATGAATCAACTCGGTGTATATGGTATGTCCTAACTGTGAAAGTCTGATTTGGATTAATGGAACCAATTCAGCTTGCTCAAATATCTGCTTTAAAAATAGAAGTAGAGTAGTAAGAGGCTAACAATGTTTTGTCTGTGAGAAAAGTGTTTTCAGGCAGAAAGCAATTAATCACCCACAAGACCATGTAAACACTTTTTAACTCTATCAAGGCTGGAAAATAAAGACAATGCAGCTCCAGCCATCAATTCTCCATTTTTGGTTTGGTAAAGAAAGTGGTAAACTTTATAGTTTCTACTCTAATATTTAAATTAACATATCACTATACATCCTTAATTTCATGTCATATCACATGACATTTCACTGATATTGCAAGAGCTTGAATGAAGGCTGAGAATGAGGAAATGAATTCAAACAACTTCAAACATTCAGGAACATTCTTGAATAGATATAGGGTAAAGCTTTTTCCATTAAGAAGCCAGTTCTTTAAAATAATTAAATTTGGTTCTTGAGTTTTCTTTGCTTATAGCCCTTAGAAAAATAGTTATGGAACAAAAAAGGATAAATATTTTACTGTTTTGCTTGTGGTGAATTCGATTAAAAAGAAAAAGAAAAAAAGCACAACCATATTTCTGTTGCCTTGTCTCCCCTTCATCTGTGAGGAAACTATCTAGTATTCACTGCCATATAGGAGAACTTACTGACAGAACCCACACTATGACCAAAGGGAAAGACCTTTGCAGTAAACTTCTTAATTCCCTTAGTTGGGATAAAAGTTTATTTGTATTTTATAACTAATGAAAATGAAATGAAAAGTTTCTAGAAAAGGAAACATCTTAAAAATGTATACACATTGATAACAGTGCACAAATGACTAAATAGACTTTGTTGGTTGGTTTGGTTGGTTGGTTGATTTTGTTTAGCGGCATATCTACCTTTACGGGTTATTTAATGCCAAAATCTAAATATTTTGGACATAATTTTATGCTTTCAACTACAGGTATTTTTTACATACTTTCAGAGAAAAGGTATGTTTTTTAGATATATATATTGTAGAGCATAAAATATATTGTTCATAGATTTACTATAAATATGTATTTTTATATATTTTTAGTGTTGCACTTATTGTCATTTTGCTATAAAAATATATTGTTAGTCATTTTATTATAAAAATGTTTTGTTGTTTTTTGTTTGGGGGTTCACTATTTGCCCATAGCTGGTACCCTAACAGGTTCTACCAGCCCAAATAGACTTAGTTCCATGACAATTGAAAATGATGTTCATAAAAACTTTACTGATCTTTTGGAGAAATTTATATCCTGGAAACTGCAAGAAGACATTTTGAAATCTAGTTGTTGCTTCCTTTTTAGAAATAAATTTGTAGTGGATTGGTAAATAGGCTTGTACCTATTTGCATAAGTTAAGTAGAAGAGAAATAAAGTGTATAGAAAAGAAAGTGACAGGCAGAAGTTGATTTACTGATCACATGTCATAGAAACAACAGTATAAAATGGATTTCTGCCCAAATAGACAATTGGGTGTTTTATATATATATATATATATATATATATATATATATATATATATATATATATATATATATATATATATATATGCAGTGGATCAAAAATAGATCAAATATAGATCAGAATCCAACAGAATATTAAGATAATGGACAAATAGGAAATGTAAAAAAAGAAAAGATAAAAGCCTAATGTCTTATTCTGACCAATTTTATAACCTAGAATTGAAATGGAAGACATCATGATAGAAGAAGATCTTGCCAAAGAAGAAAGTATGAGTTCTTCAGATCTGGATAATGTAACAGAAGACAAACCTATGGATGATAATGGGAGTGACTTAGACATGGAAGAAGATGAAATGAAACCAAGATCTCTATTAGAAAGAGCAGAACATAAAATGCAAGGAGGAATAAATTTGTAATAGAAATTCAAGAACAACCAAAGGCATTAAACCTCTTCAGTTGGGGGAGGTGTAGTTGATTGGTAAATAGGATTGTACCTATTTGCATAAGTCAATTAGAAGAGAAATAAAGAGTATAGTATAAAGAAAGAGACAGACGGATGTTGACTAATGATCATGTGTCTGAGAACAACACGTTCCTTAGAACAACACAATACAACAAAATTAAAATTTTATTTCATTTCAAAAAATATTACTGCAGGCCCTCACAGTACATATAGCTGAGGGGCCTAGAAAATCTTAAACTTCATATTGGATAAATTAACTTTATTCTTTTGGCACAAGCCAGTGATACCATGACAAAGGATTTGGAGGGTTTGGGAAACTATCAGAATATCTCCCAAGAAAATTTTGGCAGAATGATTCTCACATGGACCCAAATTGCTCATCTGACAACTCAACAATTTCCTTTGAAGTCTCTCAGTGCCTCCAGAGATTTAGAAAAGAGCCTGAATTTGATAGCAGTGTGAAGTGTTGCATGCTGAGAAAATGAAAATGAAGAAAGGATGTCAAATCTTTCCTGTCTAACACCAGCATAAATGGTAAAAATAAGAGTGAGCAATATTGTAAAAGATATACATAGTAATTTTGTTTCCCAGTATGTGTTTGGCTTCTCTCTAGAGCTGTTTTAACCTCAGTCTCTAATGAAAAACATTACCCCAATTTCTCTCTCTCACTCCATCTATACAAATATATATATCATATATATATATATATATATATATATATATATATATATGTATATATATCTGTGTGTGTGCGTGTGCGCGTGTATGTGTGTGTGTGTGTGTGTGTGTGTGTGTACAAGGTGTTATCTATAAATTGTCATTGAAAATATGCAAAAATGAAAATAACACTGGCATCTCATTTTAGCAGATATATTTACCAAAATTACTCAAAATATCTTGAAATACTAAACAGTAATTTTATTCAATAAAATCACCATTGGCTTCAACTACAACCTCTAGACGGCTTTGGAATCTCTTGCATCTCTTCTGGACAGTATCCTTGTTTAAGGTGGTGAATGTTGCCATAATCCGTGCCTTCAGTTCATCGTTGATGTTACAAGGAGTTTTGTTGGTCTCTCACTCAACTGTGCTCTACACATAGTAATCACAGAGGTTGTAGTCTGGAGAGTTAGGTGGATAGATGTAAGGGCTGATTTGAAATTGTCTAACAGCCATGACTGGGACTCTCCTGCATGTGCAGAGTCCTTTTGCCAGATGTAAGGTCTTCCAGAAGCCATCCTCTTGACCCAGGGCAACACTACCGCTTCAAGGTACTTGATGTAGCCCTTCATATTGAGTTTAGGGCCCTTACCAACAAATTTGTGTGTTCTTTTCTTATCAGAATGATCAGTGATTTTCCAAAGCTTCTGTACCTTTGTAATCACCATTAGACTCATCAAACTCTTTTCGAATCTTCTGCACTGTCCTCAGATTGACACCCAAACACTCTGAAATGTTCATATTGGAGGTTCCAGTGTGAATGCCAAGCAGCACAGCATGCCATTTCCAAATTTCTGGCAGAGTGAATTGCATCATGATGCTCTTTTTCTCACAGATGGTGTCCAGCTGAGCCTACTATACTGTGCAGTCAACAAAATCAAAAACAAAGAACACACATGCACAAAATTAAAAATGGAGACAATTTAGCCATCACACCATTTAGATGGATTGATTGACTTTTTTATGGCTTATCTACTGTTTGTAAATTATTGAAAGCCATAAAATATGCTTTTACATTCTCAGAATTTACATAACCTTGAAAAGTAGCAGGCACAAAGATGAGCTTACATTTACTAAATCATGGCAAATGACTAAAAGGAACAGGAGTAGATATATAATAATGTTCAAATCTCCCTATAATAAAACTAAAATAAATATAGCCAAAATATTCTTAAAATGAATTGGAAAACACTTTACATCTTCAGAGAAAATGAGCTAACTCTTTAATAAGAATAATGTAAAAATTGACTTATTGTTGTGGAAAAAACATGAAAAAAGATAATTGATAATCCTAATAAAAATCTTCTTAGTGATATTAATGCTGAATAAGGCAAACCTAAATGTAGCTGTATATTATAATGCACCTGTCCTTTGGAAGGTAATTGTATAGTTAAGAATATATTATACCTGGCTAAAACAGAAATAACAAAGAGGAATAGCACTAATGAGAAGTAAGAATGAGTGGGAAAACAGATATTATAAGCTGAGTTTTAATAAGAAAATATGAAAATGCTAAACACTGTCAGTTTGTTATTGGAAAATGAAAAGAGAAGTAGACAGATCTCCTAAAATAACTTGAAAAAGTCTTAAAAACAGTAAAATGTAAAAATAGCTTGAATAGGTGTAGAGTATGCTGAGAAGAAAAGTTAGCAATATTAGAACTGAGCAGTGACATTAGACTGTTAAATAAAAGAGTTGGTTAGTAGGTGTAGGCATAGTATTAAACACCTACTGTATCACCTTCCACCAAACTAGTGAGTTTTCCCTCTGTTCAGATAGACAAGTGTTATCTGGACTTATTATCTCACCACAAGATTTTTTCTTTGTTAATTTTTTCCCCTCTATAGATGACTAACGTTCATAGATGTTTTCTTCCTCTTTGTTATATTAGTATAAATGTTCCATTCCTCCTCTATTCATTTTGTTATAAAATAAAATAAGACATATCTTGGCAGATTTGCAGGCAAATAAACTAACATACTCAAGAGCGAGAGCCGGATCTGAACGGGACAAGGCTCCATCACAAAATGACCATTATTGTCGTTTACGCATAGGCCTGACTCACGAGTTCCGGTTGAAAAATAAAATAATATTTTAAAGTGTCCCTACTTCTTGACCAGTAAAAATGCTTCCCTCCTAATTATACTCGCGTTGTTTTACGAGCCTGTTAAAGCCATAAAATATGTCATAAAAGGGGTCACATGGCAAAGTACTAGCAGTCAACAGGAGGCCAGGGAAAAGATCTGTCATGGTCAGTCAGCAGCATTCAGCAGGAGGAGCACCACGCCAATCAGTGAGAACTACTATGAGAGATCAACCCAGATTGGAAGCCGGCTTATGAACTATACCACAAGTTAGCTGTCCCAAACCCACACGTTCCTATTGAAATAAATCGTGTAAATCTATTTCTGCTGTTGTCGTATTTCCTTCTTGCAACCATATGCTTGTCTATAACAATTTGCTTTCTGGTTAACTGATGATCACAGTAGTGTGAGACTTGAATAGCCATTTGAACTGTGTCATATTGATAGTTAGTGTATTTGCTCTGTCATACTTGCATAAACATTGAGTACTATCTTTAAATACAAAACAAAACTGACCACAATTTTGACATAAAAAATGCCACTTTAATTAAAAGTGAAAATAATTATTGGAAATTATGCGAAATATTTAATAAAAAAGATGATGAAAAGAAAAATTAAAAAAATATGGATGAATATGGCTAGACTGGAAAAAATTTAAAAAAAATCTTTTGAAACTACCAACATCTCTCATTCATATGTATGTGTAATCACAACAATATCAACAAACCCAGACTGATGAAGTCCTAACAAATGAAATGTGTCACAAATAATTTTTTTCCATTTTGTCTTATAATATATATATATATATATATATATATATATATATTCCGGGAAGAATTTCTGAATCCATTCACTGTTTTGAAACTGCCAGGTCTGACGAAGCGGAATTGAATTATCAATTTTGTAAAATAAAATATTACCATGGTTTTCCCAAGTCTCTGATTTGTTAATTAATTAACACTTGGTCTGTTTATTAGATTGAGCTCTCAGGATTTATATCCTCCCAGGAATTATCCATACGAATTACCAATTAACTTTATCATATTTTATATATATATATATATATATATATATATATATATATATATATATATATATATATTATTTACAATTTCCTATATTTATGCCTGAACTGATGATTGTTTAAGGAGAAATTGAAATCACCATGCAGTGTTGATTTGTATATCTGAACAATCTCTTCCTCTCTCTCTCTCTCTCTCTCTCTAGGAGTAGATAGGGTACCTATCACCCGGTCAATACTTCTCCCCCTCCTTTGAACAGGTATAGAGGCTCATCATTTGTTTTCTGTCTAGGAAGAGGGTCCCAGATCTTTTCCTTTTCCCTAGCCTCTATATTAGTGTTGTCGTGAATTCTTTGTGATATGTACAGTCTGTGGCAATGTATCTTTATACTGAGGGTATCGGGTTGACAGTTCTCTGGTTACTGTTTCCATCTGGCATGTATGAGCCCTAACTCTTGCATAGCATCTTAAGTGACTGCTCTGTAGTGCTTGTAGTGTCATGTCACACATGGAAGTGTGTCCCTGCATGCATTTCCAGTGGTCAAACCCAAGGTGTTTCAGGCTGCACCAGCTCCTTTCTGTCCATGTCATATATGATAAATATCAGCGACTATTACTTAGGCTTTTTCACTTTCATTACCAACATAACTCAACAGGACCATAAATAATCAAAAAATTAAACCTAAATGAACTCTAAAAAAATCACCTTTAACCCTTTAACATTTCCTTTTCCAACATCCACAGCATTCAGACCAACTTCTGCAGTGTGGAATTATTCATCATTGAGAATATATACTATATACATATAATAATATATATATATATATATATATATATATATATATATATATATATATATATACTAGCCTGTGAGACCAACCTTAATTTGTCAATCCCCTCCTCTGGCTTCTTGATTCCCATTTACCTTCCTCTCCTTAGAAAGGACTTTATAACCCACATGTATGGCCTGGAAGTCTATGCATGGGACCATCCCCACTAGCTAAGGAACTCTCTCTTGAATCTCCAAACCATTTATATATGTGTCTCTGTCTAACCCTCCTCAATTCTATAAGCCATCTCTTCTTTCTCTATCACTCTCCATCCTCCCAAGACTGTGGTGTACTTGATAGTATTTCTAATAATATAGACAAAGCTATCTCTCTACATCTGTCTACACATATTTGTGTTCGGTGATTTAATGCTTACCATACCAAATGGCTTAAACACTCTGTAACTGATTTTCCTGGCATACCAACCCTTACCTTTCAATCGCTCAATCTCTCACACAAGTGGTTGACTTTTCTGCATGTTTCTCCAGTCACCATGATGATAAGGCTTTCCTTCTTGATCTCTGTTTTACCTCCATCCTTGAGTCTTGTCGCGCCATACCCTCTTGGCAACTCTGATCGTACCATCATGTCTGTTAACATCTCCTTCAACTCCTCGCCCAATAAAGAACCTCCTACCAACATAATATCTTTCTGTTATCAACAAGCAGACTTGGATTCGTTCTGTGATTTCCTTCACGATGTCCCCTGGAATGTTGTTTTTAATCTCCACATCCAAAAATGTGTATCTGAGATCTCATCCTGGGTAAAAGCTGGAATCAAGGCTTTCATCCCCGCAAGAAAATAAAAAGTGAAATTGCGTTCATCTCTTTGGTTCTCAACTGCTTGCTCAGCTGCTATTGCCCATAGGAATCACTTCTTCCATCTGTACCAAAGTGACATGTCTAATTGCAATGGACATTTCTTTGTCTCTGTCCATAATGAGTGCAAGCATGTCCTCAATGAAGCAAAGTTAGTATTTGCTGAAAGAATGAAACTATGTACTGCATCTCGCAAGTTTGGTTCTAAAGATTATTGGTGTCTCTACAAGAGCCTGCTGAACAACAGCAAATCCACAATTTCTCCTCTATTCAATCAATTTGAGGTCTTGTTTTCCTCAGCTTATAATGCTGAATGCTTTGCCCAGAAATTTTCATCCAATTCAACACTCGACTCATCTAGTGTACCCACTCCTGATTCTCCCCCTAAAACTGAAGCTCTGTTGAGCGAGATGCACACAACCCCAATGATGGTATTGAACATCATCTCTAAATTAGATTCCCATAAGACGGTGGGGACGGGATACCAGCCTTTATCCTGAAGAAATGTGCTCCTGAACTGGCTCTTGTCCTCTCCAAACTTTACAACTACTGCTTCACTGACTCTTGCTTTCCAGCCTCTTAGAAGTCTTCTGTTGTGCCTGTCTTTAAGAACTCTAGAGGCCCTTCTGACCCATCTAACTACCATCCTATTAGTCTCCTACCAATCTTCAGTAAAGTCTTTGAAACTTTAATCAATGCCGAAGTAATTAACCACCTTACATCACATGACCTGCTCTCCGACAAGCAATATGGTTTCCGCTTTGCTTGATCTACTGCTGACATGCTCATAGACATAACTGAATTTGTATAACAAGCACTTCACAATAACAGAGACGCTCGATCCATAGCTCTAGACATGTTTGATAGGGTTTAGCATGTTGGCCTTCTTCATAAGCTTCAGTGATATGACATTACAGGTGATTATTTGACTTAATACAATCATTCCTGTCAAACTGTGAACTGAAGGTCATCCTAAACAGGTTCTCTTCCAGCTCCTTTATCATGAACACTGGTGTTCTCCAAGGCTCTTTCTTTCATACACTATTTCTGATCTTCATTAACAACATTCCCAATGTCATCAATTCCCAAGTAGGCATCTATGTGGACGACACTACTATTTACTCCTGCCTCAATAGTAAATCTGGTATCGTTGACAAAATTAATGTGGCCACTGGTCTTGAAAATCTGTGGTTGATTGGGCAGGAAATGGCTTGTAAACTTTAATGCCTCCAAAACCATGCGGTAGATGAAGCTATTGATTTAATGTATTTGTTCCACTTCATGTCAGTGGTCAGCATGAGACCAAGCAGGTGCAGCAAGGTGTTCTCATTGTGATGAGAGGCAGGGAGGGTTCTCTGTGGTGGGTAATTGAGAGCAGTTTCATTTTCATACATATATATATATATATATATGTATATATATATATATATGACATAGCAATATATAATTTTTTTATAATTTTATACAACAAACAGTATTTAGAAAAATATGAGATTTCCTTGTTGATGATGCCATATCTACACATGTGGACAAAATGAGAGACGCTAGTAGTTTCAAAATTTTAGAAAGAATATTTTTTTTCAATTGTCTCCATCACATATAGTCTTTTGATTAAAGTTCATGAGGTTTCTTCAACGTATCCATTCTGGCAATTCTTCAAGAAGTTCAAACAAAAAACTATATGAACACAAAAGGGACATTTTAAAAAACAACACACAAAACTGACTGCAATATTGACAGAGGGAATGCTACATTGATTAAAAGAGAAAATAATTCACTAAGACAAAAATGTTTGGAAAGTGCCTTGATTGCTCGTTCATCCACAGTAAATTTGCATCCAGGCACTTACAATATATTATCGTTCTTGGTAGATTTTTGGTTTTCACAATGTGAGATAGTCAAAGACAAAGATGATAGGGAGAAAAAGAAAAATACAGATGAATTTTGCTAAATATTGAAAAATATTCTTTCAAAAAAAATTCTTTTAAAAATTCTTTCAATGGCAACATCAAGAAAGCCCAATCCAATAAAATCCTAACGAATAAAACATGTCACAAATTTTTTTTTCCAATTTGTCATACTACACACATATATATATATATATATATATAAAGTATTGTTACTGATATTTATTTTTTCAATTTCTGCTATATTAATATTTCTATGTGTTATAAAAAAGTAATATGGAAAGGTAAACAATATGTTTTAAAGTTACTGAGAGATGGAAACACAACACTGAAAATTGTGAAAGATTTGATCACAGATTATATTAGGTTGGTGCAAAAATAATGACGTAATAATGTCATTTTTTGACGTTAAAAATACGTCAAAAAACGACATTATTACGTCATTATTTTTGCACCAACCTAATAGAACGATCAAAAAAAAAATATTGAAGATATTGGCAAGATAAGAAAAAAGAAAAAACATTGGCTCTAAGAATGGCACAAAACAGATCTGAGAAATATTTAAGAAAAAATGTATTTAGCAAGATAAGAGAGTTGAGTAGCAAGAATTTTTTTTAAAACTTGAGTTGCAAATGTAAAAAGAGAAAAGATACAGAACATTGGCTAAAACCAAGAAAGAAAACAAAAGACCAAGTTTAATTAAAAATCTCAGTGAAAATCTATATGTCAAGTGAAGAAAGACATGAAAACTGATTTCTCAGTAATTTTTAGTGATGTATGTCGAGCTACATTGGATGGGGAAGAGATTTAATCTGTAATGAAAATAGTTAAAAAGAAGAATTAGAAAACAAAAAAAATTGGCATGGTGGAATAATGTTTTGGATTAATAATGGTGGAGTAATGGATAGTGGCTCAGATTGAGGAATCAGAGATCTGAGTTCAAACCCCATTTGAATCCAGTACATTCACTTACATGCTAATACACTTGAGAAAAGTATGAATCCTCTTCTTCTCCCCCAGCTATGGGTAAATAGCAGAACAGACCAGGTTCTGTAGCTTTGGATGGCAACTAGTCTACTGCAGAAAGAAATAGCAAACTACTTCAGGAAAAAATCTGCCTCGTCAGTCATGTATCGAAAGATAGATGATCACCTAAGCATGTATTATGCATGGCACATAACTAACTGATTGTAGGCAGTAAAATTACAGGTTCCATAAACATTAATGATGGCATCAACATAAATTCAAAGAATTATTGTAAGTTCTGGAACAAGGTGTTTTTGAGTAGTAAATGTCAGAAAAAAGAGGTTTTAAGCTAAATTGTATACTCATGCAAGACAAGGCTTCTTCATATTCTGTAAATTGCTTAGCATATCATAAATGTCTCAAAGAAATTAAATTAATGGAATTACCACAGCCTCTCTACATATTAATCCATTGGAAAACTTGTAGTTAATCATTTAAAGAGATATAAATGAGAATGAAAAACAATAGTCAAGCAAAATAGAACTCTGAGATACAACATCATAATTCTGGGGTGAATCATTTGTTACTTAATAATAACAAAAACTGATCCCCCTCTTTATATCCTATAAAGTTGAAACTGTAGAAAGGATTAAAATATCAATGAATAAAAGATTGATTAAATTTAGGCAATGTCAAGGATATCTTAATAACATGTAAAATAAAATAAAATATTAATTTATTAAGGAGTACTGGATATTGTGCTAATCAAATATGTTTCTACGCCTTATATCTTTTGGATTTATTTGTAACTAGCTTAAAAGTTGCACCCCATGCAGACTTTTAAGCTAATTCCTGTGGAGAGCTAACTAGGTCAGCTCAGAAAATAGGAATGATAATGTTAAAAAAATAATTTGGAATTCCTCAATTCGCTCCATGGAACTTCAAAACCTCACTTTAACTCTGATTTAGCAATAAGTCTGACTTGGGCCCAAACTCTGATTTGGGCTAAAATTCCAAATAAGGCCAAAAATTGGGTTCTAAATCCCAAACTCCATGGAACTTCAGTTGATTTGAGTTCTTCAAATCAAAAAACTCTGCAGAACTTCAAAACCTCACATCACAAAACCTCTCACTTTAAATCTGATTCAGCAATAAGTCCAGTTCTGCCCAAATGGCCAACTTGGACCAAAACTCTGATTTGGGCCAAAATTCCAAATAAGCCAAAAAAATTGAGTTCTAAATCACAAACTCCATGAAACTTCAGTTGATTTGAGTTCTTCAAATAACAAACTCTGCAGAACTTCAAAACTTCACATCACAAAACCTCTCACTTTAAATCTGATTCCTTGACATTTTAAAGAAATAAAATTGATTTCTTCAATTCATAAAATTTTGGAGATATTTTAAACTGAATTTAAAACAAATTTTTTTTCAATTATTAGGTTGGTGCAAAAATAATGACGTAATAATGTTGTTTTTTGACGTATTTTTTAACGTCAAAAAACGACATTATTACATCATTATTTTTGCACCAACCTAATATTTTAAAATTTGAATTTTTCACTGTTCTCTCCTCATCTGGATATTAATCCCAATGTTGTATGTTCAAGCACCACATGAAGGGCAGATTTTCAATCCAGGAATCATCCTTATTCCAAAATGGTTTAATATTTTTATGTAGAGTAAGTATGGCCCATGTTAAAGGGATTTCAGACACATGGACGGACAGACAGAATTTGCTGTTTATTTATTTTTTGATTAAAATTTATACTGTTCTTTTTTGCATAATAAAATCTGACACACAAGTTATTATCAATTCTTTAATATGGAGAAATGTTATAAACTAAATTTCTCATGTAAATATAAGTATATCCTAAAAATTTAATCAATATTAATTGGTTCATGGCTATTTTATTGTGAAAACACTGACCTGCATCATAAAATTTGATATGATGTTGTAATTCTGGAGTGAATCATTTGTTACCTAATGGCAAAGAAAAACGATCACCCTCTTTATGACCTGTAGAAAATTATATTAATATTTTATATGAATATGTCTTGAAATATTTTCTCATCATTGGTTGATTAATATGATTTTTATTGTGAAAACATTGACTTACATAATAAATTAAGATATAGTACACTAATTATAAAGGCTTACAGTCATGTCACAAAACACCAGTTTCAGTATAATCACAAAAGTTAAGGTATGTAGAGCCTGGTCAGTACCTAGATGGGTGACTGCTTGGGAATATCAGGTTCTGTAAGCTTGGATGTGTTAGTGGTGTAATGGACTCAGAATTCTTAATCAGTGATCCGAGTTCCAATTCCTGCTGGGTGTGTTGTATTTGGTTATGCTCAAATTCAAGTATGAATCTACCTCTTCCCCCTCCAGCTATGGGTTAATTAGTAAGACTTGTATCACTAAATCTCCCCTCCCAAAAAGCATTCTTACAGACTGAAAATATTTTCTGGCTTCAAATAACATGCTAAATTGTTGTTAAGGTGTAGTAAACAAATTTTTAAAGAGGATCAATTTTTTACTTAATACAATAAAAAAGTGATCACCCATTTTATGTCTAGCAACATCATATATTAATATTTAATGTAAATATATATTGAAAATTTTCTCATTAGTTGTAAATAAAATTGAAAAGAAAAGAAGAGACTTGAGACGCAGAAAAATTACTGCAAGCAAATGTTAAAGTTGAAACAGTAGAAAAGTTTAAAATTGATAAAAAGATTAGGTTTATAGAAAGTGAAAGAATCCTTATTGTGATTTAAAATGAAAAGATGATTTATTCAATTGTATGTCAAAAATATTTGGATTTATTTGTAAGTAAAATTTATACTGTCTTTTTGCAGATTAAAATCTGACACAGCTGAAAATAATTTTTATCAATATTTTATTGAGGATAGATATTATGAACTGGAATGGAAATTTTTTCATACAAGTGTATACTGAAAAGATTACCAAAATCAATTGGTTAATGCTTATTTTCTTGTGAAAACATTGACTTGTATCATAAAATCTGACATAGTATATTAATTCTGGGGTAGATCAATTTATTACTTATTAAGTAACATTAGAAAAATTATACTTCACTTTATGTTCAATAGGAAATTATTTAATGTAAATATACACTACTGTTTACAAGTTTCAGGTTATCCCCTGGTAATTTTGTAAATTAGCCCCAAAAGTAGTTGTTTTGTGCTTTAAATAAGAGAAAATTTTTATACATGGTTTAAAAAAGTGAAAGAAAGTATTTTATGATTAAATTTTGTCAAAATATCCTCCTTTAGCTTCAATTACATCAGCACAAATTTTTGGCATTCATTGCAAAATTTTCTCAAAGTATAAGTTTGATAACTGATTCCATTTTTAATTTTCATTTTTTTTTCACTCTTCTGTCAAGTTCATCTCATGCTAATTCTGGGGATATCTTCAAAACTTTGAAATGTAGTTGTAGCGACTGCTATGTTTTTCCATGCCCACATTTTATTTGTCTGCGATTGGCTAATAAATCAATACTGCCTTTCTATAGGACAATTCAGCCATCACAGTTGTTGCTTTGAATTTTTCGGTTTTGAACTTGCTTACTTCTTTCGTTAGTACAAATTTAGTGATTGGTCAAATTTTAACCAATCACATATTTTAGTGCAAAATCAACTTTTCCTGCAGTTTCACTGAGAGCCTAACTGTAGCTTTAAAAGAGGCGACTTTTTCACAAGCCACCAGTAGAGTCCACTAAATTTTGCTTGTCAACACAAACCTATGACTTTACTCACAACATTTCAAAAACACACAGAGATACAGAGTTTTGTAATACATATACATATATATATCTGTGACTCAGCCAAAATCAAACCAGGACTCTGTTGATTTCTCTAACACAACACACTTTCTGATCAATTGTATTCTTGTGTCATCTATTCTAACAGCAGACTTGTTCTAATATTGATTCCTGAACATGTCTCTCTGAAGAGAACTTTCTTTCGAACAATCAATTACAAATCAAAATACAGTAAAAGGAAAGCAACTTCTTTTCCCTTAATCTATACATTGACTACAAATTATTGTATATTTTATTCGTGTATCTTATTTCAATATATAATTGTTAATTCACATTTGTAATTTCGCTGTTTTCTTGAATCATTAATAATACTAAAGATATATGCGCTAAAGAACACGCCCCATAACAATGGCAATCAGATGACTTTGGAATCACCTGCAACTCTTCCAGATGGTCATATATATATGTATTCAAGCAAAATAAATAAAATATAATTATATATATATATATATATATATATATATATATATATAGATAGATAATATTAGTGGTAAATATACATATATATGCAAAATCCACAGGTGCATATATACACATGTATATTTTAGAATAAAAAATTCCGAGAGGATAGAATCCATGTAGAACTCAATGTCCAGGACAGAGTAAGGATATAATAAAATATTAGTGTTTAAGCCTTTTTATTATATATATATATATGTATGTATAAAGTCAACTACAAGTCTAGCAACAAATTTCTTAAATATTTGTAGCAGAAAAGTCTTATATAAAAAAAAATACTAAATTAAAATACAAGTAAAAATCTTTAAAAAGATCACATAAGTTATCTCCGTTGCATTGCGATGAAAAAATGTTTGGAATATACAGAGTTAGTGCATAACATATCCATAGATATGTAACCACTGAAGATGGTTTCAGATGAGATTGAAAGTACTCTGATAAATAAAAAATATTTGAAAGAAAAGTTTTGATTTTTTTCTTGGTCAAGTTTCTACAGCAACCAAGAAATTAATTTGGGGACTTGAAAGGATTAAAGCTAAAATAAATAGACATAATACATCTAAATTTTTTAACCAAACATGCTTGAATGAAAATATGCTGCCTAAATATCCCTATATATATGTATGTGTGTGTATCTCGAGAATTTTATGGTAATTGGTTGGGTAAAATCTGACATAATAATCCCATACAGACATAAAGAATACTCTAGAGAACACATATTCTTTAGTAAGATTTTCTTGAGTTTGGAGACCAAGAGATGGAATACACATAGTTTAAAATAAAAATAGCAAGTCTATTTCAAACATGGATATTCATTAAGAATAGCATTTAAAGTCATAAAAATATGTCAGATTAAAAATTGATGTATTAATTCTTTAGAACTACTACTTTGTTTGTATTTTGGATACAAAATTGAGCCGATATGGGCTTTCAGGAAAATATGAAAGAGGTAATGTGCATTCTTTAAAAGGGAAATTAGAACCATGCTTAGCTATGATGCTCTCTGTAGCCAAATGATATAAAGCACAACAGAGAAAACACTGGTTTCTAATATAAAGGCGGGGCATAAGTTTTGTACGCTGTCAGAGAAAACATTTTCTTTTTTAAGATTTCCAAGTGCACAGACTGAGAAACTTAATACACAGTGTTTAAAATAAAAATGGAACCTCATTTTTTTTAATACTTTCACCCCAAGCAAGATAATAAAGCCACAAAGATGGAAAAGTGGTTACTGAGTGTGAGAGAATAAGAGAAAAAAAACATTATTAAGGCAAGAAAATGATAACATTTGACATTGCATTTAAATTTTTGAAGATCAAATTTACAATAAAAAAAACTGTGAGCATAGAACTTACAGTTACGTTTAGCCATTTCAACTGTAAAAGGAAGAGACCTTGCCATCAATTTAGTACTGTGCTTAAATTCATAAAACCTAGGCACCATAGAAGAAAGTTCATTTGAAGAATTTCCATAAAAATATTTATAGGAAAGACAGAAGGAAACTAGATTACATTGGGAAAGGTACTGAAACCAAGATGCGAGGTCATGGCCAATAACATTAGAGATTCTTCTAGTATCTTGTCAAAAATCTCTGATTATATAGCAGAAACATCAGACCAGATGTGGCAGCAATATATCAGTTGAATAAAGCTTTCTTAAATCCTACACCTGTGTACTTTTGTCATTACAGTAAATTTACCCAAGAGGGTGTGAGCAAACTGTTTCAGATTTTATGAGGAAGCTAAAACACATTTTCATTTAAGGAGTGCATTCTTCTTTATCAGCATGTCGATGATTATAGCTTTCCACAACTTCCTATCCCTGTAGCTCTTAGCAATGTTTGTTTATCTACTAAACTTACCACTCCATGTTCTGTCATCCATTAAATAAAGATCATTAGGTAGGTTACTCACTGTTTCATTCTACCTCTCTTGCGTTTAATATGTCCTGAGAGTGTCAAATTCTCCAAGCTGTTTTTTCTCATTATGTGTCCCAGAAATATCACCTATATCTTTCTGATTCTAAGTATAAATATCCTTTTGTTTCCATTTTCCTTAAATTGTCCAGTATTGATGGCTGTATAGGAGGACAGATATTACATGAATTCAGCTCTCTCTGTCAATAATGAAAACTTCTTTTGCTATTCCAAAGTACATTTGCACTTGGAGTTTTTTGGGGAAAAAATTCATATTTACTTAAAATGATATATGCAATTTGATGGCATATAATATAAAGGCTTTTTTCTTTTTTGCTGAAAAATAGTTCAAACTATATCACCTAAATTCTATATGCAAAGTTTCGGTATCTGAGAAAGTAATATTTACCCACGTGACTGTGATTACTAGTACTCATAGCTAGACTAATGCTATAATATTGTAAAAAATTAAATGTAAATTGTCAAGCAGCATTATAAAACCAGAAATATTGTACATCTTGATGTCATTTAAATGTTTGTTTTTAATGTTCACTTTAAAATTTGGCAAATTCATGACATTCTAATTTTTTTAATATTGAAAGGTCTGTTTATTCATTTATGATCTAACACGTTTAAATATTTAGTTTTGGGAACTTTGTGCAAGTAACTGTATTTTTTTCTTTTTACACACAAGCACAATGGCCAATGTTCATTGAAACCCTATTTAAAATTAAACAGATAATTTACTCAACCTTGACAGGAAATTAGAATCCTTGAGGCAAAACCACTTTATCAGATTACTTGTTGAGTATTTTTTTTAATTCTTTAAAAGATTTAGAAATCCACTCAGATTTCTGTTGCTTATCTCTTAAAATGCAAGCAGACATAGACTACTTTCTTACACTTCTTTACAAGAGAACAACACAATAATCAGAAGTTTTCATTTATTAATTTGTACCATTTGAAAAATGAAAAAATTTAAGATTTGGTAAAATGAACAAATTTGATAGATTCAAACTACAGCAGACACATTATTTGAAAATATTTTATTAATTAATCAATTTCAGACAAAATAAAAACCTTCCTTTATTGAAAATTGTTAATAAAGCATGATATCCTTACTGAGTGACTATCAATTTAAAATAAAATTTAATTACCCTATAATTTATGAAAGAATTTTACAGAATTGACAACAAATATCAGGTTATTAATTTATCAAGCAACATTTAAAATATGTATAGTTATTATGTTATTAAAAATTATATTGTCTTTAAAGACCACATATTCAAACAGAACTGAGCGTTTTTCTGTTAAATATTTAGACATTTTTTTTTGTTCACTGATACATCTGCATAAAGAAAAGGATAGCTTATCAAGTAGTGAGTCTCTGAGTAGCAGCTGGAGTAACAAACTGAGTTGAAGTAGGAGAGAAGTTATTAGGAAGTTTTCCTGTGTCTCATCAGACCCTGAACTACTACCAGTCAGGGAGGCTCCATGTCTTCAGAAACTACACCAGACCTCGTGGAACTCCTATATACGATCCAACACTAAAGATGCAGGTAATATTGTCAGCTCCCTGTAGTGCTTCAGTAAGTACCTGGCTCCTGATGCTATCCTCTACCTTTACAAGAGCCAGATCAGGCTGAAAATGGATTACTGTTGTCATATTTCTGCTCTATAAGTACTTCCATTGAAAGTGCTTGGACAAACTACATTCCTTGGTTCCACCAATTCTAACCTTCATGAGTAGGACCTGCCATGCCACTTACAATGCAGCAAACTACCCACATTCCCTCTGTATGCCATTGATAAAAAGTAAGTCTCACTCAAACAGATTCTTTCCATGAACCACTGCTCTGTGGAACAGACTCCCAAGATGATGTTCCCCTGATCACTAAATTCTTAACCTGTTCAAGTTTAAGGTTAACCATTATCTTCCCCTTCTATAAACATCCTCTTAATGTATCTCTCTACCTTGAGTGGCCACCAGGCCTTGTACAAGGTGAATCTTAATGTAAAAAATTATTTCCTGTGATATGAAAATTTTCTTCATAAGAAGAAACTAGACTAAAAAAAAAAGAATTTATTTTGTAAAATACCTCTACAATTTCTGGAATATAAAAGTTTTGGATTTACACTTTATCTGCTTTCTTCTTTTAGTTTCTTTCTTTATGGACAAGTAAAACATTTCGACAATGCCAAATTTTCCCTCTACAACATTCCACATAGTCTCAATGTATGGCAAATAATTTACCATAATATTTATTTGTGAGAGGAACAGGATTTTAAAGAAATATTTCTTGTTTATTTTTACTTGAAGACAGAAGAAAAAATAAAACTCTTTTTATTATGTGGGCTATATGAATTATGTAAAAAGGAATTCTCAATGAATTAGTTCTATTTTATTATTATTATTATTATTATTATTATTATTATTATTATTATTCCTTTGATTTCTGGTGTATACTCGTTTCTTTCTGGGTCCCAACCAGAGACCTAAGGTCAGAAATAGCATCATGACATTTTCCACTGAACAGTTTTGAAAAAAAATTAAAAAATTAAAAAAATTAAAAATCATACATATTTTACATAGATAAAGCCTTTCATAGGGTGTGGTCTGTACTTGTGAGAACAATTTTTTCTTATTTTCTTTGATGTTTGCTATATATTCATTTCTTTCTGGTTCCCAACTAGAGATCTGAGGCCAGAAATTTTCCACTGAGCATTTGTGGAGAAAAAAACAAAACATAAAAAACAAAAAGCACCAAAGATTGCACACATTTGTCATAGATAAAACCATTTGTAAGGCGTGAGCTGTAATTGTGAGTATAATTTTTTGTATTTTTTGAGGCTTTGGCTAACAGGGATCCCTTCAGTGAATCTATTGGAAATATTTCCAATCAAATTGAGGGCTCCAACTATAACTGGAATTGTTGATGTTCTCACACAACACATTTTGAGATTTAGATTTCAAAATTCTTATACATTGTTAGTTTTTGAAGAACTTCAAAGATACATTACAGGGACTGCCATGTCAATAAAAAGGCATATTCGGTTTTAGTGGTCTCTGATTGCAGTGTCTGGGCAATTAGCTTTGATTGCTCTGCCTGTGTGTATTGTAAAGTCCCATAAATTGTTACAGGTCATATGTCTGTAACTGAGTCTGGGTGGTGTTCATACCAATTTTTTGCAGTTTCCTTTCTGTAAATGTGGCATATATTCCAATGCAGATATTGGCCCATACTATAATGGTCTATTCTATTTTGATATTGTGGGAAGACAGAAAAGACATATCAGAGATGCCACTTGGTTGAAAGAAAGATAGAAGGGAAGATTGAAGCATTTAATGTCAGTGTCAGTGAAATGGAAAGATTTTTAATTTCAATCTTTTCCTTATATATCTCGATACTTCTTTAAATAATGACCAGCATCTATGTTTATGATTGCTTTTGTATTAGGTTGGTGCAAAAATAATATCGTTTTTTGACGTAGATTTTAACGTCAAAAAACGATATTATTTTTGCACCAACCTAATAATATTTTGTCAAAGTTGTTAAGCTCAAATATTTAATGATTACGTTATTTTCTTGTCATAGAATTTGCCAAAAGCTTATTAAATTATTAACTTAAGAATTAAGATTCATCAGATAATTCAAATATCAAAACTGTAAAATTCACATGTATTTCTAGTTATTATTATTATTATTATTATTATTATTATTATTGTTATTATTATTGTTATCTTCCATATTAGTCAATATTAAAAATATAACTATGAAAATTAGTTATTTTTATTTATTTTTTCCTCCCAGCATCCTTTTATTCCAGACTGAATGCATTCTGCCTGAGCTAAGGGCTTGCACATTTAATGAAAAATGAGTTAGAAATTGATTCACAAGCATATAAATCTATTCATGATCAATATGGAATATGAAATACATTTTTAGCATATTCTCTGTCCAGTGAAACTTTTAGAAAAAAGAATGTAACCCATAAACTCATTTACAGGCCTTCAAGCATCGAATGGAAATGAAATCAAGGGAACAAATCCAGCAATGGTTGATGAAAAAGAATCTGAAGAAAGAACATAAATCAAGAATGGAAATACACAAGTCCAAATCTGTCAATGCTTAATACAAAATTCTTGCAGATTTAGAGCTAATTCCACCCAGAGTGACTATGAAAGCCTGCAATCATAAACTGGTGAAAAGTTTCTGGATTTGACTGGTGACAAGTTAGAAATTAAATCTCCGTTATGCCAGTTTTCCTGTAGTCAATATAAAGCTGCTTTCAGATACTGAGTATATAGTAATAGGACTCTCTCTCTCTCTCTCTCTATATATATATGTATATATATATATATATATATATTGCTGTGCAAATGTAAGTGAACCACTGAGATAATATATTTATAAATTGTGTCTTTTTTCCAGATAACCAACAAATCTTAATTAAACTATATATTCATTAAGAAAAAACTTTATTAAATCAATTACAATTACTTTCAAAGATTTTTATCAAGCTGGAATAAAGATATGCATTAAAAATTAAGATGTGCAAAAGTAAGTGGACCCTTTCATTTAAACTCTGTATTTTTGCTTTACATGCTTGCCAGTGCAAATAATTTTTGTGCTATTGTAAAAATCAAAATTACAATTTTTTTAAATATTATTTTAGGGGTACACTTATTTTTGCATAGCACTGTATATCTATCCATCTATCTATCTATATATATATATATATATATATATAGATAGTGAGACAACTCACTAGGTGTATATATATATATATATAGATAGCCAGACAACTCACTAGGTTTATCTAGGTCTGCCCTACGGTTGTATTGAGCTCTTTTGTTAGTTAGTTGTTTACTCGTATCAGGGTTTTTTCTTTGGGCTTCAGACCTGCATCTGTGTGATTTTTTTCGGCAGAATTTCATGTTTGTAGCTCTTTCTTTTTTTAAAACCTTTTTTTCCCTCGAGATTGATTTGATTATTTTTTTGAAACGAGTATAGTTATCTATATTTGTATATATATATATATATATATATATATATATATATTTACATGAATCATTCATACAAAAGCAAATATAGAGGTTAATGATTTAAATGGCGAGAATACATCTTCATAAACAATTTCAATAAGTTATACTCACCCCAAACCTGTATATGAATGATATGATCCCTGTTTATAAATTCCAGTTTCATAAGGGTTTTTTTTTAGTTTTTACAAGCTTTCATCTGTTCCTACAGACATCATCAGGTAAGGAAATAGATTTGTTCTTGTTTTTTACTTCTCGGTAATAAGAGGACAATGAAAATATAGATGTAATCCAAAAAAATGCTCTGAGAAATGTGTTATTATTTTGGAACGTGCGGTTGCAATGCTGAGTTTGAATTTTAAATTTTAAGGTCGTGTATTTTTGTACAAATATAGTAATAAGAGAATTCTTTTGTACTGGTAAGTTTTCTGTCAATGTTGCATGAACTATATTGTTCAATAATTACAGAAATGTCACACTTATCTGAAATTAAAATGTTCTGCCAGCAAATCAAGTAGATTATAAGGCTCATTTCCTACATGTGACCAATAGAAGATTGCTTCTAACTTTTCAAAAGCATGATTAATTTTAACAGTGCAAAAATTGCTGTTCTTCTTTTAAGTATCTTGTCTCATCAGCAATCACAGCTCTCCACTACTTCCTGTTTTTTGTAGCTCTTAGCAATATTTGTCTTTTTACTGTCCTTCCTTGTTTTGTCATTCATTTACACAAGCTCATTTGATAGGTTAGACATGGTTTTCTTTTGTTCCCCTTGCCTTCACTATGTCCTGTGAGGTTTAAATTCTTCAAGCTCCTTTCCTTTATTAGGTGTCTCAAACATTTCATCTGATTCTGAACATAAATGTCCGTTTTGTTTGTAATTTCCTTTGAATATTCATGTTCCTCACATGTTCTGTCTATGGTATTTCTAGCATCCTTCTGTAAAACCTTATCTCCATTGCCTTAAGTCTCCTCTTCATCCAGGAGTAAACTGTTCAATATTCACTGCCATATATGAGGATTAATATTACATAGAAGTTGAGCATTCCCTTCTTACTTTTCAAAGCAATTTTCTTGTTTCTTAATCCTTTGTTTAGCTTCAGGAACTCATCTTTCACTATTCTAGTTCACCTTCAGATTTCTGTGTCAAATTTTCTATTCTCTGTTGAAACCAGTGATTCACAAAGTAGGGAGTAATGATGTTCTGGGGGTTGTTAAATGATCTAGATGGATGGTGAGAAAAAAATGGACAGCTAGAGGGTGCCAGTAGCACATCTGAACCATAACATATGCCACACACATTGTAGCTGAAGTGTGTCTTACCTTCACTTTACACTGTGTACGTCCTGGGTATGACGTTAAACTACATCCGCGTCTGGGGTATGACGTTAAACTACATCCGCGTCCTGGGTATGGCGATAAACTACATCCAACAGCAAGGCCTCAGATAATGTTTTTGGAAAAATAATGTTGCCAGCTATACGTTTTTGAAACAATAATGTTGCCAACTATACTTTTTTGAAACAATAATGTTGCCAGCTGTGCATTTTTGAAACCATAGTGTTGCCAGCTATACTTTTTTTGAAACCATAATGTTGCCAGCTATAAGTTTTTTGAAACAATAGTGTTGCCAGCTATAAGTTTTTGAAACAATAGTGTTGCCAGCTATAGGTTTTTTTTGTTTTTTTTTTAAACCATAATGTTGCTGGCTATACGTTTTTGAAGCCATAATGTTGCCAGCTGTACCTTTTTGGAACAATGTTGCCAGTTATACGTTTTTGAAACAATAATGTTGCCAGCTATACGTTTTTGAAACCATAATGTTGCCAGCTATACGTTTTTGACTTTTAAAGTCACTCAAAATCATTTTCGGCATAAAGTGACCACTAAGTTTGAGATTTAAACAAAACAATTAATCAATCAATCAAGAACATGAAGAAATTATTTGCAAAAACTGAACCAAATATTATATTGGATTTTCTAAAAAGAATTGGTCTCTTATCAAAGATGTAGACTGATGTGTAAACAACATATCCTACCTTTTACCATTTTGCAAATAAAATGTCCTTATCAAATGGAAATTCTTGACTTAAACAAAAATACCTAGGATTATTTTGCAGTGTACAAGCAAATGAGCTCTAGCTTGCTAAAAATGTTTCATACAAAATAGGCATTTAAAATTCATATATTTGGCATTAAATAACCCACAGTGGTTGATATGCAATAAAACCCAAACAAACAAACAAACAATTTACACTGTGTCCCATTTATATAACAATTATTATGAGAAATACTAATAAACCCATTTGACATGCAAGAAAATCTAATCAAAGTTTCACTATACATTTTAGTGGTGGGATGTTAGAGTTGTACTTTCATACACAAGGGGGCAGCAACCCTCAAAATGTTTGAGAATCACATGTTTAAACACTTCCCAAATATTCAGATGTCTCCAGTTTATTGTTTGCATCATGGGCTTTTCCTCCCACTGATGATCGTACATTCTTTCATATTGCAATTAGTCCTTACTTCCCATTTTCTTTCACTACCATATCTAAGAGTTACTGCAGTTTTCTTTCTGAATCTTCCATCAACATAGTGATATCTTTGTATATTATGCAGTTAAGATTGTGCAAACCAATAATGAATACTTTTAGTTCTTTTAAGATTTCCTTGCTGCATAAAGGTTGAATAAATCTAAACTTCTCTCCATTAATCCTCAGAGAGACCCCTCTCTGCTTTCCATCAGCATGGCTGATGCTAACCTCCAGAAAAGTTACTTGTTGCACCTTCTTGAATTAACATTATCAGCTGACATGAAGTGGAAAAACTATATTGAATCCATTGCTACATCAGCTACTAATAAAGTTGGTTCACTGTGTTGTGCTAGACAATATTTTCTCTCAGAATCTATCTAACAACCTATGTCTATCATTCATCCATGCTTGGAATATTGCTGCCACGTATGGTCCAACTCCCCTGCAATTTACCTTGAGATTCTTAATAAAATCCAAAGAAGAATCAGCAATATTATTGGTCCTGATCTGGCAGATGTGCTTCAGTCACTTTCCCACTGCTGTAAAGTTTCCTTTCTGTGCCTTTTCTGTAAATTGTTCTCTTAGCTATGGTAACTAGGTTTTTTGAATTTAAGTGCAGTACTAGACTGGCATCAAGATCTCATCAATTTACAGTTGAGCTGGCTAGATGTAACTGTAAATTCTATGCTGAGAGTTTCTTTTCTTACACTTCTTACTTGTGGAACTCTCTTCTGGTTCCATGCTTTCCAGCCAACTTTTATCTCCAAAAATTTAAATGCTATCTACTGTCCTCCTGATTACTCTTTTCTCTTCCTGCTCATTATTTTTTGTTCATAATTCTTCCACACCTGGTAACCACTTGGGTTTTAGTGGCTTTACTACTTTCTATAGAGTGATACAGATAAAAAAAACATCTGATTAAGAAGTCAAATCATTGTCTTATGCAATTTCTACTTTTGTTTACTTAATTCATTTTCTATCCATATGCAGGAGATTTGTTGGCAGTAAATGTTCTGGATTATATTTCCCAAATAAATCAAGTTTTCATAGCAGTTCAAATAGATCTTTGAATCTTAATATTATATTAGAATTTCTGGAGATTTACTACTTTTAGTTAAAAAACAGGTATGTGAACTGGTTCCAATTTATTTATTCTGAAAACGGATGAGACTCTCTATCATGGTTAGTGTTATATTCCGTGCTAAGGGAATAAATACTTAACACCAGGTGGATAACAGAAGAAAGATTTATTGAACACAACCAGTACAATATAGAATACGGTACAGTTATACACACAGGTCAATCTAGTAGTGAGTACCACTAATTGGAAGGTTGGATGTGCTTGTATCTTCTCGCTCTCATTCTTCCCTGAGTCTCTCGTAGACAGTTGACTTTATAGGTACTTACTACCTACAGTGTAATCATTTATGGGGGAGACTGGTTATTCTATTACACCTGTTAGAATCATTGCCCCTAAAAATTTCATTTTAAAAGTTGAATAATTTTCATCTTAATATAATTTATAATCTGATTTGTGAATCTGATACAAATTTTTCATCCAAATTATACAATATTCAATTTAAATAAGAAGAAATTAACTATAGAAATCCATTCTAAAGAAAATACCATTTTCTGTTTCCCAACTCTGACTTCAGCTCACTTTAGCAAGAAATGAATCTTAAATAGTATCAGAAGAAATCCTAATTTTGCCAATGCTTAATTGAAATTAAGCAAAATAATCATTCTTGGGAATTCTGCCTTTCAGAGCTGTTTCCTCACAAAGCTCGAATGCTGTGGAGAATCTTATTGTTCGGGTAGAGACATCCCTGAATTTCATTGAAGATGAGTCAGAGATTAGAGCACAGTCGTGTTGCTTTGTTAATATTCAGTTTCAACTCTTGGAGGTTGACCAATGTAATGAAAGTGAGATTTAGATGCTTCTGAAGAAAAAGAAAAGCCAGTAAAGGGCAAATATGTCACCCTGGAGGCTGCTGCCCCAATGCCATTCTTGTATAATCAATAAGTTATGCTTCCTGCCCTGAATAGGCTGGCCCTTGGCTTGCTTAAAAAGCATTCAGAATGCAGGGGCAGTAGTGTCTCAACCTGTTAGCTCAAGGGAAACTAATTATGACAACTTTGTTACACATTTTCCACAGGGAGTCAGAAAGAGAGATGATGACACAGAGGAGATAACTTGATCCAGACTTGACTAGATTATGTATGAATTAAGCTGGCAGCTCAAAGATCGAGGTTACTGACTACTGGATAATGACCACATTAATTCAATGAAATGAAAAGACACAGCTTGGCCATTCTGGATAAGCATTCTACATACTGACTGTTTTTGGAATAAATTTCAGTGCTGAATCATTTCATTACACAGATTGATCATCAATTAATATAAAATTCAATTTGATCTCAAAAGGTTTGCAGCTTCAAAGCAATGATCAGAGCGACTCTTTTTTTATCAAAAATCTAATTTGTCCATCTTAAGAGGCATTCCTTTCGTCACTTTGATATTTGTTTTAAAATAAATTAAAAAACGAAAATACAAAAACTTAAAAGTATGTTTTTAGCAATTTTTTTCAATACACTGTTTTTAGGGGTTTTTTTTATGCTTCTTTAGGGAATCAGTTGATTATTTGAAATCAAATACGGTTCTCGATGACAAGACAGAGGTATCATTAGTTCATTGAACTGGTATGAATTATTCTAATCCGGTGACTCTAAAAAATTAGTTTAATAGAATGTTTTATAAAATGAAGATTAAAAATACCTGTTTCGTTCATTGAATGAGTAAAAAAGCAGGAGATAACAGTGACAAGGAAGATGATCCCGAAATAAAGAATATAAAAACAGGAGTAAAAAATAAAAATAAATGGGAAATTGAGAACTGAATTGACTTCTTTTTTTTATATATATTTGTTCCTCTAATAACTTTACATATCTTTATAGATGTAAAAAGACTTTCTCTCATCTGAAGAAAACTTGTAAATGTATGTGTGATTTGTAAATAAATTAAAATACACACTTGCACTAATTTCGATTGATTGTATAAAATGAGTTTAAAAAAATAAGATGTTTTTAAAAAATTGCAGTGTGTTTTGTATATATATATATATATATATATATATATATATAGATAGATAGATAGATACTTAAATATTTAGATAGATAGATAGATAGATAGATAGATAGATAGATAGATAGATAGATAGATAGATAGGGGTATTTAGGTGGCAAGAATTCATTCCAAAAAATTTTATTAAATAACACTGACATGGTCTGTCTATTTAACTTTTTATACTGTCTTTCCAACTTTTGTCTGAGGTATTTTATATTAGGATTTAATCATTTTGCAATTTAACATTTTTAATTATAAATAGACAGAGCCATCGGTGTTATTTAATTAAACTTGTTTGGACATATACAGTGCTGTGCAAAAGTCAATGAACCCCTTAGTTAATATTTAAAATAATTGTCTCTTTTTTCCAGATAATCAACAAATCTTAATTAAACTATATATTTATTAAGAAAAGCCTTAATGTATGTCCTCCAATAGGAACTGAATCTATATCCTACATGGAACATTTATTTGACCTGATATGCTTTATTGTTTCGCTACAGAGGGAGTGTTTGGTATCTTAATGTAAACAAATTACAACGTACATTATGAAATGGTCTCAGTCTGACAATTATTTTAATATATTTTCTATTTATATGTTATTTTTATGGATACAATTATTTAAGTAAATGTTAATTAATACCGTTTATTATAAACATGAGCATTTACTTAAATAATTGTATGTATAAAAATAATGCATATACAGAAAATATATTAAAATAATTGTCAGACTTAGTCCATTTAATATATATATATATATATATATATATATATATATATATATATATATATATATATATATACATATATATATATATATATATATATATATATATACATACATATATATATATATATATATACATACATATATATATATATATATATATATATATATATACATACATATATATATATATATACATACATATATATATATATATATATATATATAGATAGATAGATAGATAAACCTAGTGAGCCAGACAAACCTACCCAGGTTTCACCTAAACGTATCGTCAGGGAAAGTCGACTTTCCCTGACGAACCGTTTAGGTGAAACCTGGGTAGGTTTGTCTGGCTCACTAGGTTTATCTAGGTCTGCTCTATGGTTGTATCGAGCTCTTTTGTTACTTAGTTGTTTACTCGTGTCGGGGGTTTTTCTTTGGGCTTTGAACCTGTATCCGTGCGATTTTTTTCAACAGACTTTCATGTTTCTCGCTCTTTCTTTTTTTAAAACCTTTTTTTCCCACGAGATTTATTTGATTATTGGCAAATCAAAAATTCAAAGGTTTTTCGAAACAAGTATAGTTATCTATATATATATATATATATATATATATATATATATATATATATATATATATATATATATATCTTATAAGAAGCATTTGGTTGCAAGAGGAAGGAATAATGGGGATTAACTTTTTGAATAATGTTTATTGCTAGTATATACAGTGTTGTACAGAGATGCTGAAGCTAGGTGAAATGTCTGTTTCAGTGGCTGATAGTCAGGATAGCAATCAGAGTTAAGAGAAAAGCAAGGAGTTGACCTATTTCTTGTGCTTACCTAGCTGTTGTCAGTGCATATGTTGGTTGCTCAATGTAACAGTACTTTGTAAACCTGTTCTATAGAATGGGGCCATGGTAGCATCTGCAATGGAAATGCCTTGCTATGAGTTGAGTATGCCGAGGTGACAGCAGTGGGTTTTCAAGGTTTTGTTAGATTAGCATGGTTAGTAGGCTTGTTCTATGGAAGAGAGCCGTGGTGGGAACTAGAGAGGGAATGCCTAGTAAACGAGTTAGATATGCCGAGGTGAGGGCTGTATGTTGTCGAGTGATTAGCGAATATGAATCTGACTATGATGATACAAAAGGGCAAGCATTAAGAATTTGGAGAAATTATATATCTGACTTTGTTGATGCAGAGTGTGCAAGTGTGATAAGTCAGGAGAAGTCACAAATCTGACATGCATTGGTTGATTGAGTTCCTGATGGTTGGTAGGCCTGTTCTCTGTGGTGGTGACTATGATGGAAATGAGTCTTGTAATGAGTCTAGTATGCCGAGGTGTTGGCGGCAGGTTGCCAAGATGTTGTCAGATTGGTGTGGTTGGTATTTACTGAGCTGACGAGATCAAGATGTTATGTCAAAGCTAGATAGCCGAGGTGGTTATGCAAGCCTGGAAGTGGTAATGGTCATTAAGAGGAATGGTCATGTTGAGAGGTGGTGGTGGTGTCACCAGCAGCAGCAGCATCCTGCATGTCAACAACTGCCAATTGTCATCAGAGACCTACTTTTAAGCATGTCTAGTATCTCCTTTTCCAGCGGGAAAGTTCTTGATTGGCCAGTATCGGTTTCATTGCCGAGGCTTGCTTTGGTAACCAGATGTGATGCACAGAGCCTATGTGCAGAGAAGACATTTTCTTTATTTTTCGTCTTTGCTCTTGCAGCATTCAGATTCAGCCAGCATACAGAATGAATCAGAATAACATATTTATTTTAATTGGCATGGAATACAGGTCAAATATGGATCAGAATCTAACAGAAGGTTTATCTAATATATTTCACTTTTATTAAAGCTTCATCAGAGAATGAGATATGGTGAAAAAAGGAGAAAGAAATTCTAATATTTTAAGTGTTGTGTTGTGTTTTTTTGATTTTCAGTGGTTAATCAGGCTTCACCTACATTTGACTTGTTAAACAATTTGGACAATCTATGGTGTTCTGAATTCAAGAAGAGATGACATATCCTTTGGAAGCTCTAAGAAATTAAGGAATTCCAAACTTAACTGAAAGAACATAAATATTGCTCTATGTATGTATGTATGTATGTGTATCATAATCCTAGATTGTCTATGTGGGAATCAAATGATACCATGTGTGTATTTGTCTGTCTTGTAGACGTTATGTTTGGTGGTTTCTGCATGTTGATTTGGGATCATTTTTATGTCAACACTGTTAGTGTCAGATTCATTAAGAATGGATACAATAAAGACTGGTGAAGTAATATAGTATTTTTGACATGTGCTTATATTTGTTAAAATATTTACCAGGACTGCCACAAAGTACATTTGATGTAAAGAATTTTGTTCTTTTTTTAATTAGGATGATATTTGTAAAATCAAAGTTATGACCACATTTCTTCCTGTGTATTACAAGCAAGTCTAAAAGGATTGTCCAAATGTAGAACCCTTTTTTGATTACTTACTGCCTAAATAGAGTTCATGAATATAATTAAAATATAGTTTTAAAGCATGGGTAAAAGTGCTCAATATCAGCAATACAGCATATGTAGATATAAATATAAAAGTGGACACTGAGGCCAACCCTAATAGGCAACAATCTTTTTCATGCTCGAGTGCAATCTTAAAGCCATGTGTTTTGTGTGCTGAAACAGCATTAAACAGACTGTCACCTCTAGGTGTTGACAAGCAGCATCCACTTTTATATATAAATAGATAGAGCGATAGAAAGGTAGAGAGAGAGAGAGAGAGAGAAAGAGAAAGGAAGTGTCTGCTTAGCAAAGTACCAATATGTACCAATGTAGCATTGTTTCCATGGGGTAGGCTTAAAATTTTAGTTTGAAATTTGGTGGGTATACACACACACACACATACACACACACATATATATATATATATATATATATATATATATATATATATATATATATATGTATGTATATACCCATTTTATTTTGAAATTTGGTGGGGGGGTGTATATATATATAAATATATATATATATATATATATATATTTATATATATATATCCACCAAATTTCAAACTAAAATTTTAAGCCTTCCCCATGGAACCAATGCTACATTGCAGATGGTTTGTTTATTTATAAGCTTTTTGATAAACGAGATAGTTTTCCTTTCTTTAGAATTTGCATGCCTGATATGATAACTTCCTATTGCACATGTTCTATGAGACAGTAATGTCTGAATTTCTTCAAATCTTTTGATTGATATTCTTTTATACAGACTTTCTTCCGGTTGCTGCCCACCTTTTTTTTTAAAGGAATGATTAATCAAGTTGGTTCTGATATTAAAATTCTTAAACAGATTTCTAAAGCTATTATCAGACATCATTTATCGTCATCAAAATTCTTGAAATCCTCAGAAGAAATCATTTGTGATATTAAATCTAGATAATTAGCTGGTGTCTCGTGAGAGGCAAGTTGAGTCCCACTCAAGAATAAAATTAAAGGTGTGCCATTCTCTTCACATTAGCATCAGCATAACTATTCTTGTATGGTGTGTATCACAGATTTTCTTTCTCCAATGGAGCTCAGTTTTGATATCTCTTGTCTTAATTTTTAATTCACTTATCATTCAGATTATCATGATTGATCTTTTCTTTCTGTCATGCAATATTTTAGTTCTGTTGTTCAATACTTTCAGCGATTACTTGCATTCTTGATGTTTCTACAATAGTAATGAATAATGATGTCTACTCTAACATACGTGTAAGAGTTTCCATCATTATACTTTG
>OZ010586.1:83860250-83917750 GCA_963932145.1 Acanthosepion lycidas
AAATTTTTTCTAAGCTCTATACTAAACATTAAATCTGTTATGAAAAAAGAACTAAACAAAATGAACACAAAACAATCAGCTTTAAAAAAGGACTCCTAACTGGAGAAACCAAATGAAAAAAGAATGTTAACAACAAATACTTTTTCACACCCAACCCAGTTCTGCGGAATCAGAATCAACATTGAGTTTAAGCAAGCGAATGAGCCAATTGGAGTAAAGTGCTATGCAGATTTAAATTTTTCCCACTTGTGACAAATACAGCTACATGATTTTTTTGCATGCTAGCGTGCTAGTTAACATTCGTGTCAGTCAGATGTTGGCTCTCACGCTGGCCAATGGAATCTTCCTTCCTATTCGTGGCAGCCAGCTATAGGCTCTCACTCTGGCCACAAACTACATGAAAAGTGTCGTAGAAGCATGAAAAAATTGATTATTTCCACTATCAATGGGAGTTGGGAAATGCAAGGTCAGTCGTGGCCTTCCCGCTAACTTGGTGCAAATCCGTCTAAAATTGTGGCCATGCATTCGTTACACACATACACACACACACACATGATGCCTTTTATAGATAGAGATAAGTTAGATTCTTTAAGAATGGATTCAAAGAAAAATGGCAATATAATGTAATATTTTAGGCATATCTTTATAATTGGTAATAATGGAATGTATTTTTTCCAACATCATTTTGATGTAAAATGAGAGAGTTAGACTGATTGTCCAAGCATAAGTCTCTCTTGTGTTCATAGATGTGGGCTTTTAGATCATGTGATGCCTCTATCACATAAACACTTTTGCATTGTAAACAATTTATTTGGTAAATCCTGGCATTTGAATTGGTGTCAGGTTTATTTTTCTTCCTAATTATATCACCAATTGTCTTGGAGGTGGTGGTAATGATCCTAGTACTAAGGATGACTAATTTGTTTTCATGTTTAGTGTTGGGGGCAGAATTATGAATTTTGTGAAATTTTTGTTAGAAGTGTTATTTGTGGTGTCTGTTTTTGGTTTTGTGGATTTTGTAAGCTTGTTATTTTGCATTGAGCATAAAATGATGTGAGTAGTGGAGAATTCTGAAAGTTTTCCCTATATATCTCTCTTCTTCATTTAGGTATTCCGGGTTGCATATCCTAAGGACTCTAAGGTAAAATCCTATGACTAGTTCAGATTTTATTTTTTGGTTGTGGTGGGAATAGGAGTTGATTAGTTAATAATTGTTTGTTGATTTACAATATACCCTAAAATCCAATTTTTCCTTGTTGTGTATTAACAACCTGTTGAGGAAAGACAGAGAATTGTTTATTTCAAATTTGTGTGTGAATTCAATGGTATCTTAAACATTATTGAGTTTAATTATTATGTCTAATAGGTTTGTATCTGTGGGATATAATAAGAGACTATCAGCTCTATATCTTACTTGAGTAGAGCTATGTTGTATTATGTGTCTAAATGGACCAGATTCTAAGACTTCTAGAAAAAGGCAAGCAAGAACACTGCTGATAGGTGACCTAATAAGTAAGCTGAATTTTTGCTTGTTGAGAATATTGTTGAAAAAGAAGCAGTGATTGGTGATTAGTTTGCATATTTTTATAATTTTGTGGATGGGTAGAGGAAGCTTTTCCTTGGACTTTTTGAGGTGATTTCTCAATATGATGAAGAATTCTGTGATGGGTATGTTGGTGTATAGTGATTTGGCGTCTAGTCTTGCCATGATTATGTTTTCCATATTTATATTTTGTATTCTCTGGATAAAGTCACCAGAGTCTTTGATTGTGTTGTGTTCATGGTACCTAGGAACAGAGTTAGGACTTTTGCAATGGCTGCAGCTAATTTGTGGGGTGCACTAGTATCTATCTATCTATCTATCTATCTACATTTATATGTATATATATATATATATATATATATATATATATATATATATATATATATATATATTGATATAGATATATACCTCTGTTCATATTTATTTGTTTATATCTATGTATCTGTCTGTCTATTTCTATCTGTCTATTTCAATCTATTCATATCTATCAATTTGTCTGAATCTTTTCATATCTATTTCAGTCAATTCATATCTATTTCAATCTGTTCATATTTATCTATCTTAGTCTGTTCATATCTATCTATCTATCTATCTATCTATCTATCTATTACTTCATATCTATATATCTATTTCAGTCTGTTTATATCTACTCTGGTAAAGAAAACCATGCTTCTATGAATCATTATGTTGTCAAGTTTCTGCAATGTTATTTTCATATATTGAACTTTTTTAAGAAGTCCTTATAAGTACTAATAAAAAGTATTCAGTAGTGTATAATGTCTTGAAATTTTAAGTCTGTAAACAAAAGGAAAAATCAGTTTTAAAAATCTGACACTTCAGTAATAACATAATTGCATTTACCAAATTTACACATTTGAAATAGAAAATTCAAAAATATTATTTTACACAAAATGCAAAATAAAATTTTAGTTGAGAGTGAAGAAAGAAAATAAATAAAACAACTTGCACATTGTGAATATATTGTTTGTTTTCCTGGAAAAGAGGTTAAATTATTAGATTCTTCAATACTCAGTTTTGAATTCTGCTTTATCATTGTATATGATACAATTTTTCTTATTAGCTACCATTAGTCACGTATTTTTCATGCGTATACTGTGATATTTCTGTTGAACAAATTAAATAATGTGGAATTTATAGACGTTTTATATGCAGGTTTTGAAATGGAAATTTGAAAGCAAACATCTCAGTAAACAATTGTTTCCCCTTGTAACTAATTGGCAACATTCTATATGTGTTAAGAGTGCTTTAGTTTTCAAAAAGAATACTAAGAAAAAAATGGCTAAGATATTGTTTTGATTACATTATTTGACAAGACTTGCATAAAATTTGTCAAACTACAAAAATAGAAATAAAAACCAGATTTCTTTAAAATGGCAAGCTCAGATTTTTAAAATGTTTTATTGAATTAAAAATTCTTTATTATGACATGTTTTTGTTTTTTTTTTTTTTTTGCTTTTAGTTGTAGATAAATTGTTTTTGTAATTTCTCACTTTTGTCTTTCCAAAAATAATGCCACTTATTTTATTATATTGAACCGTGCCATCAAAAATAGATATTCATGGCATACTAGCCAAGGCTAAACCTTGCAATCAATGACCGATAACTTTTTGGCTTTACTACATAAAGAAGTCTGGTAAAATGACATCTGAAATGAAAGTGTATACAAAGTAGAGATATTTAATTCAATTCCTATATGTAGACAATTTGCACACATTGACAAATGCTGAATGTCTATGGAGACCAAACTGTGGATATGAGCACAGCAGTTGTGAACACATTCTGGGTGTTATGGTGCAACTGTTAATACATGAAACGTTTATCACTTCATAAAATCATAGCCAGTGATTATGGGGAAATTGGGTTTTCTGGATAAAACTTGTTATATTAGGTTGGTGCAAAAATAATGACGTAATAATGTCGTTTTTTGACGTATTTTTTAACGTCAAAAAACGACATTATTACGTCATTATTTTTGCACCAACCTAATATATTATCATACTTGACTCATCAACATTCACTGACCAAACTGCCAGTGCTACTGTTGGTTGAAATTTATACAATTCATAAATTTTTCTCTTAAAACAGCTTTTTAGTGAAATAGATTTCTCAAGTTCATGAGCTTTTTTGACACTTTCTAGTGCTGACAGGACTTTCCTTTCTAACCTTTTGTTTTAAGTAGTGTGGAAAGTCAACATCTTGGTTATACTATTATTTTCTCTTCAAGTTACATGTACTATTCATTTTGGTTGTTGCTGCTGTTGAAAGTCTTCAAGTGATGTGGCTTCTGTTGGGAAAGTTCTTTGTGAGTCTATAGCGCCAGTCTATAGGATCTGATGAAAAATTGTCTTCTTAGTTAAGGTAAAAATGACTGCCTTGATAATTGGTTTTATAGGAAATAGTCTATAGTTTTTTATGAAAAATAGCTTAGTTAGGTATAAGGCTATTGTAGTAGAATATGCAGTATGGCTTGAACTCATGGTCATAGGGAACATACTTGTAGAACAATGTTAATAACCATTTCTCTCCAATAATCATCCAGTGTAAATAAATTTCTATGTGTGTTTTGGAGACAGTTAAATTTCTTTTACATTTCTATATATCTACACACAGTATTAATCTAGAATAAGTGCTATTTTCATTTGAATATTTTGACACTGGTTATTAGTGCTATAGTCTGAACGGCCAACAGTTTTATTTCCACATCACAACTTGTAGATTTGATATACATTTTACCCATGAATAAAAATACAAGTTGTATTGCTGCCATATATGGTCTGGGGCACCTTCTGTTTACCTCGGAGTTCTTGACAAGATCCAGAGACGGATATGTAATATAATTGGCCCTGATCTGGCATCTTGTCTACAGTCACTCTCTCACTGATGCGTCGTCGCCTCTCTCTGTCTTTTCTACAAATACTTTCATGGTAATTGCTCCGATGAGCTGCTTTCACTGGTTCCCAGACTCCATGAATTCAAGCGCCCTACGAGGCTAGCATCCTGTCCCACCCTTACACTGTAGAAACTTTTAAATGTAGCCGTCTCTTCTACTCCAATAGCTTCATACCTCGCACCTCTCACCTGTGGAACACCCTTCCCAATTACTGTCTCCCTGATAGCTATAATCTCCAACTATTCAAATGTAATGTCAATCGACACCTCCAGTTACCTTGATCTACCCATTATCCCTCTCCTCATCCTTTCTTCTATCACTCCTATCTGCTCTTGCTCCAAATCTTCTGCAACTCCCTGCATCCTAGTGGCTTCACGCCTTGCTCGGGGCGTAATGCTTAAAAAAAAACAAAAAAACAATGATATTAACTCAAAATTTATCAACCGTTTAAGGAATGACAATTTCCCGAAGACTTGAAGATTTAAAAAAAATAAAGTAAACCAGTTGTCTGTCTTGTTGAATATCTTTATGGTTAGTTATATCTGTCATTTTTTTGTATCTATATCTAAGTTCCTGCAGGGCTCTTGCAAGCTTGTCTTATGGACCAATTATTGTGTTCCATCTAGTGACAGAATAGAATAATGATATATTTTTTTCTTCTCTTTTTCTCAGATTGCTTGCTGAACATTTTCAATTGGATAGAATCATAGTCTTTGCAAAGATTACTAAAAGTCTATATAACCAAACTCTATCCAAAACATACTAGTTGAAAATGCAAGTATAATAGTCTCATTCTCATGTGAAAAAAATGTTTAAAAATAATGGAAGCACTGATAATAAAAAAGGAAAAGCCAACACTCAATTACATTAACTATGAATTTGGCCACAATGCGCTGATCATGTTTGGGAAATAAAATATTCCTATAACTTCAGAGACATACATAAAAAAAACCACACATTCAGTTAAAAATAAAAAATGAAAATCGCCCTGGATAATGGTTAAAAGAATAGACAAAAGTGTTTGGATATGCAAAACATTTGGACAATTTTTACGCTCTTTGTGTCCAGAAAACATTTGTACAAACACAAGAAAAATTAAATAAAAAACTTAACTGAAGTACATTGTCAGTCATCTTTAAGGTAATTTGTATAAAAGAGGGATTGCTACCCAAATCGTCAGGCCACGAGTGCTGGAACATCACTCGTGGCCTGCCAATTGCGTCTAGCATGAAACAGACTTTCACTCCTAAGTGTTGACTCCTATGTTCACTTTTATATTTACACATGCTCTATCTCTAATATTGAGCACTTTATCCCATAAATATAGCACATCTTAAGACTATATTTCTTCATATATATATATATGTATATCTATATATTTATATATTTTTTAATCAGTTTCACCCCATGCGAGGCCGTAAAGCCACTAAGACATAAGGGCTTATTGGATGTTTAAGAATTAGAAAATGAAACGTTACTAATAAGCAGGAAGAAAAAATGAGTAATCACAAGGACAGTAGATAGCAATTGACATTGCATTTAAATTTTTGAAGATTAAAGTTGTCTGGAAAGCATAGTGCCAGAAAAGAGTTCCACAAACAAGAAGTACAAGAAAAAAACTGTCAGCATACAATTTATGGTTACATCTAGCCAACTCAAGTATAAATTAATAATATCTAAACACCAGTCTGGTAGTGGGCATAAATTCATAAAGTCTAAGTACCACACTGAATAACTCATCCCAAAAATTACAATGAAATCTTTTATAGAGATGACACAGAGAAGCAACCCTACAGTGGTGCGAAACTTTATATCTATCTATCTATCTATATATATGTTAAAGAAAAACAGATCACTTTAAGGTTTCATTATAATAATTTATTTCACCATATGGATTACCAAGTTTTTCATAACTTAACTTTATATATATATATATATATATATATATATATATATATGTATAGATATTGTGTATTTAGGCAGCAATCATTCATTTATGCAAGTTTCATTAAAAACAACAGACAAGGTAATACAATTAAGCTTTTTATTTAATTTTTCTTGTGTTTGAACAAGTGTTTTCTTTTTGGGACACCGAGTGTAGAAACTGTCCAAATGTTCTATAATTCTGAGTGCTTTTGGCTATACTTTTAGCCATTATCAGGGATGATTTTTTTTTTCAATATAATTGGATGTGTGCATTGTGTGTATGTTTTTAGTGTTACCAAAATGATTTGTTTTCTAAACTCAACACATAGTGGCCATCTTTATAGTTAATATTATTAAGTGTTGGCTTTTTCTACACACTCTGTGTCCAAAAAAGAAAACACTTGTTCGAACACAAGAAAAATTAAATAAAAAACCTGGTGTGTCATTTTTAATGAAACATGCATATATGTGTGTGTGTGTGTGTGTGTGTCTGTGTCTGTGTCTGTGTGTATGTATACACAAAATTATTGAAAAAGTAATTCTGCAGTCTTGCTGCTTTATAATTTTCATTAATATTCAGGCAATGATTTAAAAAGATATTATTTATAAATCAGATATCAACTGTTTTTTTTATCTATTATATTTGTGAAATGAAGCAAGAAAGATAAGTCTTTAACTTTTATTTAAATGTATTTTTTTTAACTTATGTTTTATTTAAACAATTCTATCACATTTAAGATTTTATTGAATTATCTTAGGGTGTGTCACGGAAACCGAACTCTTTCTTTGAATTGATACAGTGTCTGAAGAAAATAATAAAGACTGAATTAAATATTATCATTACTAGCATTGCAATTATTATCATAAATTTCTCACTTTTTCTATATTGTCCTTCTATCTTTTCTTCCATCTTGAAACATTAGTATCCATTCACCATCTAAATCTAGATTATAACCATAATCTGTTTCATGTCTCTTGCTTCTGTCTAAATGATATCAGATTTTATTACGCAAAACAGTATATTCCCAATAAAAATTGTGTTGGTAAATTTTTTTGGTTAGACACCTATTTATATGATCAATTTATCCAGTGAGTTTTAATTTATAATATCTATCTTTATTTATTAAAAGAAAAAAACATTGATAATAACTTGTTTTAGGAGTGTCAGGTTTTATTATGCAAGTAAACAAAGTACCAGATTAATTTTTATTTATAAATAAATCCCAAAGATATGGGACTACAGAAACATATATTTGATTGATACTATATTCTATACACCTGAATAAATTATTATTTTATTATTTCCACAAATTAATATGTTCTACTTGATGGTATAACATTCATCAGTCTATTGTCAGCTGATTTTAATATTTTTTTCAATTGTTTCAACCTCGACAATGCTTGCAGGAGTTTTATCACTTCCCAGAGAGCTTCTTTACTTCAATATTGTTTCCCATTCTCATATATATATATATATATATATATATATATATATATATATATATATATATATATATCCTTTATTTATGCACCACAAGTATTCTGATTAATATCTACATAGAAAGATCATTGCCTTTGCATGAAGTTTAAAGTTTCTTTGTGCTGACCTGGTACACTTAAAGTATAACTTATCCAAGAACTGACAATGATCCTTGACCTTCTTCAACTTTGAAAGGGAGCTGTAATTTTACTACCTAAATCAATATCATAAAGCATAAATCCAAACCCCATCAGATGTTTTCATTTCCATGAAGGATCTAAACTCTAGCCCAACCATTATGTCTATAACATGCAGCTCTACACTCTTCACTAATTACTATATATATATATATAATGCTCTACATTCAACACTAATTACTATATATATATATATATATATATATATATATATATATATAATGCTCTGTAAATTTACATTGAGCACTATTTTGTAAAAATAAAAAAATCTATAAGAACACCAGATTATATATCTTACTGTTCTACGTTTATATATATATTTATATATATATATATATATATGATGCAATGAGAATGAAAATAATATATAAATTCTGATGTTGACATCATTCTTGATGTTCACAGCATTAATTCAAAAGAGGGCTCAATAACGATAGTAGATATATGATACTAATAGTAGATATCTATACTTGATACCGATACTGATATACTTCCTAACCTCTTATATACCTGTCCACTAATTTACCTTAGATTATGATTCTTACAATGTTTTTTGCACATATATTACTAGTAATACTTTCAGATAAACTGTTTTACACCTATACTTATTCTCCATGTTACACAGTTCGACAAGAGGTCAAAATATGTTTATAAAAGTTATATTAATACCCCATACTTTTATATACTTTTCTACTTATATTTTAATTTCTAAATGAAAACTGTTTTCTTTTTTAAAATTGAATAACTTATATATTCAACATACGAAGAAGAAATCACCACGTCTAAATTTATTAATTTACAAAACACTTTCATTGATTACAAAATTACTAAATATATACAATTCAGCTTTAGCTTGTTTTTTTTTAAATAACCAAAAAAAAAACATTCCCAATTACTACTATGACTATCAGTAGAATTTATCCCTCGTACCTCTTTTATTGCATTACTATCTCTTATTCCAACGTTTTCTCTACCACACCTCACTCTTAGAAGGCTTGGAAAGGCAGTGCCTAAACTTTTAACCATTGTTATCAACAAGGAATTTTTCCAGTCAGGCCATCACTTTTCACATATGGCTTGCTTACAAACAGAATTGTTCATAACCATTTTGATTCTCACCAGTTGAGGTGCAATTGAAATGCACCGAGACAAAGTTGCATCTTTGTAGTGAGTAAACTGTTTTTGTCTATATGAAAAATTATTATATATATATATATATATATATATATATATATATATGTATGTATGTTTGTGTGTGTGTGCAAAAATTTAGATATAACTATAAATATGTCTGTAAATGGACAATATGAACAAAGACAAAAAGAAAACTTTTCTTAACCAATGCATTTCATCCTCTGATGGACTTTATCAAGACAAATGTAAGGATTTTATTTTGCAACAAGTATTTATAAACAGAAGTAGATTTCACTTGATAAAGACCATCAAATACAATGTTGTCTTTATTTATAATGTCTTATCTATCTATCTATCTATCTATCTATATATATATATATATATATATATATATATATATATATATGGTTATCCTATATAATATATATGTAAAAATGTCAATGGTTTAAGAATTTTTAAATTTAAGAATGTGCATAAATATATATAAGGTGAACTGTAAATCAAGGTAAATTATTGATGATGCTAAGGGACATAATTAAATACCTAATAAACAAAAGAGAGTAGATGTTCTTGTTATTAAATTTTTTTTATAATCTGATTATTATTTATTAATCCAGAGTGGAGATTTACATTTTGTTAAGATTAGATAGCAGCACTCTCAAGAATTTTCCATCTAAGTAAGTTAGTTTCTCTTTTAGCAACAGTAGCATTCTTTAGATCGGACTTATGGTTGAACTCATGTCCATGTATAACTGATGCATTTGATAAATTCTTGTATATAAGATCCTTTCTTTGTACACTGATATGTTTTTTTTAATTTCTGCAAGTTTTTCTAGGGTATTATGAGGTACAGCTGTAACAGTTTATTTTATATATATACCTGCTTCATAATTATGTTTATTATGGATATTTCAGGTTCTAATCATATCCATGTGGATGAACTTGCGTGTCTCAAGAAACCTGAATGCAATGCCATTGGGAGCTCAGTCTCCCAGTAGGCTCACCCATGTCAGTAAGGATTCACGCTAGGCATGATTCGACGCCCGGTAGGTAGGTGGTCAAGGCAATGTATGAGAACAAGTTGACAGCCTTATGCAAGCTGTCATCAAGCCCTGGTTTGCCACAGCAGATGGTGTCAGCACAAAAACATTTTGCTGAGGACAGAAATAGATTCGGTCAATTGGGAAATGAAAGTTGCAGAAAAAACAATTGGAAAAGAGCAGTCCACAAAAAAAAAATCCTTCAAAACAGTTTAAAACAATATAAAAGTTGAAGATAGCCCCCAACCCCACAAAAAAAGATTTGAGCTCTTCTCCTTAACCCACCTATACCACCATGCAGTGGCTGCAGACATCTCTTCAGATTCAACATAAGACTCAATTCAAATAGAATTAAATGTCTATGAGTGCACCAATACTCAGAAACAAGTTCCACAAACAACAACAAATCCATAGCTGTAATAGTTTTGAATGTTGTTGTATTTATTTACATATTGTTATGGTTGGATAAATTGTTTTGGATATTAGATGTTAAGGAGTTAGTAGGTACTATTATATGTCAGTTTTTATCTAGTTTATTGTCATTGTTATTATTGCTATTATTTTTTTTCTAGTTGTATAATTTGTATGCCTTTCTCTCTCTCTCTCTCTCTCTCTATATATATATATATATATATATATATATATATATATATATATATAATCTGGGAATTTAACTATATTGTCGACATGGAAAAAAAAATAGTAATAATCCCTTACTATAAAGGTAATTTACATTAACCAGAAAAAAAGGCTTAGACAGAAGCGTCTATCTTTTTAAATTTGGATTTTTAATGTAACTATAACAACAAAACATTTCGATTTCATTTTTGCCTTGAAAAAGTCGGAAGATGAAACGCGTCTGCAAAATGTAAGATTTTTTTTCCAATTGTCATTTGATACTAATCTGTCGTGTCCACAGAATTCATCTGGGAATTTAACTATATATATATATATATATATATATATATATAGGAGCTGTGATACAGTGAAACGGTCTGTCTGCGGATGATTATACTCTTGTTCACAGATTGAGCACTATGGCAAAAAGGGAATTTTTGTGGCTGCTGCTGCTTTAAATGCAACACTCTTCATTAGAATTGAGCAATATAGTAGCTGGATGCTATCCCGAAAGTATACAATAATAAATACAATATGAACCAGCATGGCATTTTCTTCTCACCTTTCAATAACCACACAAAAAATGCTTTTCCATGAATATGAAAGGATCCTCTTGAGAATAAGTAGTCTAAACTATTTAAGAAAACCTGTCTTTATATATATATATATATATATATATATATATATATATATATATATATATATATATCAGTAACTTTTTTTTTGCTTGCTAACCTTTTAATTTTTGTCAAATCTCTTTTTATAACTGTTATATTTCATGCTAGTAGCAATATATACTTGAAAAACAAAGTAGATAAAATAAGTAAAGGTTTATTGTGAAAAAACAAGTACAATAAGAATAAAGGTAACACTTATGCACAAGGTCGCCGCAAGTCAATCAAGTAGTGAGTGCTACTATTGGAAGTACTCAACAGATGCCAGTTAGTAATATTTACCAACCTCCCCTGTCTCTTTACAATAAACCTTTAATTATTTTATCCTCGTTGTTTTACAAGTATATATTCCTATTAACACGGAATATAACACTATGACATGTAAGTAGAAGAGATGGGTGCTGTAGTTTAGATGAAGAGACCATAAAAACTTCATTCATTTGTTTCTCTTAATTTCATGTTCAGGTTCAAGTTAACAGTCATTCACGGACATTTGATCCCAGGAAAGCAAATGGTGAAAAAAGTGAATGAGCCTCATTTTGGAATTTGGGGATTGATGATCATCTGATTAAGGTTGTTTTGTTTCTTGTTTTATTTTTTATGCATGATGGGAAGAGAGTGTATTTTTTTTTATTTTTTTATTTTTTTAACAATCACAGCTTCTTCTCTGTTCCTGAACTGGCACCACCACTGCAGCATTTAATATTCAATGCATATGACCATGCAACCTCTCTTGAAGACTATCTGTGTCATTGAACACAGGTCTCAAAAGAGACTGAGATCCCAAAGGAAATGTTTAAGGAAAAATGTAAAACATTATTGGAGTATAAAAAGAAAAAAGAAAGATTTGAATGAAAGAAGAAAAATTGGGATAAAGGGAAAAGGTGAAAAAAAATTTTAAAAATATAAAATATTAAAGGAAAAAATCAAAAGAATAAATGGAATATTGAAAAAAGTTAGTGGGCTTTCCATTTTTAATACACTTTTTCCCCAAAGTATATTCCATACATATATCTAATGATTTCATTATTATTATTATTATTATTATTATTATTATTATTATTATTATTATATATTAGAGTGAAGAGTGTATCAAATATATATATATTCATTTTTACAGACTTTAATCCAAAATTTGGTACTATAGAATGACAAAAAAGGAACTGTTCTAAATAACAGAAATTGCATCTCTTGAGGACTTTCAACAGTAGCAACAACTAAAATGGATAGCACATGTAAGTCAAAAAGAAATTAATAGCATAATCAAGATGTTTACATTCCATAATACTTCCAGTTAAAGGTTAGAAAGGAAACCCCCATCAATAATGGAAAGAGTGTTAAGAAACACTGGACTTGAGAAACCTATTTTCCTTAAAAATTGTATTAAGAGAGAGATTTTATAAATTTTAACTGACATTAGTACAAGTTGTTTGATAGGAAAATAGCTAATATTACTAGTATCATTATTTCATATACACAGGTAAATAATCTCTGTGACTCCACTATATTATTAGTATTGTTATTAGATATAAGGGTATATCAAAATTATTACAGCTCTTTCTATGTCTCTTTCATTTATCTCTCTGCCTGCATAAGAGGCATAGGATTGATATGAGACAAATACATGAAGAAATGCATTGTGGGATACTATCAATTATCTGAAAGAATTCTTGTCATTAAACTGAAAGGAAAGCCTTTCAATATATCCATCATGGTTGTCTATGCACTGACAGCATAAAGTACAGAAGAAGAAAAGGAAAAGTTCTACTCAAAACTAGACAATGCCAAGGTTCAATGTAAATCTCAAGAAATTATAATTGTCATGAGAGATCTGAATGCCAAAGTAAGCAACAAGAAGGATGGTGAAATAGTTGGCAAATCTGAATTAAGAACCTGTAAGGAACTCAGAGAGAAATGGTTCCAATGGTGTATGGTGAATGACCAGGTAGTTACCAACACCTTCTTTCAATAACACCCAAGATGAATATGGATATGGAAAATCTCAGGAAGAGAAGCAAAAAAAAAAAACAAGATCAACTGAATAACTATCAATAAGAGATTCAGAACATATCCAAGTGCTGACTGTAAAAGTGATCACCTTCCAGTGATAAGTAAACTTAGTGTGAAACTACAAAAACTGAAGAGACCTAAAGCAGCACCCAATTTGCACTACTACAGACTCTTGAAAAAGAGAAATATATGGACAGTGTGAAAAGCAGATACAAGGAACCAAATGAAAATGGAAACTCAAAGTGGGATACATTGAAAAGTTTTAGTAACATCAACAATAGGAAACAATAAATGGATGACATGAAAAGGAGACAAAAACAGTGCCAAGACATGGAACAGAATAAAAAACACTACACAAAGAAATAAAGAACAAATGCAGGCGGACTAAAGAGAAATGGCTCAATGAAAAATGTGCAGAAATAGAAAGAATGCATATTACAGATAAAGCAGATAGGCATAAAAATATAAGGGAACTAAGAGGCCATCAAAAGGATGCATAAAATCCAGGGATGGAATGCTGATATTAGAGAAAGAAAAAATACTTAAGAGATGGAACTAATATATTAAAGAAGTATTTCACAATGAAAGAGAACAGCTGGTAATACACAGAAATATTGATGGACCAGAAATATTCAAACTGGAAGTGGAATTTGCAGTGGCCAAATTGAACAGAAATAAAATGGCAGAATCAGACAGAATTGTAATAGATATACTGGTAGCCTTACATGATGTCATAGACAAGATCACAGAAATAATAAATTAAATCTAAAACAGTGGTGAGATACTAGAAGATGTATGTAATTCTATTTTCATAGCACTGCTTAAAAAGCCAGGTGCAAACAATCAGCTTAATGAGCCATATAACAAAATTTATCATATCGATTGATGAATATAGCATGCAGCAGAATCAAACAAGAAGAGTGCAGGTTAGTCAAATACACTGGAACAAGAAATGCAATATTTATGCTCAGAATGTTATCAGAAAGGGAAATAGAAATGCAGGACATGTACCTTTTTTTTATAAGGTATTCGATAAAGTACACAACAAAGATCTTTTGGCAGTGCTCAGAAACCTTGAAATACTTGAGAAGAATATTAGAATAATCAAGAACCTATACTGGCAGCAAACCACCTGCATGTGGATAGAAAATGATCTTGGGAAATCTCAACTCACGGAACAGATTGAAGGCAAGAGGGACAGAGGAAAACAGCATATAACATACTTAGTGAGGGTGAGTAAATGGATGGCGGAACAGGGTTATGGGGAAATAACAAAAAGAAAAAATTCATTAAGAGCTACAAAAATACAGGAAATTGTGGAGAGCCATGATCACCTACGTCATTAAGGGACATGGCACATAAAGAGGACCACAAAGATCTTTTCATTTAACATCTATAGAAAATCTATGACTCCACTATATCATTAATATTATATTTTTACAGACCTCTACTGCTTTCTTTTATGCTCTGTTTCACTTCACAACATAGGTGATCATGGCCCTCCATATCTTCTTGTCCCCTGTAACTCTCAATAAGTTTTACCGTTTTGCCATTTCTACCAAACCGTTCTACCATCCAGTTACTCAAGCCCGTCAAGCATTTTTCTTGCTGCTTTCCTCTGTCCTTCTTTCCTATAATCTGTCTTGTGAGTATCAGGTTTTCCAAGCCCTCCTTCCTCATTACATGACTCAGAAACCTCAACTGCCTCTTCCTGATGTTATGTATAAGTTTTCTTTTTATTTTTATTCTCTCCAAAACCTTGTTGTTGCTCACATTGTCGTTGTATGGTATCCCCAGCATCTTAACATCTATAACTACAAAGCTTATTCCATATACACATCTAAAATTGTCTATGACTCAAATATATTAATATTAATCGTATTATTATATATGAAGTTGTTCTAACATATTTCTATGTTTTGCAGATCTTTACTGCAAAGCTTATTTCATATATATATGTATATATATATATATATATATATATATATATAAAGCACACGTGGCCTGACGATTGCATATAGCATGAAACAGACTGTCGCCTCTAAGTGTTGACTTCTATGTTCACTTTTTTATTTACACACGCTCTATCTCTGATATTGAGCACTATATCCCATAAATATAGCACATCTTAAGACTATATTTCTTTATATATATATATATATATATATATATATATATATATATATATATATATATATATATATATAAATTATGACCCCACTATATTAGTATTGCTAAATATTAGGGTATATCAACAGTATTTACATTTTTTCAGACCTTTACTCCAAAGCTCATTTTATATACACATTTAAAGATTACCTATAGCTTAGTTGTAATATTATTATTATAAATTCGAGTGCATCAAAAGAATATTTTTGAGATGATGTATAAACAGGTGAATACATAAATAGATAAATATATAACATCTATTCATCAATGTTTACACAGGTATTTTAAGTGAAACATCAAATGCAGAAATATTAATTAGGAACACCTGAAGATCTGAAATGAGAAGAGAACAAGAAACAGATTTGCATAGAAATTGACATTTAATCCTTGAGAGCAAATAAATAACAATAACAATAATAATAATAATAATAATAATAATAAATTTCTCTAAACAAAAAAGGAAAGCTGGGCATGGATAACATGAGCATGTATGAGCATAGATAACATCCAGAGAAGCAGATTAAGGTGAAGGATTTCTACAATTGCATTAGCACTCACAAATCAAAGCTTACTAGGGACAATGGGACGACAGGTGATCCAGTACAATTTGAAATCAGAAATGCTGAAAACAATGGTAGCTGATATAATCCTGGTTTGTTTTTGAGAGAGATCTGGAAAGGTTACCCATGCTTGTTGAAGGTTCTCACGTAGTTTGTGAGGCCTATACAGAAGTATAACCCCTGTCTCTTCCTGTACATGTCCCCTAGGTTTCATTGGTCTAGTCTTGCTTTCTGTCAGTTTGCAGCCACTCAATTCAAACCCTGCTTGTTCCAATATCTCAGTCTTCCCATGGCTATTAGACAAGGAAAGTTGCTTCCAAACTGGTTTAGGAATTGGTGCCAGTATAAGCTTGTTGATCCTCCAGTCTTGGTTCATCAAAGTGTTGTCATTCTTACTGACAAAGTTCTTTCTTCTTTAAGTTAATAAGTCATGGTAAACTTCTTTTTGACAACTGGGCTGACTGAAAATAAAGTCAAGCTCTCACCAAAGAAATAATAATGCTAGTTTTGGTTAAATATACACGATTTTATGAAGGTGAATAAAATAATTTACAATTGAATATATTTGGTATCTATTAACACAAAGAGATCAGAAAGTGACAGCTTGGAATCTCAGTCTATGTATTCAGCAAGTTTCAATCAAAAATTCAAGTGAATATGGGGCCCCTTTCTTGTGCAGGTGGGCAACTGCATGTGTGTATGAGAATTCATCTGTCTCTGTCATCCCAGCCCATCTCTGTCTCTCAAAATCAAGATAAATTTATACATAATTCTCTGCCCACCTATCAAACTGTACACACACCAAAATAATTCTATTTTCCATTGCTTAAAATCAGGGTTAAAAGACCAAATCCTATATTTTGATTTTACTCCATTTCATTCAGAGCCATAACTCCCAAAGCAAAACATTTGGATGACATATGTGTCAGAAACAAAATCAAAAACACATGCTCCAACCTATCCAATTCAAGGTCTCACCTAGACTCTTGACAAATATTCCTGCCTTGGAAAATTAATAAGTACTATATTAACACACACTAATCGATTCCTAATCATCAACTTGAAATTTAAAAAACTATGATATCTACCAACAACAATTTACCTTGATATAGAAGAAACTTGATTTATACATCAACTGCAGGAGATTTGGCAGCATTAAAGAGCTACCATTTCTTCTTTATTACTTCTGCTTGATTCAGGAAGAGAGATTCTCTGATAGTTCCTGAGTCTCAGCAACATTGCTAAAAACTGAATGACTGCATGTCTTCTTAAATCTCCAGTATGTTCAGTTTTATATTCACTGCAATGGCATGGCCTATATGGTTTCAAACTTTCCTCAGATTTCTAACACTTCAAGTCTGGATTACTCATAGTATCAAGTATACCTACGATTAAGGGTATGATTCTAGCTTTCATATTCAATATAGTTATCATCTCTCAAGCAAGGTCCTAGTATATTTTCTACTTATGAACTCTAATTCATGTTTATTCTGTGGTCTGTTGACATAGGAACATTCCACAATATGACAGGTTTTATTTTTTTTGTTCATGAGTATTGAATTTGTTTCTTTTTTATTTGTTTGGATGGGTGGTTGATTTGTGTGTCAAAATTCCATTTGCTGTTTTTGTGTTTTATTTAGCTTTGATTCTTGGGGGCTACTACCAAATGCAATTCAGTTTCTCTTTGTGGCTTCTATTGCTATATCTCTATCAATTTATATGCCATTGATTTGTATTAATATTATTATTGAGTAAGAGAGCACCTGTAAATAAAATTACACTGTATTAAAAATATATAAATCCCAATATACCTATCATGACACCCAGTCTCATAAAGGCATACCAAACACATGTGTGGGATATGGTAACAGTTTTTGATAAAAAACAGTTCACAACAGGTGGGGCCCAATTAGAAATCCCTTCAGGTCAGGTAATCCAATCCACTTAGTTCCCAATTAAAAGTGATCTCAAGTATCTAGATATGACTCCTAATTCATCTTGTCTGACTCATCCTTCAAACATAAAAATACACCTTTCAACACCTGGCCATGATTGCTCCCCATCAACCTCTGCTCATGAACACAGATGCGCAATGCATCAGACTTAGTGGGAACATGTTCAAATAGTTAACGTTAATGATAATCAATGGGATATTTACTGTAGCACATCTTAATTCATTAAGTCAAAATATGTACATGTTAAAAATTCCAATCAATTAAGCCCTGGGAGGCATGACTGATATAGAATAATTTTTTTTTATCATCATTATTGAGTACTTTTCTTTATTTCCTGATTTGTTCATCCATAGAGAGTCCATTCCTTAAACCTGGGGCTAGCATGAGAATATGACAGATCCATTTAAAGGATAGATTCCTCCTTAATATGTGAGTGCTGCTGGGGAGGATAGTCTTTTGAATTTCTTGTATATTGATGCTGTTAGTGATTTTGTTGGCATATTCTTTTATCACTTTCTTGACCAGACAAAGAGCAGCTATTACCCCTAGTATTCTTGTGGTCATCACGTCCCACATTATCTCAATTATTTTTCTAGATCGTTATTTTTGGAAAGTTTTTTATGGTTTTAAAAAGGTGTCTCTTTCAAAAGTTTTCCTTTCAGTTTAATGACAAGAAAATTCTTTCAGTGGGGTCTGGAATGTTGATGAGCAGACAAGTACTTTCCTTTATGTTTCTTCACTAAAATAATAGACTTTTTTATCACTTCTCAGAGAGTTTCTTTACAATATTGTTTACCATTCTCATATATATCTTTTTTTAATGATGCACCACAAGTATTCTGATTAATATCTACAGAGACTGGTGGCAATTCTTTGAACTCTTTTATTAGCTTTACAGAATGTGAATGATCATTGCCTTACATGAAGTTTAAAGCTTCTTGTTGTGGGTCTGCAACACATATAGAATGTCTTATCCAAGAATTTCTAATAATTCTTTGCATTTATCTTGACCTCCTTCAACTTTGAAGGTAGATATAATTTTACTGCCGACAATAATATCCTGTAAGGATACAGAATGTACTTACCTCCCTTTGGTAGAGATAAGTCACATAGCAGTTTTGTGACATCACTCCATGCGGTGATGAAAAGCAGTCAAATTTTCAGTTTGTTTACAGAAACCAAATGGTAAGGTTACTTTCTTTAGCTTGGTCCTCCCATGGGCAAGGCGGAGGCTAAATCTGCCTCCTCAGTAGCTTATAAGTCCATGGTGCTGTTTCCCCTTTGGGAATATATCATTTCCAGATATAGAAGGGAACTCTAGCTCACAATCCTCAATACGGAGAAAATCCAAGATTATGAAAATGTGAAATATATCCTCACCTGAGACATAGATGAATCTGGCCCATTTGAATCTAAGTCCTAAAAATGGCTTCTCCAGGTACAAGAGTATCTCCATATTATATGTAAGACCCTTCCATCTTGTTTCTTCTTACACTTTGTTTTATTGTATATGTGATATATTATTCTCTGCATGGAACACATATATATCTATCAATTTTGTGTATGTCTTTATAGCATAAAAGTCTCTCTGAAAACAAAGCATATTTGTCATTCTTTTTCCTTTTAGTCATTCCTTTCTGTTTCATCCATGAAATATTGGTGTTATTATATCCTAGATATAATAATGCCCATAATATAGGAAACAAAAATGGGAAAATAAATCCTTCTTCCTTTGATCTACCTCATTACAATACCAAAACTTAACTCCATACATCATCAATTGTCTTCAATTTACATGAAGAATGAGAACTCTAGTTCAGCCTTTATGTTCATGAAATGCCGCTCTACATTAATCCTAAAAAAACTGTTTTCATGTACTTCTTCATTCAAGGTTGTTTGCATATCTACAGACATGATGTTTTTCATTCAGAAGAGTCAGGTATGTTGAGGAGTAGATGTTCTTACCTTCTTGTTTTCACTACAATATCAGATTTGTCCACAATTTCTTTATCAGTTTTGATTGTCCCAGAGAATAGGAACATTACAGATGATATCTCATGTTTCTAGTATTTGTCCTTGACTTTTATGTTATAGCATTTATGGACTGATGAATGCCTCCAAAATTAAACAACTCTCCACTAATCATATGACAGACTCTTCTCTGCCTTTCATTAGCATGGCTAATGCTAATCTCCAGGAAACTGACTTTTTGCGCTTTCTTGGGCTAATGTTCTCAGCTGACATGAAGTTGAAAGACTATACTGAATCCATTACTAAATTATTTGGACTATTGTCCTCATCTTTGTTGCTATATTTATTACAACATTTTGGTCTTCTTCAAGTAGTTGGAATGTCGAAATGAACCCTTTATTTCACTCACTGGGGGTAGACTGTTCTAGTTCCACACGCCGTGTCTAATGGACATCAGTTATCTCCTGTTAATTCCCCTCTCTAAGTTCTCCACTGCCTTAACTGGGTATTGAACTCACACTCTTTGTGTCCTGTCACTGGATCTAACTAACGCCTTTATCCACTGTGCCATTGCTAGATCAGCTGCTAAGAAAGTTGGTTCACTATGTTGTGGAAGAATCTTTCTCTCTAGAATCTATATTTTTTGTATGACATGTATATTAAAGTGTGGCAATTATTATTGAGAATAGGCAGCATAGTATCTTAGCATGTATGTCTTATAATCATTAATAATATAATTTTTGTAAATATTAAAAGATTTGTAATTAAAAGAACATATTGCTTTCTATTATATAAGTCTACCATTAATCTACACTTATTATATTGCTGTCACATATGGTCCAGTTCTCCTGCTATTTATCTAGAGATCATGATAAAATCCAAAGAAGAATCTGCAATATTATTAGTCCTGATCTGGCAGCTGAGCTTCAGTCACTTTCCCACTGCCATAAGGTTTCCTCTCTGTGCCTTGTCTATATATACTGTCATGGCAATTTTTTCGAATGATCTCTTCACTGTGGTACCAAGACTTTATGAATTAAAGCATAGTACTAGACTGGCATCAAGATCTCATTAATTTACATTCTCTCTCTCCCCCTCCCCATTCTCTCTCCCCCCTCTCCATTCTCTCCCCACCCTCTCCCCATTCTTTCTCCCCCTCCTCTTCTCCCCCTCTCCCCTCTCCCCTCTCCCCGTTTCTTCTCCCCACTTTCCTCCTTACACATAAGAGCACAAATCTTGAGTAGTAGTGAATTTTCAATTGTAGTTTTCTAGATGTAACCATAAGTTCTATGCTAACAGTTTCTTCTGTTGCACTTCTCCCTTGTGGAACTCCCTTCTGGCTCCATGTTTTCCAGCCAAGTTTAATCTTCCAAAATTTAAATGCAATGTCAATTGCTATCTACTGTCCTCCTGATTACTTTTTTGTTCTCACTCATTACTAATGTTTCTGTTTTCTAATTCTTCCACACCCAGTAACCCCTTCTGTCTTTGTGGCTTTACTGAACTTGCTTGAGGCAAACTCAATTAAAAAACTTTAGACATTGAACTACATTGCTTTTAGCTCAACATACTAAGTAAAACCTTTTGACCATAGACAGCATTATCTTGAGTTCAACATGCTGATAGTTTTAGACCATGAACTATATTGCTTTGAGCTGAACTTTCTAAGTGAGAGCTTTAGATCATAACTACATTGCTTTGAGCAGATTCTAAGTGTGAGCTTTAGATCATGAACAAAATATTTTTTGAACTCACCATTCTAAAAACATGTTTTATAAACATTTTATACTGGTGAAACAATTTTTAAAAATTAAATTCTAGCATACAATTTAAGTTTTGTTAACCAAGTCAAATATATAATTCAAAATGTATATTAAAAGAAATAATTCAGTGACAAATTAATTAATAATTAAAGAAAGAATAGGTAATTAATTAGACTGAAGTATTTCAACATACCAGTTTAGAATGCTTTGCTCAAAGCACTGAGCTACCTCATGTTGACAGTGGTACTAAGAATAAACATCAGAGTTAATTTTTGCTAAAATATTAATCTTCCAAATGTGATAAACAATAAACTATTTTAAAAAATTCTACACATATTTTCTCACAACAATAATTTTTTCTCACAAATAATTTGTTTTTCCATTGGAAACCATTATTACTTAAAACAGCTAATTGTGTTAGTTAATCATTACTGAATGATAAATAGTCTAATGTAATTAACTTGCTGAATGAAATACTGAGGGCAAACATTTACTATTTTAGATTAATTAAAACTGATATCTCTGTCCCATAATAGATGTTGCATTTAGTTTATAAAATGTGCATTAAAACAACAATTATAAAATAACAATAAACTGTTCTAAATAACAGAAACCACATTAACTGAGGACTTCCAACAGCAGCAATGACTAAAATGTATAGTAGCTCGAAGAGAAAATAATGACATAATCAAGATGTTGATATTCCATACTACTTCAAACAAAACATAAGGAAGGAAATCCCCATAATACTAGAAAGTACAATAACAGATACTGCAGTTGAGAAACCTAGTTGCCTCAAAAAATATTTTTTAATAGAAATATTTTATAAATTTCAACTGATGATAGACTGCTCGGTCAATGAATGCAGAATATTTCATTATAAGTAAACAGCTAAATATTACCATTACCTTTGTCCCCAAAAGAATTGTGACATTTAGAATATCAAATTTGTATTCAAATGATGTGACGAATATAGCTCTATACAGGTTGTGATGGATAAATTGTTGTCTAAATTATGCAAAAATGAAAATAACACTGACATCTCATTTTAACAGATATATTTACCAAAATTACATGAAAATATTATCTTCAGTACTAAAAAGTAAATTTAATAAATAAAATCGCCATTGGCTTCAACCACGGCTTCCAGACAACTTTGGAATTGTCTGCAACTCTTCTGGACAGTCTCCTTGATTAAATCAGTGAATACTGCCATAATCCCTACCTTCAGTTCATCTTTGGTATTACAAGGAGTTTTATTAGTCGCTCACTCAACTGTGCTCCACATGAAATCAAGGGTGTTGCAGTCTGAGGAGTTTGGCCTCCGTATTTAGTCTGAAGCCCTCATCAAGAAATTTGAAAGTTCTTTTCTTATCAAAATGATCAGAGTGAGTTTTCCAAACTGCCATATCATTATAATCACCATTGGACTCATCTAACTGTTGCCAAATCTGTATTTAGTCTGAAGCCCTCATCAAGAAATTTGGGAGTTCTTTTCTTATCAAAATGATCAGAGTGAGTTTTCCAAACTGCCATATCATTATAATCACCATTGGACTCATCTAACTGTTGCCAAATCCTCTTCAGTGACCTCAGAATGACACCAAAACAAGCTGAAATGTTTTATATTGAAGCTTCCGGTGTGAATGTCAGGCATTTCAGCATGCTGTTTCTAAATTTCTGGCAGAGTAAATTGTGTCATGGTGCTCTTTTTCTGACCCTACTATATTGTGCAGTTGACAAAATCAAATAAATTTCACCCCAATCAAGGCAATAAAGGCACTAAGACAAAATAATATTAATGATATAGTGGAGTCATAGATTTTCTATAGATGTTAAATGAAAAGATCTTTGTAATTTTCTTTATGTGCCATGTCCCCTCATGATGTAAGCAATCATGGCTCTCCACAATTTCCTGTCCTTTGTAGCTCTTAATAAATTTTGTCTTTTTGTTATCTCTCCTAAACCCCGTTCTACCATCCATTTACTCTAGCTCACTAGGTAGGTTATGTATTGTTTTCCTTTGTCTCTCTTGTCTTCAATATGTCCTGTGAGTTGAGATTTCCCAACCAAAAACACACAAGGTGCATATGCAAAATTAAAAAAATTGTATATTGCTAATTCCATTATAATTGTTACATAATTTGTATGAAAAGTGTGGCAACAATTATTGGGCAAAGGCAGTATAGTATCTTACTATGCCTGTCTCATAATCATTAATAATATGAATATAATAATATAAATATTAAAATATTTGTAATTAAAAGAACATATTATTTTCTATTATATTTAGATGTGATTACACAAGGGAACTTTTAGTGAGTCAGTTTAAGGCCATTCCCAAAAACTTCCAGTCTGAAAGAGCAAATAACCTTAACCATTCTGAGACCCTATCAACAACCTGTCACACACACACACACACACACACACACACATACACATATATGTGATAGAAATTCTTGGTAGTGCATGCGCCCTGCTGGTGAGTTCTAAATATAGGACGAAACGGTCATCCAGTACTTTCTGCATTCTGTTGAGGTTTCTTCTAGACTTGATGAATTAATTATAATTATCCCAAATCCTTCTAATTTCTATCACTTCTATATCCTTGCTTGGAGATAGTAGTTGTGTCTCGTGGGGGCACTGTCCTATGGGTAAAAGAGAAACTTGGATGAGTTCAACTACATGGGATCAAGTCTGGTAACATAACTGTCTGGGTTTCAATTCTCAGTAGTGGATGCACACTGCTGATGAGTCCAAAATATAAAATGAAATGGCCATCCAGTGCTTTCTGCATTCTGTTGAGGTTTTGTCTAGACTCGATGAATTACTTAATTATAATCTATATATCTAGATATCTCTCTCTCTCTCTCTCTATATATATATATATATATATATATATATATATATATAACAAATGTAAAAATTTAATTTCTGAAATTTTGTGTCAGGTGTCAGGTTTAGGCCTGCTGCTGGTAACCTGCAACCCAGTTAAACCTGTCACATAAACAAGTGGTCAGTTTCTAAAGCAACACTGGCTTTTTTTTCTGGTAAAGAAGGTAGCATGTCACCCTACAGGACAGAAAATAAAACCTGTTAAAGGGTGGATGAGCTTTTTATAGGAGCCAATGGTCAACATGTGCATATACATACATACATATATATATATATACATATACATATATATATATATATATATATATATATATATATATATATATATATATATATATATATATATACTCCATCCACAACATACTTAATAATAATAAAGAAAAAGTTAACACTCAATAACATCAACTATGAACACAGATGCAATATGTTAACCATGTTTGGAAAATAAAACATTCCTATAACTCTAGATTCATAAATAAAAGAATCCATACATTCATTTAAAAGTAAAAATAAAATCATCCTTAATAATGGCTAAGAGTATAGACATACAGAACCTTTGGACAATTTCTACATAATTCATGTCTAGAAAAGAAGAAAATTATATGAACACAAGAAAAATTAAACAAAAAACGTAACCACAGTACCTTGTCAGTTGTTTTACTGAAACTTGTATAAAAAAGGGATTGCTGTCCAAATGCACAATTATATAGATATATATATGATTCTCTCAATTAGTGTGGCTAATATGTACATTGGTAACTATGTAAAAAATCAATCTTCAATTACTATGATCAAATTGAAGAATGTTTTACTGCACTGAGTATTATGCATGCACTAATCAAATTTTGTTATATAAAAGTTTTAGCCCACTAATTGAAAATGTATTAATCAAATGCACATTAGTGAAAGGATGCCTATATATATATAAAATCATCCTTGATAATGGCTAAAAATATATCTAAAAGTTCTTGGAATTACAGTACATTTGCACAGTTTCTACACTGTCCAAAAAAGGAAACACTTGTTCGAACACAGGAAAAATTAAATAAAAAGCTTAATTGCAGTACCTTGTCGGTTGTCCTTAATGAAACATGTATAATTGAAGGATTGCTGCCTAAATAAACAATATTTATATATATATATATATATATATATATATATATATATATATATTTAGATGATTGAGGATCTTGAGCAGCAATTTTTATAGACATAGTATTTCATTAAAAAAACCAAACATTTAGACTACTATGAGTGTCTTAGTTGGTCATCAGGAAGAGCATCTGGCCTTGTAAAACTTTGCCTTAAATTATTATGACAAGTCTCAGTATGTTGACAAGCATATGTAGAGAGGTAAACTGAGACTCTCTCTCAGGCAAGACCCATTCTGCTTTGTGCAAGATTAATCCCGGTCTTGTCTCAACAAAAAAACAAAACATGGCTATGATAATGATGATGGTGATGAATGACTCTGTGAAAGCAAAGTTTGATTACCTGATTACCAAAGTTTGATTACCTGATTATTGGCTACTGTTACCTCCAAACACTTATTTTCAGAAGCTATGCACTTCATGAAACATGGTGCCATAGCTGGAAATGTTTTTGTAACACATTTTTTAGAATATCATTTAATAATATAGTCACATCAAGATGTATGGCCCATTTTTGTGATGAATTTCTTAGCCTAATAAATAAGTAGGTGAAAATTTGAGTTTTTCCTTTTTTTTTTCTCCAAACAGATTCTTATAAACCTTTATGCACTTCCAGATAAATATTTTCATCTGTTCTTTATGGTATGGGTTACCTACCTTATGAATTATTATGCAAATCTTCTCATTTTTCCTTCAACCAACCATCTACTCAAAAACATTTTATTTCTTCATAGAAGATTAACACAGTATATATTTAATCAGGAATAAAGCTAAGATTTCGCTATTACTTCCGATGTTTACTAGCTGTTCTAGATTCTTTTTTCTCATTTCCACCAACAGGATAACATGAACATCTAAAACTCCCTCTACTGCTCAGCAATGAATGATGCATTGCTTTGTATCTCAAGAAAATGAAACTTGGAACATTAACAGGCATGTTGTCACTACTGGAGATTCTATAATAGTGTGTATTAAATAAAAGTAAATCTTTTATCTCTCCTACCATCACTCAATTTGCTGAATAAAGCAAAATGTTTTGCTCATAAATTCTTGCATCACTGTGCAGATAATGTCAGCTTTCATTCAACTGATTGTGTACTCAAAAACTTTTATTTTATTTATAGCATCTTCTTCATCAGCCATTTTTAATAAGGCTAAAATTTCAATAGTACTTTTACCAGTCTTTCCACAAAACTTGATGTTAATCCATTACTCCACATTGCTTTCACTCATTTACCACCAACAGTATGACATGAACATCTACAACTTTCTCTATTACTTGACAATAAATGACTCCTCTGGTCTGTATCTGAAATAAGTTGAAGTTGTGTATTGTCCAGATGAGCACAGGTTAAATTTTTTGCCTGATTCAATATGCTACAATAATTCATAATTCCAGGGATTAAATCGTTATACGTAGTATATATATATACATATATATATATATATATATGTTAGTATGGGTGTGTGTTAATACAATCACCTACAATCATTCAAAAAGCTACTTATACAGCAAATCTTCTACTTTAAAAATTACAAGAATATCTATATGACTGATTTGTTTCTTTATATGCTTGGTACTTTTCATATTCCAATGAGGAAAGTATTCACCAAGTTTAAAAACCAGTTTATACTCTTTCAGAGATTAAAAACAATATTGCTTAGTTGGTAGTGTGTTAAAAATATTGATATATTTATTTTAGGTATCATTTCTAAATTATCGATTTTAAGTTAAAGTATATGAAAAAGACTAAAGAAATGAAAATCTATCTTGCTTGGTTTAGCTAGAATTATAGCCAGACATTTTGAGGTCAGTCGATGTTTGGATAAGAGACCTTGAATCAAAAATATGTATACCTCAAGCTAGATTTAGAACAGGACATAGTCAGACAATGTTATCAATATTTTCCCTCATATTTTTTGAAAAAATATAATTCATTTTCTTTTTTCTTACTTTTGTCAAGCATGATTTTCTTGTGCTTTTATTTCCTGCTTTTTATAATAGTTTTTCAGAAAACTATGTGAATGAAAACACAAGGTAAAAGAAAGATTTGTTTTGTTCTTTTTTCATACCATTATTTTTCTCTTTTGGAATCATTTAACTTTTACCAATCCTCTTAATTTTTTTCTTATTTGTTTTCTTCTTCTTTCTTTGTTCTGTCCTGGGTATAATGATAAACTACATCTGCATCCTAGGTAAGACGATAAACTGCATCCAACAGCAAGGCCTCTGTTCTGGAGGTTTTGAGGAGTGTGGAACTGCCTCTTAGTTGCTGGTGTTCCCAAGTCCACCCTGACCCGGGGTGGTGGCACCTGTTGGGGTCCCAACTTTGAGCAAATAGTTAACCTCCACACTGGGGTCAAAGCACTATGAAAGTGTAAAAATAGGTTTTAATACCAGAAATACTTTGTAAAAAGTTATTATCAGCAATAAGTTTTTGAAGAAAAAATTATTACCAGAAATACATTTTTGAAAAAAGATATTACCAGCTATATATTTTGGAAAAAAAAAATTACAAGTGGTATATTTTTGAAGAAAAATATTACCAGAAATAGCTGTTTGAAGGAAAATTTTTTTTACCAGCAATAGATTTGAAAAAAAAAATATTACCAGCAATAAAAATCTTGTTGGCATTAAATAACCCATTGGGGTTGATATGCCGTTGTGGCAGACTTCACCACATTAATTTAACTTTAGATTAGGAAACAGGGCTGACGCAGAAAAGGATAAGCCAATGACATTGTTGCACATAAAATATGTATTTAACAAGATGTACAATATCAAGCAACCTTGTGAAATTAAGCATGCATTTAAGTAAGAACAGATTGAAATAAACACGAGTTGTCTCTCTTTAACAGTTATTTTAGTATTCCAAAGTTCACTGGAATAATGTTCATGAGAGTCTCTTATAATGACTGTTTTTAAAAGATTTGCCGTGTTAGAAGAGATTATGTGAGTATATACAAGGTATGTTCAGTATGTGAGTGGTGTGTGTGAGTGAGAAGGTTAGTGCATGGTTTCAACTGTCGTGGATTTGTTTGGCAGCTGAATTCTCACTAATTAGCTAAGAAAAATTATTGCTTAAATAAGTGACTATAGGTTCCAGATTGCTGCGCGGGAAGATTTATTCTTCAAGTGCAGACAATCTGATTGGTTGGCATCGACCAATCAGCGAGCGAGTTTTGGGAAGACTTAAGAAAGCTTCTGTGATCCGTTTCTCCCAAAAGTGCACGAAACTGACTCCATAAAAATAGAGCGATTACAAATTTGTCGCATTGCTGCGATTTGTAAATTGTCTATAATAATGTAGTGGTGATTAATTAACCAATGAATGCTTGGTGTTGTATGTGATTTGTATTTGTATGTATGTATGTATGTATGTTTGTGCATGATAGACTCGCACACTGTAAAACAAAACAAACTAAACCAATCTTTCCTTGTTGCTTTATTCCTTTGCATTGCTTTATTTTTTTTTCATTATTTCTCTCTCTTTTCTACCTTTTTGAATATATATATTTACTAAGCATAGGTTATTAATGCACAAAGGCACTTGGAAAGTAAATAAGATTTAAGAAAATTATATTATGTCTTTGTTCTAAGAGTCAAGGTCTTAGCTTATTGTTAAGAAAAGCAACATTTAAAATCTTGATGTTTGAGTTAAGTATCATGCAATGATACTGGGTATTCATTTTTTATTAGTATTTCTTTCATCTTAATTTCAGTTGCTTTCTATCACAACTCATCAGACAGTCTTACCTTAGCCAACAAGTTTTAAATTAAATCACAGACTAATGATACTACAATTGTCTTACTGCCACTCACTATTAGGTTAATAAACCTACTAGCAAAACTATAATGGTAATCATCAACCTGTGGTACATCATATGTGCAGTCTTGTGCAGCTAAGTTCTTCATGAGTGCAGAATTTGGATAAAGGTTAGCAATACACTGGAGTATTAGGCTTATTTTGGTGGGACAGGCTGGAAGCACACTCCACTGGCGGTGAATTGATTCCTTACTGTTGGTGCTATAAGACTAGCCTTTTACCAAAGTTAATTAGTCCAACAAATTTCTTCTATGCTAAGATATATGAAATGTCACAAGACCATACATTTAATCTGCAAATAACTGACATGTTTGCAAAGAATTAAAGGTAGGGAAATGCAGAAGCTGAGTATTAAAATGTAAATTACAAGGAGTCCACAGAGAGTTCCTCAACTAGAACAGCTATTAGAATTGTATCTTATTTGAGCAGACCCCAAAAGAGACACACCATTTTCTTCTAATGATGATGGATGGCATACAATCTCAGATATACATAATATAGATGCGGGTGCACGAATGCATATATTGTAATATACAGTGGCACTTGAAAATTTGAGAATCCCAATCCAACACATGATCATTGTTAATGTTAATGTTATTGTGAAAAAATTTAAAATAATCCTATTAAATGTGGGTCTAAACAACAATTTGTAAAGTAAACTTTCCTAATAAGGAACACAAATAAAGGATATGTTTTAATTATTTATTAAAAAACAGGATTTATTTCACTAAAACTGAGAAATTAACATGTAGCAAGGGTCACAAACTTTATATATATATATATGAAGAAATATAGTCTTAAGGTGTGCTATATTTATGGAATAAAGTGCTCAATATCAGAAATAGAGCGTGTGTAAATATAAAAGTGAACATAGAAGTCAACACTTAGAGGCGACAGTCTGTTTCATGCTATATGCAATCGTCAGGCCTGACGATTGCATATAGCATGAAACAGACTGGTGTATTATTAACTGATGGTGTTGATTGCAAAATAAAGTGTTATAAAGACTTGTATATATATATATTAAATACAATGGACTAGTAAAATTTTATTAATTTTTTATTTAGTTTTTCCAGTATTCTTGCATTTTTTTCGTTTTGCAGGAGTGAGGAGGAGGTACAATACCATTCATTGTCCCAAGCACTTTTGACCACTTTTTTTTGTTTTCGTCTTGTTAGTTTCTTTTAATGTTTTGACTGTTTGAGCTGTATTTTCCCTGTGGCTTTGAATACCATTAGTAGCATTTATTCTGAGTCTTTACATGTTGAGCATGACTGGAATTTGAGTAAGCATCTTCCTATTTTCAAAAAACATTCAGCAAGCCAATACCATTGTCAAACAAGATGAGGTTGATAGTGTGGGAGACATGTTTGATATACATAGCTTCTCCTATAGATGTTTTTGGTAATTTGATTTACATAAAATTTTAGTGTTTTTGACTATAATTTTTCTTAAGTGTTCTTGTAGATTGTCATTTGATAGATGTTTTTTTTATTGCACTTTGCTATATGTGATGCATGAGGCTACTACTTGAGGAAGTGGTAGCATGCCCAATATCAATATATATATATATATATATATATATATATTTATATATATATATAATAATGATGGTTAGAGTTGAAACCAACCAGGAAACAGTAGTATTAAAAAGTGCTCAATACCCATTTGAAAAAAAAAAAATAATAACATGTAGAGCTTTTAACTTTAAAATTCAGGAGGTCAGTTGAATATACAATCTTGGTTTTGACCTTATGGTCTCACCAGGCGATTTTTTATCATCTAATGCTTTTCATTTGAAAAACAAACACAAAGAACACTATTATTTATTTCAAAAATAAATAAACAAATGCACCATGATCAAACACATAGCATTAAATGCAATAGAATGGAGGAGAGTGTAAAGAAGGAAGAAGAAGGAAAAGAAGAAGAAGAAGGGTGAAGAAAAGGAGAGAAATGCAAGTGTGTTGTAATGTATAAAGAAAAGAAAGAAGTAGAAAAGAAAAAACAACAAACATAACATAAATGTAAGGAAGAATTTATAGTGAATGTAAGGGAGTGTGGGAAGTGAAGAAAAGCAGATGTATTGTAAATATATATAACAATGGCGTTTTAAATACATTTTTTTTTTTTATCTAGCCTCACATTCACTTAATAAATTTTTTTTGATATGAAGGCAAGGACTTAAAATTTTGAATTTCTAGTTTAAAAGGTATTTTAGATCTGGAAATATCATAATCGCTAATTTCTCATGTTGACATAGGTTGCAACAAATGCAGTTATGATTGTTGTATGGTATTACCTTTTTTAAAATTTTCCACCTTACAGACGGATCCCTCAGTATCTGTCTATATTTCTGAAATGAGGTATTATGTACACTATTTACATTATTCAGACTATTGTCCTCATCTTTGTTGCCATATATGGGGTAGACTGTTCTAGTTCCACATGCCATGTCTAATGGATGTCAGTTATCAGTTATCTCCTGTTAATTCCCCTCTCCAAGTTCTCCACTCCCATAACCAGGCATTGAACTCAGGATTGGATAAAGTTAGATCCAGTGACAGGATCCAAAGAGTGTGAGTTCATTACCTGGTTAAAGCAGTGGAGAACTTTGAGAGGTGAATTAACAGGAGATAACTGATAACTGACATCCATTGGGCATGGCATGTGGAACTAGAACAGTCTACCCCAGTGAGTGAAATAGAGGGTTCAGTTTGAAATTCCCACCACCTGAAGAAGGCTGGAGCATACAACGGCTAAAACATTGTGATAAATATGGCGACAAAGATGAGGACAATAGTCCGAATAATGTAAATAGTGGACGGATCACTGTTGTTTTTTTCTTTTAAATTCCACATATGGCTAGCAAGTTTGGTGGAGTATCTCAGATCTGCTAGCTTAAACGATGATCTATGGTTATATCATCTATACTTAAAAGAATCTTCTGTACAGCCTATATATGTTTTATTTTGACTCTTAATATCTGTTACTTCTGCTTTATAAATCATATCTTCTGTTTTACAAGCTCCATTTAATGGGCATCTATCCTTATTTCTGCATAATTTGTTGTTAGATCTCATTGTACATTAGTTTTGAGATTTCTGGTATTTTGTCTATTTATTATAACTTCTAAATTACTAGTGCAACTGTAGCTTAATTTAACTGTATTTTTATTGAATATCTTATGTAATTCTGAATTTTTTGGAAAGTGTTTAGTAAGCAACTTGAAAAATAATTTACCTATTTTACATTTTAACTCTAAATTAAAAGGGGGAGGGTTAAATCAAATAATATTTTTTCTTTTCCTTGAATTGTTCTTTGTATAATGTTTAATTTGTTGATGTTTAAATTCTAGTTTGGTTTTGTGACCCTCTACCTTTAAATTCTTTTCATATTTTTTTCTTTTTTTCCTCAAAAATTATACTACTAGAAGAGTTTCTGGATAACTAAGATTCTATACATTTGGGGATGTGCTTAATTATATCTGGAGGGTGGTTGGATCTAATATTAACATATTTCAAGATTGCCATAGGTTTCATGTATGGGTAGACGCTGCCAGTATAAAGATTCAAGTTCAGGTAGTTAATGAATTTTTTTATTTCAACTTCTATTTCATGGCCAAAGCTTTTAAAGAGTTTGAAATCTTAATGTTTTTTTTCTTTTTCTTCTTTCTTTTCTTTATACATTTACAATACTCTTCACCCTTCTTCTTCTTCTTCTTTTCCTTCTTCTTCTTTCTCCACACCCTCCTCTTTTCTATTATGCTTAACACCATGTGTTTGATCGCTGTGTGTGTGTTTATTTATTTTTGAAAATAATAATGTAGCATTCTTTGTGTTTTTTTTTAAATAAAAAGCATTAAGTGGGTGTTCAGTTGAAAAAAACCAAGGTTGCATATTCAACTGACTTCCTGAATTTTAAATTATACATACATACATATATATATATATATATATATATATATATATATATATATATATATATATATATATATATATAAGTAATTGATTTTTATGTAACCCAATGGATTTTATCATTTTAAACATTATTTTTTTGTGAATACTCATCTGTGAATAGCAGGATCCTGCAAGAAGCCACATTTTTTTAAAAATAAGATTTATCTCAAAAATAAATATATATATTGTTTAATAAATAAACAATTCATCTACTTAAATATGGGTATCGACTAAAAATAATGTTTAAACTGATAAAAATCTGTTGAACTGATAATCACGAACCAGCATCCCTCTAGTCAGAGAGAAACCATTATGAGAAAAAGAAATATATCTATATGATGTTTTCATAATTTGAAAATAATGGCTCCTATTTTATTTCTGTATAAACAGTAACAAATATAAGTAACACAATAATATCTAAATTAGATTTTCAGATACAAAACTAATTTTTCCTTTCATCACCCACCATTAATTATTCAATTGTGGTTTGAGATAAACAAGAGATTAAATAAGTTTTTTTGGTTCTAGACTTCCCAGAATGGGATACAAATTATTTTCACAACTGTCGATATGCATTATTCTTTACCTGACTGTGCTCATATTGACTGTTTAGTTTCCATAAATGTTTAGCAAATGTCAGTGTATGTCAATGGATACATTTTTTCTATATGGAAAAATACAATGGTACACTTGATTTGTAGACATTTTTTTTATGTCAGATTACATTTTTACCAAATTGTTTCATATAACAAAGCAAAAACATTACCAGTTATTGGCAACAAAGTTCATCTTCTAACGTCATACCACAAGCATCTGCCCCGAATATTTTGGTTCAATATAATAAAATATGATGCATTACTTTCAGAGTAATATATATTTAAATCATAGATTTGTTTTTATTTTCATATTTCATAGAATTTTTTTTTAATCATTTCACTCCATGCAAGGCAATAATACCACTAAGATACAAGGGGTTACTAAGACATTAGTGACAAGCAAGGACAAAAAAGGAAGAGGTTCAGGAAAAATATCCTTTGACGATCCAATGGAAGCAAAATACCAGGAGAGAGTACAACAAGCAAGAAGTTCAAGAAAAGAATTTATTAGAAAGGAACTTATGGTTATCTCTATCTATTTCAACAGTATTACAATGAAGCCAACTGCCAATCTAGTGGTAAGCTTAAATTCATGTGGTCAAAGCACCAAGGAAGAAAACTCATTAGAACAATTGCTATAAAAATATTTATTGAAAAAGCAGAGAGAATCTACACCATGACAGTAGTAAAATGAATGAATTTGAGATGTCAGGTCAGAACCTTTAACATCACAGACACTTCACTGGATTTTGTCAAGAATCTCAAAAGAGATGATTAGCAGGTCCATTTCTATCCTCATTTCATTATCTTCATCTTGATGTATCACTAGGCTAGCATCTCAGCCACACCCTTTCACTGTCAAAATGGTTAAATATAGCCATCTCTTCTACTCCAATAGCTTCATGTCTCACACTTCCCATCTGTGAAACTCCCTTCCTCTTACTTGCTTCCCTGATAGCTATAATCTCCAACTATTCAAATGCAATGTCAATTGACATCTCCAGATGCCTTGGTCTATTCCCCGTCCTTTTCTTCATCCTTTCCTCTATCACGCCTCTTTACCCTTGCTCCCACTTTCTGTAACCCCTCACATGCTAGTGACTCTCCTGCCTTGTTTGGGGTGAAAAGCTTAAAAAAAATATAATTTGGCAACAATAAAGAACGACCTGCAAGCAAATCTCTGAAGGAAAGAAATGATTGGATAAAATTAGAGCATGATAGTCCCAAGAGAACTGTTCTTGGTAAATGTCTCCTCTTTTCTAAATCACTTCTGTCTTCTCATTCTTCATTCCTGTTCAATTGAAAAATTAGCATACATAGCAGATGGAGTAAAATTTTATTGCTGTTCATAGCATTTACTTTTAAAAATGTGCTCAATACAAAGTAGAGCAAGATATTATTATTATTTTTATTATAAGAGAATGTAATAAAACATATTATAAGAGAATGTAACAAAAACATTTTGCTACACAAAAGCTTTCATGTTTCAATACTATGATTGTACTTCTTCAGGCGATGATAAGTGACTGGTGATTAAATGATTTTTAAGGAAATTTAAAAACAAAGTGTTACCTCTTTTCTGAAAGTTAAAGGTGGGAAGGACATAATGTCAAAATTAAAATTAGACTTGTGCATATGCCTTGATTAACCAATTAAATATCAGATCTATGTTAGATAGAAAATTAAACTCAGAGGATGTAGGTGGATGAGTTATTTTTTCTTGTCATGATAAACCAGAACATAGACAGGCCATCACTGACAATTGTGAAAAATATGTCAGCAACAAATGTATCATGATTGTAGACAAATATGACGTGTTCAATTTTTTGAAAGGGTGTCGAAAGGAAGGGATGGGTTAATCAGACATAAAGTTATCAGAAAAAAATTAAAAAAGATTTTTTTTTTAGATTCAGGAAGTTTCTTAAAGGGGCCTGTAGATAAAATTAAAAATGTGGAACATCTATATATGATCTTAATAATGCTAACTGGATGACAATACATAGCAGGGTGAATAAACAAAAAGGAGTTACCCATAGAGGCTAGACCATTATATAGTAATAAATTATGGCAATAAGAAATGGTAATATGTAATTTTTTAAAATTTAACTATATTTTCAGGTAAAAGTTAATCTGTCAGCAATTTACAGTTAATTAACTCCTTTGGTTTAACGGAGATATTTTTGTCAGCAAATTTGAAGGAAAGAAATGATTGGATAAAATTAGAGCTTGATAGTCCCAAGAGAACTGTTCTTGGTAAATGTCTCCTTTTTTTCTTAACCACTTCTGTTTTCTCATTCTTTTTCTGTTCAATTGCACAAATAGCGTACATAGCAGTAGCGGAAATTTTGAGAAGTACAGATGAAATGCAGATATTGGAAAAAAAAGCCAATAAATTCTCACCAGACAAAAGTATTAATGTAATTTGTACAAATTTCAGATAATATTGAAATTTTATGAGATTTTCCAGACAGCAAAAGTTATGCTAAACTTGCAAGAAGCTATATTTTCTATGAATGCAATCTTCCAGCAAAGTTAGCTCGCTCCATAAAGTATCTATTTAAACAGATCATTAAAAATTTAAGTATTTAAAAGGACTCTTACATTGTTAATTATTTATACTTCTCTCATTTTAGAACTTTCTATAAAAATAATCTTTTGGCATCAGAACAACCATTACACTCTTGGATATATCAAAAGACTTTATATCCACATTTAAATGATTCATTCTTATGTCAAGCTTTAAATTATTTAAATTTATTTAAGATTTTTTTTCCCATTTAAATCTATGCTTCAAATAAACATGGAAAATTTAACTTTCAAACAAATTTACAGTTTTTTAAGAAACAAATAAATTAAAAATGTAAATGCATGAAAGAAACCTTATTGAATAGCTGTCCATAATATGTTATATTGCTACTCACATCTGAATTTTAGCCAAGAGCAATCTTTCAAAACCAGGCCTCAAATAAAAATAAAAATTCTTCATAATATTTTTCAATGTATCTTCTTCTTTTTATATATTTCATTTTATTTATTCATTTGTTGTGACATCCAAAAGGAATAGGTATGTATCATTTTTTAGTTAACAATGTGTCTTTTGGGATATTAACTGTTATGGATTGGTTCCTTGTACCACGGTAATAGTTCAAGGTAGAACCAATAAAGAAGAACGTGAACACAGGTAAGGAATAACACAGATATATTACAAACAGGAATATATACAGAGAAGTAGAAGTGTTAGTAGGAACAATCAGGTTTAGTAGAGAGAACAATGTAGTTTCGACCAGTATCACTATTCCAATGTCTTGTAGTAATTGTCTGAACACAACTCTGTTTTGGACTGCCTCTGACTCGATTCTTGACTCGACTTGAACTACTGACTAGACTTGAACTACTGCTGAGGTGCAGTATTTATTAAGTATGGAATAGCCCATCATTATTATTATTATGGATAAGATCCCATAACATTGACCAATCAGAGTTTTAAAAGTGTTTATTGAATGCTATCTATAATATTTTTTTTTAATCATTCCACCCGAACCAAGGCAATAAAGGCACTAAGACACAAGGGGTTACTGAGTGTGAAGTTATTTGAAATAATGACAGCTGTGACGTATAAGTGAGAAACATAGAAATCAGCAAAACTATTTGAAAACAAACACAAAAAGATCAATGGAAATAACTATGTAATGGATAAAGCTAGGCAACAGAAAAAAGTGACTAAAAAACATAAGTGTTTAAGTGGAAAAATTGGCTATAAGAAAAGATAAGAGGTGAAGCAAAAGGTTGATCAATGGATGGCAGAAAAATAGATGGATAGATATGCAGATAGATAGATCATTTGTAGTTACTGATAATGTGCATAGAGGAATCAACACTACATTTTTCTTGTCATATTGGGTTGTGGTAACATAGGACAATTGACTGGAAAGTATTTAATAAAAAGATATAAGAAGAAACATTATAAAAGGTTTAAAAAATAAATATTTAATATAATAGCTTCACTTCATGTCAATGGAAAACATAAGGCCAAGAAGACTTAGAGTGTTGCTCTCGTGGATGTTGTAAATGTAAAACATGGAGAGAAAAGATGCAAAATATTAAGAACATTGGAAACTGTCCCTGCATTATGCCTGGTCGGAATCAATGTCATTACAGACCCTTCTTTGGATTTTGTCAAGAATTGTAAGATGTACAGCAGTATCACCAGACCAGATATGGCAACAGAATTCCGTGAACAGATGAATGGTAGGTTTATAATTGTGCAAGATGCATTCTGACAAGAAAAATTTTCTGACAAAAGACAGTGAACTAACTTTCCTAGCTAGGAATTGATTTGATATAATTATTCCACTTCATCTTTGAGTTCCTTGGATTATTGCTGGTTTATTAGGCTTTTAGGATTATTGCAAGATCATAAGGCTCTCAGAATTATTGCTGGATTATAAGGCTCTTAGAAAAGACAGAGAGAAGCCATGTCACATCAGTGAGAAAGTGACTGAAGTTGAGTTCAGAAATGATTACATTACAGACACTTTTTTGAATTTTGTCATGAATCTTGAGCACCAGAGTAGGCATGGCAGTTATATTCAGTGCACTCATGAATGGTAGATTTATAAATGTGCAAGATGGATTCTGACAAGAAAAATTTTCTAGCACAAGACAGTAAACCAACTTTCCTAGCAGTAGACATAGCAATTGATTCAACATTGTTGTTCCACTTCATCTTTCAGTTCCTTGGATTGTTGCTGGATTATTAGGCTTTTAGGATTATTTTTGGATTATAAGGCTCTTAGGAATATTGCTGGAATATAAGGCTCTTAGTATTATTGCTGGATTATAAGGCTCTTAGGATTATCACTGGATTATAAGTTTTCACGATTATTGCTGGATTATTATTTAGAATGCATTGATTTTTGCTCGGATGGATATTTGGCATATGGTCACATCATGTTGAAACACTGATTCTCATAAAATCACCAAAGTTAAGAAACATCAAGTCTGGTTGTTACCTTCATGGTTAACTGATTGGGAATAGCAGGTGTTGTAAGCTTGAATATGCAGGTTATGTAATGGATAATAGATCAGAATTGTAAATTCGAGAGCTGAGTTACAATTCCGATTGGGTTCATTATATTTGCTCAGACATAAATACTCTTAGGAAAGGGTATGAATCCACTACTTGTCCTCCCAGTTATGGGTCAATTATTAATATTTGTATCAATAAACCATTATTAACTAAAAAAAGAAAATTCTTACAATCTAAGAATATTTTCTGGTTTTAAATAACCTGCAAAGTGTTGATAAATAAATGAATCAATCAATTTGATGGATATTTATAAAAATTGTTGTATGTTCAAAGCTGATATAATTCAGAAATAACGAATGTAATGAAAATGTTTTTGTGCATTGAAAACCTATACCAACTAATTAAAGAGACATCTGTTTTGCCAATTCAAGTAGAAGCAAATTTATTTATTTATTCTGGTGCCAGAAGAGTAGGATAGCAGATAGAATTTATCAAAATGCTGATAACAATAATGATAGTTCTCTAAGAGATAATTATAATGGTTTTCCAACAAAAGCACAAACCAGATAAGCATTAAAATGCACAGGCCAAATCAATTCAGTTGAGTTTGGTTTTGTAGTCATGGAAAAGTTTCTTTGAGATAAATTCCAGAGACTTTGGATTCAAGATCACCACAAATAAAAAAAAAAAGTATTATATTTTAACTTACATTATAAAGACTTCTTGGAAAATCAGAACAATCCAACCAAAAGATTGAAAAATAGAAACAAAAAATAAAATTTGTTCTCTGAAGGATTAAGAATTCTATATAAGTCAAAAAAATAGGATGTATAAAAATGCAAAACTACAGGTAAAAAAAATTGCCTTTGGTATAAGACTGGATTTTTTTTAGTTAAATCTGAAATTTATTTTTATCAATGTCAAAAGAAAAGGGAATCAAGGCCATTATTTCTTTCTAACATTGTTTCTTTTGCTTACATTATTTACATTATTCAGACTCTTATCCTCATTTTCAAGCCATATTCACAACATTTCGGCCATTGTATGCATCGGCCTTCTTCAGGTGGATATGGCAATGAAGATGAGGATAAATGTCCAAATAATGTAAATAATATAAGAAATCATAATACCCCACCTCAGAGATATAGATATTTCTTCTTTTGCTGATAGAAATATTATAAAATGAGCAATGAAGGATAGTGTTTTACCTGAGCAGTACAAGTGTCAGCCAAAAAAAATAATTAAATTTACATAAACACAAAATAAATCTTTATCATAAAAACCAACCCCAGACTAGTACCTAAAGAAATTGATAATATAAAAGCAGACAATGATTACCATATTTGATGGCATAGAAGACTAACTTTATTTACATATAATAATAGAGTTTCATAGAGTTAGAGTAGAATTATGTACTTGCCTGTGAAAGAACCTCTACTAACAACTGCCAGATAATATTGCCAAGCTGTATTTAAGTAAAAGGTCATAAAACTTTCATTTTCTTCTCATGTAATTTACCCACATGATGCCTTAGAGATAATACATTGTTTTAGTTGTAAATCATGGAACTCATGTTACATTTCAGCACAACAGAGGATAGTATTCAATATACAATGCTGTAATCTCTCTTGACTACACACGCAGAGACAGATACATGTCTAACAATTCTACCAAGCCAGCAGGTAGAGAATTCTTCTCAAACTTTCATAGAAACGTCATGCACATGTACATATAAAAAGTACATATCTATATATATATCTTCATTTACACATTTAGAAGGCACAGTGGAGTAATGGATAGTGCCTCAAATTGAGGAATCCATTACTTTCACTGACGGGCTAATACCATTTGAAAAGGTATGAATCCTCTTCTTCCCCCCTAAGGTATGGGTAAATAGCAGGAAAGATCAGTGCTTGGATGGCAACTGGTCTACCGCAGAAAGAAATGGCAACCTACTGCAGAAAAATATCTGCCTCATCAGTCATGTATCTTTTGATACATGATTACCTAAGTGTGTATCACACATGGCACATAACTGACTTATTTTCTTTAGTTTGCTAAGGCAATAAAATATTTTGTTGTTAATTGTATGTAATTTTTTGTATATTCATTATTACTCCACTTTATTCACGATAGAATCCAACTTTCCTCCATAAAATAAACTAGGAATAAGCAAAATTTATATGACATTTTAAAAAAGCTAAAAAAGAACAACGGGTCTCGTCCCAGTCTTATCAAGTTTATTTTCTGGGATATAAAAATATATAAGCGTATAAATTAAATTAATATAATGAATGGGAAAAAAAATGAATTTCAAGAAAACTAGAGTCCAATAACATTCAGTCCCAGTAAGCATTCCTTCTGTTTACAGAGGGAAGGCCCACAGGATCTGATATACAAGGACTCTAAAACCTTGAGGTGATATGAGAAGTGGGACCTAGATAAAATCGAAAAACGGTCCGCACTAAAATTAAACACACAATTTCTGCTATTTATTAAATGCTCTGCAATAGCAGAGCCAGAAGTATTGGTTAGTTGGCTTTTCCTGGCATCCGGATTCAAAATCCTGGAGGGTAAGTGTTGTTTTATTCTCAGATCCAAACGTTGGGACATCCTCTCTATGTAGTCAAGTCCACAACTACACATATTTATAAATCAATGAATTAACATGATGGGTGGAGGACATCTTTACAAATGGAAGAGAAAACAGTGCGGGTAACAAATATTACCCGAACATTAGCCAAAAAATAACAGCTATTAATCAGATGTGAAATCCGTCTAGAAAAAGTCTCACCCTCTGTACCAATATAGGGAAGATGCAAATAAACTGGACATTTTTCAACAAAATGTGGCTTAACCCTATGAAATTCATTGATGACATCATGGATAATGGAGTCCAAAGCATCTAAAGGATATCCATTTTTTGAAAGTGTCATCTTAATAAAATCAATTTCACTGCAGAGAAAGCTATCAGAACAAATCTTAAGTGCCCTATGAATTAAGGTCTTAATCAAATCAACCTTTCATTGTCTGGGACAAAAAGAGTTCCAATGCATATAAAGTCCCAAGAAAGTAGCATTCCTAAATACAGAAGTCACAAACTTGTCACAAATCCTATGAACAAGAACATCCAAAAAGGAAAGACAAGAATTGGGCTCTAGGTAAATTGCTCAAAATCAACTGCTCAACAGTAAATTGCTCAAAATCAATTGGTCGAAAAATAATTTCTCGAACTATCAATTGTTCGAATGGCAGATTGCTCAAAGTAATTCTGAAGCTCAAAGCACCACGTAAACTGTGCCGTCTCATGACACATCAATGGAGCTGGATATAAAAGGAGCCACAACACTCAACTTTAGCAGTCCTGATTTTTTTTTTATATATTTGTTTCTATTTCAGTAATTTTGAAGATCTCGAATCCTAGTGATCGACATAACTTTTGTTGAGAGTGAAAAAGGAAAGAAGTTGTGTTTGGATGGATATCTATATATTAAGGACAAAACAGTGAACAATAAGATTTACTGGAAATGTGAAATGTGCAAAAATAGGAAATGCTTAGCACATGTTATCACTGTCAATGATAGTATCCAGAAACGAAGTGGGAATCACAACCATGCAGGAAATGCCACTGAAATTGATGCTGCTAAAGCCATGGAGAAAGTAAAAGAACATGCAATAAATAGTCAAAATACACCACATTATATTGTATAGATGTGCTTCAATGGAAGTAAGTGCTGCTGCAGCGGTGAAGCTTCCCTCAGTATCAAATATGAAAAGAACCATATGTAATATATGTGCAAGGGAAAATGCTGGCCTGCTTTGCCTAATAGCTACCTCGATCTTAACATCCCAGAAGAGTTTACCAAAACCATCAAAGGAGATTTATTCCTTATTTACGACTCTGGTCCCACAAATGATCGTATTTTCATTTTTGCATTATTTAAGAAGTGTTGCATATAATATTTCATGATAATAGAGTAAATATTAGCAACAATAGTTTTTTTTTGTTTTGTTTTTTAAATCATGAAGAATAACAGTAATAATAAAAATGTACCCTTTATTTTAAACTATGACAAAAAACAATGTAGAAAAAAAATAAGACCTGCTATATAAATGTACTTGTTCTTCAATTTTAACTGTTCAGTTAACAACAATAAAGTTTATTATTTTATCTTATAGTAAATATTAGAAACAATGTAGCTTTATTTTTTTTTTTTTTACCACAGGTTTCGAGCAAACTGCCTTCTGAGCAATTGATAGTTCAAGTAATTATTTATCAAGCAAATGATTTCGAGCAATTAACTGTCGAGCAATTGATTTTGAGCAATTTACTAGATACCATTTTTAAGACATTAAATTGATTTCCTCAATTCACTAAGTTTTGAAGATATTTTAAACTGAATTTAAAACAAAAATTCTCAAATTCACAAAGTTTTTGTGCTACTTTAAACTCAATATAAATTAAAAAATTTTAAAATCACTAAATTTTTTCAGTTATTTTAAAATTTGAATTTTTAACTGTTCACTTGTCATATGGACACAAATCCCAGTGCTGGATATTCAAGCACCAGAAGGAAAATGTTTGTAAAATGGGGATTTGGCTAGTTAATAATAATTGATGTTATCTGAATTTATTTGTAATGGCAGGAGTGATTATATGTATACATGAATATGTATATACATATATGACATGTAAAGGGTTTTTTTTAGAAATAAAGGAGAATATGTTGAATAGTTATGTGGTATCCATCCTGTTATATGGCAGTTTCCTTAAGGATGAGGAAAAAACTAGAGACAGCAGAAATGTGGTTCTACAGAAGGATACTGAAAATTCCAAGAACTGAATGAGTAATCAACAAGGAACTCTTCAAGAAAATGTCAACAGAAAGAAGACTGATACTCACAATCAGGAATAAGTAACTGAAATTTATTGGATGCATAATGAAGAAAGAGGGCTTGGAAAATTTAACCCTCACAGGGTATTTTTAGTGCAAGTGAGATAGGGAAAGGCAACAAGCCACTTAACTGTGAATAGATGGTGGGGCGAAGGACCTAGTGAAGGGAGACAAACTGCTAAGAAAGTTGTGGAGAGTCATGATTGCTGGAAGGGCATGACACATAGAAGAGGAAAGTGATCAAAAAACAGAGATTGGGAGGCATACTGAATAAACAAATCTTAACAAGAACTACAAAGGATAAGATGTAGTGGAGAGTCATGATCATCCATGCCCTGACAGGGCACATAGAAGGAGAAGATGATGTGGTTTCCAGTATGTTTAGAGTTATGAGTATTCTGTATTATCAACATAATTGTACTGGCATTTTTGCATTTCCTACTGTTTGCAGATCATTTTACATGATAATAACAAAGGCTGGATACTTGACAAAGTGTTTTGGTAACATTTGAAATTTGAAATGAAAAGTGCAAATAATGTTTGAAATGATGAATCGGCCAGTTGTGCTGTCTTGCTGTGATTGATCAAGTGCAATAATTCTTTTACTCTTTTCTGAGATAATTAAAGAAATTAAGTTAGAAAGACATTAAAGATTTAAAAGTGTGAAACTTTGGCTCTCATTCCCATCAGTCAAAATACTAATTTGGATCAATTAAAAAAAAATTTAAACTCATTAATTATTCCATCAGTTTCCTTTTCATTGGAAAATGCACAATAATGTATGAGGTGGTGCTGAAAAGTTCTTGGCTTGACACATTTCTCTAATACTGATGACCAATATCAAAACCTCTTTTTTTAAAAGAATTCTTTGTTTGGTTGAGTAATTTTCAGTGTTTTTATGCATATCCTCCTATGCACAGAAACAGATACACACACACACACACATATATATATATTCATAATTTTTATGCTTAACATTCTTTTTATAGATACAAATATTTAAGTAAATACTTTGTTTTATAATAAACAGTATTAAACAACAATGTTTAATACTGTTTATTATAAAACAAAGTATTTACTTAAATATTTGTATCTATAAAAAGAATGTTAAACATAAAAATGTCTTAAAATAATTGTTGGACTTTGTCTGTTTCATAATGTGTATATATTCATAAATAACTAAGATATTACATAAATAATTTATATAGTAATAAAGGCCAATGAACTTCACCAAACAATATATGAACTCAGAATCTCACTACCAATGTCCCACTTATCTGAGCCTCTTTTTTAAAAGTTAGAATTTGACAAATCACACACTGCTGTCCAGCTTCAAATTTCTCAAGAATAAACCTAAGGGCTTTTCCAATTGCCTCTGGTCTGATGTAAGAGGGCATGCAACGGTCATAGAAAACCCTCCTAAATCTTCATTTGCAAAGTCAAGTGATTATCAAACTGACAGCAATTAAGATGAATGAAATACTAATAAAAAAATGAATAATGGTCAATAGTATTTCCTCTCATAAAATTAAAATTCAAGATAAAATTACTACTACTAATACTACAAGTATAAATAAAGCAACTGAATTTAAAATGAAAAATACAAGTCAAAACCAAGTAACTGTTGTTAATACTTTATCTAATAATAAATAAAATTCAAGATAATAATACTACTACTAGATAACACAAGGCATCTAAAATTAAGATGAAAGAAATACTAGTTAAGAATGAATAATAGTTGACAATGCTTTGTCTAAAAATTCAAGATATTATTACTACTACTGTATTAGTAGTAGTAATATTATCATGTCAGTGAAAATAATGCAAGGAAAATTAAGACAAAAATATAAAATGGCATATTATAAATTTTTTGATATAAACTGGCGAAAATAAGTTTAAGACCGATAGTTAAAGTTTTATTCATTTTAGAATTTGTTTCTGATAAAATAATAAAAATTAGTTTTATTGTGTACACTTTATGGAGAATTTCTTTCTCTTTTGAATGATGTAAAAATTGTACATTTTTCTACAACTTGAAAAATTTTAATGCTGGATTAATTTAAATTATCCAAAGTTGCTGGCAAAATAAGTTTAAGACCACATGGGTATTATGCAAATTATATGCTAAATGGGTGGTCACATGACTGGTCATTGGTACATTATATAGTGTAATAACTGAGCATTGTTATATAATTAATGCACTATGGGAAAGCATCAAAATAAATTCTCCATAAAGCACACACAATAAAACTAATTTATATTGTTTTATTAGAAATATGTTCTGAAATGAATAAAACTTTAACCATCAGTCTTAAACTTATTTTTGCCAGTGTAATATTCAGCCTTTACTCCAATGTAGACAGTTGTCAATAAAGCAAACATACAATACTTGCTTGTACTGTATATTATAATAAAAAAAATAATATAATTCACGCAAATCTAAGTTTATTGAATTCATTTAATTTTTATATTGAAATTCTATCTCTTCTACTAAAGTCTATTGACTAATTTGAATAAAAGCAATAACAGTATTGTCTAACCTTTAACAAACCACAAACTAGCTTCTGCATTTGATTAAGGATGATGATTTTTTTAGGATATAATTTTCTTTTTAATATATTTTGCTATTTTGTATTAATATAAACATCATTTTTAGTAGGTACATGTGGTTGATTTGACATCTCTTTTATTTTAGAAATGGAAGGGTGTTGACATTAACTTCATTGTATAAAATAACCATAATGTTTATAGTAATAAGAACTGATATCAGATTAAAAAAATCCATTTAAAAAAGGATAACCTTTCTGTATATGTCTAAAATGAAGCGACATATTTATTTTCTTATAATTGAAAACAAATCAGACACAAAGAACAGTGCAGTATAAAAAAAAGTAAGAATATCATTTTTGAAAATTATTTCTTTTGTGAAGTCAACGAATACTCTTTTGACATTTTTGTGATGTCAACAAATACTCGTCATCACTTTCGTAATGCTCATTCTAGTAGAGACTTTATAATTGCAGATACAACTATAGTACGCTATTGAATAATACTGGTGTCAGACACCTTCGAATAATCTTGCACTAATAGTACTTGCTCGATAATACTCACTCAAAATAGTAACCCGTATAATGATCCAAACAGAGAAATAATATAATGAATAGAGTAGAGAAATAGTATAGACTAGAAATGCAGATCCGAATAGTATAGAGGATAGACTAGAATATAGTGATCATTAGTTTTCAGCTACTTCCTACATATATGCGTTTCCTCTATGGTCACATAGTCTACTTAATTCAATAATGGGATCACCTGTGTTTGCACACTGGCGATCTATGATCAAACTCAAGTGTTGGCAACAACACTTTATTCCTATATAACAATTTCTTATTACTATAGATGTTATTTTAAGTTTGAGTTGCTATCCCTCAAACCTGTGCATCCACTAAAAATAATGTTTATAGTAATAAGAAATGATATCAGATAAAAAAAATCCATTTAAAAAGATAACATTTCTGTATATGTTTAAAATGAAGCCACTTATTTATTTTCTTATAACTGCAAACAAATCTGATACAAAGAACAGTGTAGTATAAAAAAGTAAGTAACAATATAATTTTTTAAAGGATCTTCTATCTGGCATCATTTCTTCTTCTTATATATATATATATATATATATATATATATATATATATATATATAATTTTAAGTGGTGATTTTGAGTTGCTACCCTGTTTTTTATTTTATTAAAAAGTGAAATTAATCACATTCAGCCTAAACTGAGAAACCCTACTATATAAAAATTGTACCTCTGACAGGAATCAAACCATTTTTCGATCAGGTAAACTATTTTATGAGCCAAAGTGTGACAGGGCTAGTTTGGAATTATCTATTTAAGGAAAGTACATTTTTCTCATTGGGACCTCTACAAATCTATATCAGCTTGCTTCAGTTTTGAGCCCAAAATATAAACAACAGTAATTTTTGAAAGGATTTTTATCCAGCATTATTTCTTATTCCTATAGATGTTATTTTTAGTGGGTACATGTATTTGAGTTTATTTATTTTTATTTTATAAAAACAGTGAAATTAAAAAAGCAAAGTTTTTATTCACACAACAATTAATTAGATACTTAGCCATGAAATGATATAGCAATATTTCTAATTTCGAGTTGCTACCAAATAAAAGGAAGAATAGCTTGCAGAATTCATACGGGCAAAAAATCAGTAAATTATTAACCAGTTAACATATTACCCATGGAAAAATGAATTCTGCTGATGATGAACACAAGAGTTTTATCTTGTCCATTTATAAGTACCATTTATCTGTGCATCTAATATTCTAGCCACAACTGGTCTGGTGCTTCTGCTATATATCTAGAGATTCTTGATAAAATCCACTGACACTGGTCCAGACCTGCCATCGTGGCTTCATTCACTTTCACACCAACATAAAGTAGCTTTCATGTGCCTTTACTCTTTTTCTTTTTTTTAATCATTTGACCCCCAAGCAAGATAATAAAGCCACTAAGATGCAAGTGGTTACTGAGTGTGAGGTAATATGAAAAGAAAAAACACTATTAAGGAGAGAAGAATTAAGAAGACAGAAGATAACATAAAGGACACATGGCACAGTGGATAAAGGCGTTGGTTAGATCCAGTGACAGGACCCAAAGAGTGTGAGTTCAATACCTGGTTAAGGCAGTGGAGAACTTTCAGAGGGAAATTAACAGGAGATAACTGATAACTGACATCCATCAAACATGGCGCGTGGAACTAGAACAGTCTACCCAAGTGAATGAAATAAAGGGTTCAGTTCGACATTCCAACCACCTGAAGAAGGCCGGAGCGTACAACAGCTGAAACATTGTGATAAATATGGCGACAAAGATGAGGACAATAGTCCAAATAATGAACATAAATTTTCTATAAAAAAATTTTCATATTTTCAAGGTTCTGATGAGCTTTTCACTTTGCTAGTTTGACGTCCCAAATTTAAATGTCGTACTAGATTGACCTTTTGAAATTGATAAGTTTCAGTATAAGTCCTGTGCTAATGGTTTCTTCTATTTCACTACTCACTTGTGAAAATTTTTTCTGGCTTCTTGGCTTCCTGATGTTGGCGATCATGGGCCTCCACTTCTTCCTGTCCCTTGTAGCTCTTAATAAGTTTTGTCTTTTTGTTATTTCTCCCAAAAGCTGCTCTACCATCCATTTGCTCAAGCCATCACATATGTTAAGCACTGCTTTCTTCTGTCGGTCTTTCCCTCAATCTGTCCTGTGAGTATCAGATTTTCCAAGCCCTCCTTCCTCAATTTCAGCTGCCTCTTCCTGATATTAAGTATAAGTTTCCTCTTTCTTTCCATTCTTTCCAAAACCTTGTCATTGCTCACATCTTCAGCCAATTGTATCCTAAGAATCTTTTTGCAGAACCACATTTCTGTTGCTTCAAGTCTCTTCTTCATCTTTGAGTAGATTTTCCAGCATTCACTGCCATACAGGAGGACAGATATCACGTAACAGTTCATTACTCTTTTCTTTGTTTCCAATGAAATTTTTCTGTCACTTAATATTCTACTTAGCTTTTGAAATGCATCTTTTTCATCTAAATGCGTCTTTGGATCAGTTGCAGTTTCTGCCATCTCTGTTAATTACAATGTTCAAAAGTTTATATGCAATGACAATCACAATCATCAGTTTCCTTGAAACTTAGTCTCTTATTGTCCATTCTCCTCAATAATGTTTTTTCAGTTTCTTTCACTCTCAGTAACCATTTGCATCTTAGCGTCTTTATTGCTTTGCTTGGGGTGAAATGATTAAAAAAAAGGAGTCTTTTTCTTTTTCCTTTATAATAGCAACATGCAGTGCATTTTGACTAATGAGATGAGTCACCATATCTTCTTCAAATAATTGTAAAATATATTGTATACAAAGAAGTGTGTAGTATGAAAAGAAGCAACATGGCAATATTTCTGGATGCTTTTGAGTTGTTGCTGTTGACATAAGCATAAGTACTGTCAAAAACAATCAGTATTTTCTTACAAAAAACTTATCCAAATCCTGATAAAGGCAAATGCTGGATCTCTAAGAGAAGGTAGTAAAAGAAAGCAAGAAGAAGGGACTAACCCACCAATTGTAAGATGAACCGAATTATGGCTGTCATCAAGAGGAACAACCTAAGATGCAAGCTACAAATTAGAGATATCAAAATCAAGAAAGTATGAAAATTTAAATATCTGGGAGGTGTTCTAACAGGATGAAAGATGTGAAACTGAGATTCAAAAGCACATTGGAAGAGTTCAAAATACCGTCAAAAAGCTCAACAATGTATTAAGAAACTGAAAAATTTCATTAGAAACAAAAAAAAGTGTACTAAGTCATTATATAATTTCAATCTTCCTCTATAGCAGTGAATGTTGGTCAATCTCCTCATAGATGAAGAAGAGTCTTTAGGCAACAGAAATGTGGTTCTACAGAGGAATGATGAGAATACCGTGAACTGAACATGTGAGTAATGAGGAAGTTTAAACAAAATGGAAGCAAAAAGGATGTTTATATTTAGAATCAAAAAGAGGGTACATAATGTGGAAAGAGGGCCTGGAATCTGACACTCATATATTAAAGTAAAAAAGAACAGAGGGGAAGAGCAAGTAATTTACCTAACAAGCTTATGCAAATGGTTGGTAGAATAAGAATTGGGATAGATAAAGAAAAATAAATTTTAATAAGACTTATAAAAGGTAGGAAATTAAGGAATGCCATTATCACCCATGCACTGAAAGGACACTATACGTAGAAGATTTTCTTATAGCATCAGTATATCTATACAAAGTTTATCTTAGCCATAAGCAATATAAGACTCCATTTTTGGATACATGTGGCTTGTAAGTTTTATGCTAAATATTACTAGGCTAAAGGTTCGAGGTATGGTGGGGGTAATGGATAGCAGTTTAGATTAAGGAATCAGAACACGGAATCTAAATACTGGCCAAGTTCATTACATTCACTTACATGCTAATACTCATGGGAAAGGTATAAATCCATCTCTTTTTCTATCTATGGGTAAAAATCACAGGACAAACTGGAACCTATAGCCTTGATTGTTGACTAGTCTAGGAGAAAGAAAACTCTGAATTCAAACCAGCATGGAGAGGGCTGGGCTATATCAGGCTGTTTTGCCCAGGAAATACCACTACCACTGCATGTGATGCCGCTATGCTCTATGGGTTATGGGATTTGTGACGTGAAGAAATACTTTTATTTTTAACATTCTTCAGCTGGTAATTAAATGTTAATCATGTTCTTTAATTAATAAGTAAAACCTTTTGTACTTGCCAATGCTGATAACACTATTTTTTCTTGTTCGGAATTTTGGAAGCCATCAAGTTAATAAGTTTTATATGTCTGAAAGAGAACTGAGGATGCTAAAGTTTAGTGCATACATTACATACTTTTTCATTCATGACATGTTAAAGCATTGTGTTGTCAAATATCTGGTGTATAACTGTATTTCTCCTATGTATTGCTGTGCTCTACTCTTTCATAGTTGGTCTTTTAAAGCACAGTCACTTATATGCCATGTGTGATACATGCTTAGGTGATTATGTATCTTTCGATACATGACTGACGAGGCAGATTTTTTTCCTGGAGCAGGTTGTCATTTCTTTCTGTAGTAGATCAGTTGCCATCCAAAGCTAGGGAATCTGGTCTGTCCTGGTATTTACCCATAGTTGCGAGGAGAAGAAGAGGATACATACCTTTCTCAGATAAGTGAATGTAATAGATTCGATTGAAATTCAAACTCTGCTCTCTGATTCCTCAATCTGAGCCACTATCCATTACTCCACAGTTCCTCCTCTCTTTTAAAGCACATGGATGTTTTAAACTTTGAACAGTTTGCTTGCCAATGTCACTTAGCATTACCAGAGCAAGGAAAATAACCATAGGTATTAATCTTCTTCTTCTTCTTCTTCTTCTTCTACTATGTGCCATAACCCTTCAGGAGATAGGAGGTCATGACTCTCCACAATTTCCTGTCCTTTGTAGTTCTGAGTAAGTTTTTTTTACTGTATCTCCTTGTCTCTGTCCAACCATTTACACAAGCTTGTTAGGTATGTTACTTGCTTTCCTCTGTCTCACTTGCTTTCAATGTTCTGTTAGTATCAAATTTTCTAAGCCCTCTTTCCTCATTATGTGCTCTAGAAATTTCATCAATTCTATTTTTTGTTTCCATTTTCCTGAAAGCTTGCTAATTGCTCAGATGTTCATTCCCTGGTATTATCAGCATTTTTCTGGTGAACTACATTTCTGTTGCTTTAAGTCTCTTCTTTCTCTGCCATAGGACTGATAATATACAAAAGTTTAGTATTTTATTAATAAAATGTTCCTGTTACTTAATAATTTGCTTAGCTTTTTCATGTGACTTCGGATTTTGATGTCACATTATCCATCCTCTGTTAAAACACATCCTAAATATTTCATTTTTTTGTAGTTGCTCGTTTTTTTATGTCTTAAATTCATAGTTTGCATTTTGGGCTTTTCCTTTTGCCAATAATTTCCACCTTTTACAATTGGTGAGTTAGTTCTTTCATGACATTAAAAGTTAGACATTAGACAATATGTATCTTGGCATATTATTTAGTAAGATTTTGGGTGAATGAATGAATGTTTTGATCAGTAAATACTATATGTGATATCAAAGTTTCAGATAGCTAGTCTATCAAAATATACCCAGCTCTTTTTCTTGGTTCATTTCTCAGGTTACAGGTTTGTTTTATCTACATAAAAATTCTGTGACTTCCATTAGTTTGTTTTATCACACCCTCTAAAATAGCCATGCACTGACCAACTGAAACCAAATTATGAGAAGTGGAAACAGGTAAGGGGGTACAAAGTACAGTTGGTTTGACTAGAGGGTTTTTTTCATAGTAATTTTCCAAACAAATCAGCTTATTGAAATTTCATCAACTGATTTGTAAAATTGAATGAAATGTAGAGTTTGTAAATCTTGACAAAAAAATGTTAGCAATAGATTCAACAATACTAAATACTGTAAGAATTTCAGCACACATCAGCATGATGCAAAAAAGTCCTGGTGTATGAAAATTTTGCAAATTCTTTTCAGTATTATAAAAAAGATATTACTACCTCTGTTTCTACAATCATTGTTATAGTTAGTGTATGAAAGTGTGAATGCAAATGTATCAAACATCTTGGGAGAGACAACTCATTATTCCGGGTAAGAAATGAAATGGTCTTTCTATGGTAAACTTGAGTTCAAGAATCTTTAGTCAACTTTGAATATTTAGTAAATATAAATTTGCTGTTTGAATAAATGTGCTAAAATGTAATTTTAAAAATTAAATTTACCATGCTCATAACTCCTTGTCCATTTTGTAATGTAAAATGACTAAATTACTGGCTTACCAAAATATTTGGGAGCTAATTCTATAGAAATGTTCTTGTGTTCTAATGAATACTTGGCATTCTTTCCTTTTTCTTTATGTTGCATTTAAAGTTCTTACAAAATTTGTTTTGGTTTTTGCAGCAAATGTTAAGTTTTCTATTTTGCTTAAATTTATATTCTTTTCCTTTCCAAATTTTGCAAGTCAAAATGCAAGTGTGTTTTTGTAATCAAATCATCTTCAACAGATGGTACTTTAAGCAATTAATTTTATTTACTTTCAGAAGTTAATTCAAATATATTTCTAACTTAATATCCAGTTTAAGAGGAGTCAATCTTTACCTCCTAACATAGATCAGTCTTTTTCAGTTGTTTCCATGCCCATTAGCTAAGGTGTCTAGTTATCACTGCTACAGACAACTGCTGAGGGACACTTGTGCTTCTACAACACCCTTGTGGTTTATACTGCAGCTTTGCTGAGCTGTTTCTGAGAGAGAGAGTGCATAATCTGACATGATCAGTAGTTAAACAAAGTCAATATACTCAGACCCTCAGTCACAATGACATGTGATTTCATGCTAGAATAACTATAGACAGTTTGGTCCAAACAGTTTTGTAGTCCTGTCGACTGGGGCTGTAGAATATGCTGACTGCACCTCTGCAGGGGGGGTAAGACCCCCGCCCCACTAATGGGGCATCCTGGGTATGACGATTAATTACATCCGCGTCCAGGGTAAAACGATAAACTACGTCCAATAGCAAGGCCTCTGATAAGGAGGTTTTGAGGAGCGTGGAACCACCTCTTAATTGCTGGTGTTCTCAGGTCCAACTTGATCTGGGGTGGTAGCACCTGTTAGGGTCCCAGCTAAGGGCAAATAGTTAACCCCGAAACTGAGGTAAAAAGTGTAAAAATAGGTTTTAATACCAGAAATACTTTGTAAAAAATTATTACCAGAAATAAATTTTTGAAGTAAAAATCTATTACCAACAATATATTTAAAAAAAAAATATTATCAGCAATATATTTAAAAAAAAAAAATTACCAGCAATACATGTGATTGCACTCAAAAATATGAGTAATTGAAAAATGGTTCAAATATATATGTATACATACACACCTTTACCAAACTACCACTATGAATCTATTTCAAAAATTTTGTTGGCATTAAATGACCCACTGAGGTTTTGATATGTCATAAAACAAAGCAACTAACCAACCAACCAACCAAACAGATTTGTCAAACCATTTTCACTCAAAAGGAATGGGGCATGGTTTTAAAGGTTTTCTCAGCTGTGCCCCAAATAGTTTGTTTTTTGTTTAGTGGCAGCACATCAACTCCTTATAGGCCATTTAATGCCAGAATTCAGTTTTCTCAAGTGCATTAATAATTTCATTTACAAAAATATATTGCAGGTATTTTTACTATAAAAGTGTATTTTTCATACTTTAATAGTGTTTTGATCCCATCATACCTAAGACAGTGCCCTAAATGGGATCATTTTCTCATGCTGATATTGTCAAAAAGTTACCTCTTTGATAAATCGATCATGGGGAAATTCAAAACCATATTTCATTGTTGGAATGTTGTAGACATTTGGTAATGTGTAGCATTCAGTTTCAAAAAGGATCATCTTTTTACCTTCTAATTTAGCATCCAGTTAAAAAAGGGTCATTGTAAGATAGTTTCTGTCATTATTAGTATTACAAATTCAGTGTTCATTGAATGCTCCACATTTGTGGCCTTGTTTCTGCCTTAGATTTAACATTGGGAACTTACTGCAACCTGATGAATAACATACTTATGCTATAGATTATTACCTTTAATTGTGAGATCAATCATTATGAAAGCTCTACAATTGTTGCCCTGTGCCAGTCTAACCTAAGCTGAGTGAAATAGGATCAGATTGCTGGTTGAAATTATAGCATACTACATGCTTGAATTACAGGTTCAAACCCATATAAAAATCAAGCTTTTTAGATGCTGATTTTAAATCTAGGCAATATTAAAAGATTTGTACCAAACAACCTTCTTAATTATCATTTAATCTTTTGACCCTGTGCTTTACAAGCCTAAACTTACTAAATACAAAATTTACTTCCTATTTTATGAGGAACTGATGTCACAAGAACAACTCGATCACATTTCTATATTGTGGAAAAACTTTATCAGTAATTAAATAGGGATCAAATGGAAGAAAATTCTCAATTGATCACACTTTGGAATGTCTTTAAATAACTCATATTTTGTTTCTCTGCATAAATCAGCATTTTCATAATGACAGACTTATAATTAAACAAGATGTTTGACCACAGATCAATCTTTAATCAAAAGGACTTTCTGCTTGTGGATGCAAATTCCGGATTAACTTTGAATTGAAAAATGATTTGATTTCAACTTCCATTTTAATTACAGAACACGTTACAATGGAACTTTAATTATATTTGTATATATAATCTAGAGATGGAATCAACATCAAACACCCATTTCTATTCAAAAGGGCAGCAGCCATCAGAATCTCCAATTAAACATTTACAGTTTTACAATTATAAGATTTAAGACTTCAAATCGATACTTAATTTGATCAAAGGAGATCCATCCTAAGCTCAAGATTGTTAGACATGTTTTAAAATTTGCATTTATATTGGAATGTTTTATGAATTGAAATGCCAAAAAATTTGAGATAGCAACACACTAGACAGGTGGGGTATATACAATTATTTACTTTAATTTATTCAAACAACTGTTCTCGCTGATTATTATTGATGCTATAGATACAGCATTTCAACCATTACCCTCTTTGCATATCTGCAGGCATCCACTGTTTTCAACTGATAAAAATATATGTATTATTTTGTTTCTATTATGCTAGTTCTAGGATGCCGGGGGTTGAAGTGAGTGAAAAAGAATGAAAAGAATTTAGTGAGGAGAAATGAAGAAAGGATAATAAAGGAACTGGGCTCAGGAAGACAAAAGGTGATATTTGACATTGCATTTAAATTTTTGAAGTTTGTAAGGAAGCAAGAAATCCGAATGAAGTCCCACAGGTGGTAAGTGCAAGAAAAGAAATTGTTAAAGTAGAATTCACAGTTACATCCAGTTAGTTCAAATAAAATGGTGCCAATAGTCGCCAATCTAGTAGCACGCTTAAATTCATATAGTCAGGGCATCAGGAAAAAAAGCTCATCAGAATAGTTGCCATGAAAATATTTGTAGAAAAGACAGAGGGAAGCCAGATGACATTGGTAAGAAGGTGACTGAAATCAAGACGCTTGTTCAGGAATGATTATATTGCAGATCCTTCTTTGAATTTTGTCAAGAATCTCAAGATATACAGTAGGAATACTAGAATAGATATAGTCACATTATTCAATGCACAGATGAATGGTTGATTTATAAATCTGCAAGATAAATTCTGATGAGAAAAACTTTTAGGCACAACACAGATACAGAAATTGAACAGACAACTGCTAGATAACAGCAACATATATTTATCCAATATCCACTATACCAAAGGAACAAAGCAGCACAATAATCAACAAATATGACATATAAGCCAAAAACAATAGACATCTGAAGATGGCCAATGTGTACTCGGTCGAAATGTTGTAACTATAAAAATATATATAATAAACAAGATGCAAATAATAGTTTGAATGAATTAAAGTATACTGATATTTCCTCATCTCAGAAATGAAATGCAGGAATTGTTGTCGATATCTGCACCTCTTTATGTCTGACATATTTCCAAGTGGTGGAACTTTGTTTGAGTAAGCTGAACTCATCCCACCATAC
>OZ010586.1:83922750-84132750 GCA_963932145.1 Acanthosepion lycidas
TTTTGCATCAAATAACACACCTTGATGAATTTAAAACTTTGCAATAAGCAGTCTGGAAGCATTGACTAAAATTATAGTAGTTTCTCTCACAAACTCACTCTCTCTCTCTCTCTCTCTCTCTCTCTCACCCACTCTCCTTCATGGCTCTCCCCAATTTCCTTGCTTTCATCATTTTAAGTAACTCTTTAGCACCTTTTGTGGCCCTTGTTTAGTTATTTATTTACTCAAAGCACTTATTTGATGTTTTCCCCTTTTCTATTGGTCTCAGTTGAAATATAACAAGCAATAACTGAGCAGTATTAAAGAAGAAAGAAAGAATATCTTTGAATATGGGTGAATAATCTATCCTGATAGATTAAATAAAGGGACCAGTTTGAAATTTCCTAAAAGTTACCCAGATCAGGAACAAGCACCTGAAGGATAGTACAATGGACAAAACATTGTTATAATAACAACAAAGGTGAAGATATTAGTCTGAATGTAAATAATATAATTTTTAATTATATTTTAATTAATTGCAGTTAACATAATAATTTATTAACTCCAATGAAATTGCTTCAGTTTCTACAATTTCTAGCCTCAGCCAATTATAAAATTAATTAATAATGATTATTTAATTATTTAAATAATTAAATTAATTAATAATTACATTATTAAGTGACCAAAGCACAATAGGATTGTTGCTAATGTTTTTTTGTCTGACTATTCTTATACATTTCTTGACCATTTCTAACACTTCAAAAATGTTTCTATTTACATTTTTTCAAGGATTGCCCAATTTTGTGATTTTCTTCTTCTAGCTGCTGTGTCTCTCCACAACATCCTATTCTTCATAGCTCTTAGCAATATTTCTCTTTTTACTATTCCTCCCACTCACTGTTCTGGCATCCATTTGCACCTCCATTCTGCCTCTTCACGTCATGAGTAAGACGATAAACTACGTCCAACAGCAAGGCCTCTGACCAGGAGGTTTTGAGGAGCATGGAATCACCTCTTAATTGCTGGTGTTCCTAGGTCCACCCTGACCTGGGGTGACAGCAGCTGTTAACGTCCCAGCTATGGGAAAATAGTTTCACCCACAAACTGGGGTTACAACAATATGAAACTGTAAAACTAAGTTTTAATACCAGCAATATATTTTTACAAAAAATTATTACCACAATGAATTTTTTGAAGAAAAGATTTTCACCAGCAATACATTATTATCAACAATACATTTTGAAAAAAAATATTACCAGCAACAAAAATTTTATCAGCATTAAATAACCTATTTAGGTTGATATGTCATAAAAAAATAACCAAACCATCTTCTTCTTCTTCTTCTTCTCTATGTTGTATCCCTTCAAGACGTTGGTGATCACAGCTCCTGTCCTTTGTAGCTCTTAATAAATTTTGTCTTCTTGCTATCTCTCCAAAAAATTTTTCTGCCATCCATTTACTCAAGCCCGCTAGGAAGGTTATGTATTGTTTTCTTCTGTCCCCCTTGCCTTCAATCTGTCCTGTGAGTATCAAATTTTTCAAGCCCTCTATCCTGATTATGCTGGTTATTTTACTATAAATAGGTATTATTGGTAACTTTTCTACACAAATATATTATTATTACTGTGATATTGTTTTGTTTGGGGTTCACTATTTGCCTATAGCTGGGACCCTAACAGGTGCTACTACCATGGGTCAAGGTGGACCTGGGAATAACAGCAATTAAGTGTTGCTTACACACTCCTCAAATCTTTTAATCTCCCAATCAGAAGTCTTGCTTCCAGATGTGCTTTATCACAGATTAAATAAAGGATTCAGTTTGAAATTCCCTGCAGGTTACCTAAATCAATATACATCTGATGGAGACCAATGGGTACAAGAAAACACTGTGATAACAGTAACAAAGGTGAGGACAATAGGCTGAATGTAAATAATGATAACTCCTCGTCCCAGAAATTCAGATAGGTGATCAGGTGATAATAACAACAAAGGTGAGGACAATAGGCTGAATGTAAATAATAACTCCTCATCCCAGAAAGTCAGACATGTCTGCTAATTTCTTCACAAAAGAAGGGGAAACTCCAGATAACAGGAATGTGGTTCTCCAGGAGAATGTTGAAAATACCATGGACAGAGCATGTGAGCAATGCAGAAGTTTTAAGGATAATTATGCATAACATCAGAAAAAGACAGTTGAAAGGAAAGGAGCAATTATCCTCTCTAATAATTCAGAACCTTTACTGGCTACAAACTGCCTGCATACAGAAAAAATTGAATTCAGTGAATAAAAAAATATAGTAGTGTAAGAGGAGGATGTGTCCTCTCACCAGACTTATTGAATCTATACAATGAAGGGATTCTAAGAGAACTAGAAGTCCTACCAGGATTCAGTATTAGCAGCCACAATCTTAACAACATATGTAGATGACAGACAAAAAAAATATGTTGATAGCAGACACATAAAAACTACAAAAACTCCCACACAAGGCAGTGAAGGAAAGTGAGAAGAAAGGACTAAATATAAACTGTAAAAAGACAGAATGCATAGTTGTTAGTAAAAGGATGAACCGAAAATGCAAATTACAAATTCAATCTATAGATTGAGGCAATTCTGAGAGAATTAGGTTACATTATTGGCAGCCACAATCTTAACAAGATATGCAGATGACAATGTTGATAGAAGATACAGAAAGGAAACTACAAAAACTATGAAAGGTAGTAAAGGAAATCAAGAAGAAAGCACTAAACATCAATTGCAAGAACAGAGAATGTATGTTTGATAGCTAAAGGAACAGCCCAGCATGCAAATTGCAAATTGGAGTTACCAAAAGCTAGCAAGTACAATTTAAATATCTGGGAAACATTTTAACAGAGAACAGTGAATGCAGCCCTGAAATCGGAAGATTCATTTGAATAGCAAAAGATGCTTTCTAAAGAATTAAGAAACAGGAAAATTTCATTAGAAACAAAGAAAAGACTACTAAACTGCTAAGAAATATCAGTCCTCGTATATAGTATCTAATGCTGGATACTTTCCTTGCGGATAAAGAAGAGATTTCCATCAACATAAATATAGTTCTGCAGAAGGATGCTGAGAATACCATGGACCGATCATTAAATGTTTTGATATTTTATCCATTTGGGAATGATATTAGAATAATTCAAAACCTATACAGGCAGCACAACACCTGCATACAAATAGAAAATAAATTTAGCAGATATACAAAAAGAGAAATGGATGTAAGACAAGGACATGTCTTCTCACCTGACTTATTCAACCTATACGATGGGGTAATTCTAAGAGAACTGGAGGTCCTACCAGAATTCATTATTAGCAGCCCCAATCTTGTACTTCCCGCCTGTGGAACTCCCTTCTGTAGTTGAAGGTATGCAATTGCATCAAAATATATTTAGTTGGAGACATACAATTGCATTCAAATTATTTAAATTAATTGTTGTGGCCTTGTTGGGGCCAGAATAAAGACATGAGAGTGGATTTGGGTTAACAAATATATTAATGAAAATCATTAATAAAATAATATACAAACAAGCAAGAATGTTAAGTCTGAATTGTCAGAGCTGACTGTTGGGAAAAAAACTACCTCTGACAAAAGCAGTACCTGCTTTTGTTTGTAACTTAGAAGAGTCTATCCGTGTATGGGTAATTTACCATAACATTAAGCATTCAATCACTAACATTGCACCTAAATCAATGTGCAAAAACAGAATGACAAGTGACATATAAGACTTGTCAAATTCTTCGCAACAGGCAGTTGTTCACATTCTCACATGGAGTTCATCACAGTGTCATTCTCCTTCTCTAAATACTGTAATGGGTACAAACCCTTTCTGCCTTAAATCAGTATGGCTGATGCTAACCTCCAGGAGAGTGACTCATTGGGCCTTTTCAGGTTAATGTTCTTGACTGACGTGAAGATTATATTAAATCCATTGCTAAGTCAGCTGCTAAGAAATTTGATTCCCTGTGCCATGCTAGATAACTTTTTTCTCCTGAATTTATCTTATCTATCTATGTCTACCATTCATCCATCCTTCAAATATTGCTGCCACATATGGTCTGGTGCTTTCACTATCTAGAGATCCCTGATAAAATCCAAAGAAGAAACAGAAATGTTATTGTTTCTGATCTGGAATCGCAGATTCAGTCACTATCCCACCACCATAAAGTTGTCTTCCTGTGCCTTTTTCTATAAATACTTTCATGGTAACTGTTCAGATGATCTCTTCACTAAGGTACTTAGATTTATGAATTTAAGCACAGTATTAGACTGCCAATGAGGTCTCACCAATTTACATTTGAGTTGGATAGATGTAACCATAAGTTCTATGCTAAAGTTTCTTTTCTTGTATTTCTCACTTGTTGAACTCTCTTCAACTTTATATCTTTAAAAATTTAAATGCAATGTCAATCATTTTAACTATTCTCCTCCTGATTACTCTTCTTTTGATTGCCTTGCTTGGTTTGAAATCAATTAAAAAAATAGCATCAAAGGACCTAACCACAGCCACAAATGTCAGTTAGACCTCTTAGTAGACAACTTTCTAGAAAGAGTGACCTTCATAAGGCATTTTATAAGCCACATTTATTTTATTTAACTGTTTGTAGTTTCTGCAATATGATTAATTTTATTTCATTTTAGAGTCTTCTTTTTTCTCTTCTTCTTTGCCAACAAGGACATTCTTTCTTTGTACACATGTCTGTTACCGTACTACCATTATGATGATGATCATTATCACTCATATAACCATCTAATGATAATGGCTACTCTATGAAGCCCACTCTAATCTACTGTTCAACCAACCAATATAATATGACCTGCAATATAATAAATGGCATAAAATCCTAAGCATTTTAATTACAACATTTAGTGCAATATCATCATGAAATTTATAATATTCTCTATATTACATATGGTCTAAAAAATTGGGGTTCTTTATTACCATTTCTCTTTTGCCCATTTGGAATAAAAAATGCAAGAAGATATAATTTGCTATGAACATTGAAACTATATATATATTTTAATATTTCTCTCAACAAATTAATTTTAACTCCTGGAATTCAGATTAAAGGAAAGATTTAATAAAACTTCAACTCTCCTTCTCTACTTGAAAATTAATTGCTGGTGAATGCTTCGGCTAATAATATGTTGAAATAAGAATTTAAAGGAAGTCATCAAAATCCATAAAATAAAAAAAAAATGTTTAATCATGGATCTATTTTACCAAAAAAGAAAAAACAAGAAAAAAATAACATCAAAACAGTATGACTTCTACTCTTTGGTAGTCAAGAATACAACGATGAGTCAATTCAATACATAAGTAGCTGAGAGAAGTGGCGGCAAGGAGAATTCTCATTGTTTAAATTATCCATGAAAGGAACAGCTCAAAAATGTTTGAATTAGGCAAAATAAAATTAAAAATAATAGAGGAAAAGGTAGTCTAATTTATATGTCTAAAATATGTCTAATTTTTGTTTGAATTTCTGGGATGACAAGTTTATTGTTTGCACTATTTACACATAGACTATTTGTAGTAAAACAGAACCAGTGAATAAATTTATACCGAAGCTTTACTGGAATTTACTCTGATTACTCATCAACTGATGGATACAACAGAATGATTTTTATAACTCCTAGATCTTAAGAGGAGGTAACTGATGATTTATCAGTACACCATTATCCTCATCTTTGTTGTTACTAAAAACAACAAAGATGTGAACAATAGTCTATGTGCAAATAGTGTAAATAAAATTGTTTTAATAAGGAAAAATACATCCTCTCAAGAATTATTTAATTGTCTAAAAAGATTTATCATTACTTATTTTTTCAAACTTGTCTTTCAGCTTAAGAGGTTTAGGTTGTACAATGATTGTCATATCTGAGCTTCTACCTGCAGTTTAGAGACAGGGTGGGTGCAACGGTATTGTTCCCCCCACCATCAAATGTATGATATGATGCCCTCCACTCTACTACATCTCAATTTTCATAAGGTAATATTCATACAAATTTTATTGTAACCTAATTATGTACAATAATGGACCATATGCAATATAGGTGAACATTTCAACTAGAAAAATTGAAAATAAATACAAATTAGAAATATGTCGTAATTGATCATTCCATCTTAAATAAATAAACAATGTTTTGCGGCAAATTTTTAACATCAACTTGAGATCTTTCTTGTTAAAATGTTGAATAATTTTAACACATTAAACATAAAGAATAGAAAATAGTGAATTTTATATCAGGTTTTTTCAAGACTTAGCATGAGAAAAACAAGTTCACAGATTTTTATGATGAAAAAAATGAACCCAAAATGATGTTAAAATCTGAAAAACTTTTTTTATCCTTTTTAGTCAGTTCTGCTCATTTTATAAATATAGATAGAAAAAAGCAAATGTTGATAAGATAGTGAGAGTTACAAAGCACTGCCCGGGGCCACCAATCAGGTCAATGGGTTTGCAGGTAGTATGCACCAGCCCTACTTAGGGACACAACATTTTCTTTAGCCCATGAATTATTTCAAGCAGTGCTGACACAACTCACCAAAATGTATATAATAAAATATTTCTAAAGATCTAATGGATTTTTATTTTTAATCCAACATTTTTATTAAATAAAACATTATTATAATGAATACTTGTATTTGAAAATAAACACCCTTTTTTTTATTTTTGTTTTAAACAATGTGTATTACGTCATTTGGCCTGTGCATTGAAGAAAATGTGCTCTCCAGGATGTATCAAACCTGCATCCTCCTTTGTAGGAGAAACCACCATTTGATCCAGCAATTATGAATATGCTATGTCAAAGAAACAAAGCTAATGCTAAAACAGCAATGACTATTTGGTAGTCAACAATATATGCTTCCATACCAATTCCCAGTTCGATTCAGTAATTTTTCTTTGATACTGACATCAGATTACTCAGTACTTCCTGTTGCATTTTGCTTAGAGAGGAGATGGGCATTGTCAAGTAACACCCACTGCTCACTGATGTTGGTTCTAATTTGCATTGGGATGTTTATTTTTAAATTTTTATATTTCATGTGGCACAAAGCTGATGGGTATGTGGGAAAGGTTGGTCCTCACTGACTATCCTACACCTAGCTAATCTGATTCATGACCCATTCATTCCTGCAAGTGACTCATTCACAAGAAAAACCCATCCATCTTCATTCAACCCATCATATGCCACAATACCACATATTCACAGGGGTCCTACTAAAACCCTGATGGCATGAACATTTCACAAAATGTATAATGACCTCTTTTAAAGAAGAACAAGTCTATATTATATATATATTATAAGAATAACATAGTGAAAGCAGTAGAAAATTTCTCCACTATCATTTCAAAGAATTATGGCAATCCCCAGATAATAAAACTAAAGGAGTCTGTGGAGAGTCATGATCCTTTACATCAGAAAGAGATATGGCATTATAAAAAATCCCAAGCAAAGTCCTAACAACCAGGCAGCTTGTGTCTCTGACTGGAGGCGAGTTTTGCTAGTTCTAAATTATGACTAACTTATAAATAGTAAGAAAAACTTCATCAAGTGACTTGTTTGTGATATCCAATAATTCACTAATTAACAACTCTACCTAATACGAAGAACCAATTATTTTTATTTCTTATTGATTAGAAAGCAGAGAAAATGTAAGTATAAATTAATCTGAATATTCATCTAATAAACATTTGACAAATGATAGGTGCCCAGTTAGAAAAAGTAGAATATTTCACTAAAAGCTTTTCATTGAAATGATTTAAAATTTCCATAAACATTTGAGAATGAGAATAAACTATAAAGGCTTTCCCAAGTAAAGACCAAACAACCAGGTTGGTTGTGTCTTTGACTGGAGGCGAGTGTTGCTAGTTCTAAATTATGACTAACCTATAAATAGTATGAAAAACTTTATCGAGGGACTTGTTTGTGATATCCAATAATTCACTAATTAACAACTCTACCTAATATGAAGAACTAATTATTTTTAGTTCTTATTGATTAGAAAGCAGAGAAAATGCAACAGTATAAATCAATCATAAAATGATTTCAACTTTTGCAAAAATATTCATCAAAGAAATCTAAACTCATTTTTGGTAAAAAAAAATGAGTAATGTGACATCGAGAAACATTAATTCTGATAATATTTGAAAGTGCTATTCTATTATTTTTTATCATATTTATAAGTTTAAATTTCACACACATTATATAACTTAATTTTATGGAATATGATCAAAATATTTACTTTAACATAATGTGATGATTAAGAAATTCCACAAGATACTACAGTTTAGTGGATACAGTGATTTTCCAAGCGTAGCTTAGATGTGGCACAAGGCCAAAAGTAGGGGCACTCAGTGAAGATCGAACTCACTACTCAGTTGTAATTGTTCTAGCGAGACAAGCTTGCTAACCATTACACTACCTCGAGGTGCTCTAAAATGATTTTCTAAGCTAGCTAAGACGTGGCTAAAGGCCAAATGTAGGGGGCACCCATTGAGGATCAAACTCACTACTCAGTTGTAATTATTCTAGCAACCATTACACTGCCTCAAGGTGCCTTAGTTTAGCAGGTATATGTCTATATTTTTGAGATAAGGTATTGTAACTATTTACATTGTTTACATTGTTCAGACTGTTGTCCTCATCTTTGTTGTCATATTCATAACATTTCAGCTATTGTACACTTCAACCTTTTTCACGAGATTGGAATTTCAAACAACAAAGATGAGGACAACAGTCCAAGCAATGTAAATAATGCAAATAGTTTAGTGGGTGTTTTTAAATCTAATGTTGTCAGTGGCAATGATAATTAGCTGTTTCCTTATATGGAAACATTTGACAATCATTGACTGAGCAGCCAGTATTACCGTCAGCAGAAATTTATAAAATGTTTGTTTTAAACAATTTTTCAGGAAAATATGTTTCTCAAGCCAAATAGTTGTAGTATTGATGGGGTTTTCTTCTTAACCTTTTATTTAAAGTAGTATGGAATGTCAAGAACTTGATTAAATCATTATTTACTCTTTGAATTTCATGTAATATCCATTTTAGTCATCGTCCTGGGTATGACGATAAACTACATCCGCGTCCTGGGTATGACGATAAACTACGTCCAACAACAAGGCTTCAGATAATGTCTTCGGAAAAATAATGTTGCCAGATATACGTTTTTGAAACAATAATGTTGCCAGATATGCATTTTTGAAACAGTAATGTTGCCAGCTATGCGTTTTTGAAACAACAATGTTGCCAGCTATGCATTTTTGAAACAACAATATTGCCAGCTATACGTTTTTTGGAAAGAATAATGTTGCCAGCTATATGCTTTTGAAAAAATATTGTAGCCAGCTACAGGTTTTTGAAACAATAATGTTGCCAGGTATGCATTTATTTGAAAAAAATAATGTTGCTAGCTATGCGTTTTTGAAACAACAATGTTGCCAGCTATATGCTTTTTGGAAAGAATAATGTTGCCAGCTATACACTTTTGAAAAGATAATGTTGCCAGCTATATGTTTAATAGTACTGTATATTTAATATGTGTATAGGTATATGTGTATGTATGTATTAGGTTGGTGCAAAAATAATTTCGTTTTCTCACATAGTAACATATGTTAGAAAACGAAATTATTTTTGCACCAACCTAATATATGTGTACATGTGTATATATATATATATATATATATATATATATATATATATATATATATATATGTGTGTGTGTGTGTGTGTATATATATATATATATATATATATATATATATATATATATATATATATACCTTAATTTGGCATTAAATGACCCACAGTGGTTGATATGCCATAAAACCCAACCAACCATTTTAGTCATTGCTCATGATCAAAGTCCTCAGTGATGTGGTTTCTATTATTTGGTACAGTTCCTTGTGTGAGATTCTGTAGTGCCAGTTTAGAATGTTTAAAGAAGAATGGTCATTGCCAAGACCCTCAGGCTTCAATATTCAAAAGCCATTTTTAACCACTGATCTGAGAAAGTGATTGCATATATCTAAGAGATATAATTCTGAATGGGTTTGGTGCCATGCATGACAACTATATGAATATCACAATCTGATGAAGCTATTTAAGGACATGACTAAAATTTTCAGATTAATGTTTTGGCTTTGCAGCAATTTGTGATGTTGAGCAAAATTACTTCTAGTATAGCCTATTCTATTTTAAATTTCCTTATCTCCTATGATAAATTTGTTATTTATTTTTTATCCCATGACCCAAAGGGTCGTAGGGGCACCATGTGTACTGCAGCCACAGTAGCAGTGGTGTTTCTTGAACAAAATAGCCTGATGGAGCCCAACCATCTCCAGGCCGGTTTTGAATTTGAATTTTTCCCTTCTCTTAGACTGGTTGCTACCAAAGGTTATAGAACTGTCCTGCTATTTACCCATAGCTGGGAGAAGAAGAAAAGGATTCATGCCTTTCCCAATTATATTAGCATGTAAGTGAATACAATGGATCTGACTGGAATTTGAACTTGGCTCTCTGATTCCTCAATCCGAGCTGCTAGCCATTACTCCACCATGCCTCCTAAATTTCTTATCAGTCAGTCAGTTATGTGCCATGCATGATACATGCTTGGGTGATTATATATCTTTTGATACATGACTGAAGAGGCAGATTTTTTCCCACAGTAGGTTGCCATTTCTTTCTGCAGTAGGTCAGTTGCCATCCAAGGCTATAGAAACCGATCTGTCCTGTTATTTACCCATAGCTGTGGGAAGAAGATTCATACTTTTCCCAAGGATATTAGCACATAAGTGAATGTAATGGACTCAAATACAATTCGAACTCGGCTCTCTGATTCCTCAATCCGAGCCACTATCCATTACTCTACTGTGCCTCTTAAATTTGTAATAGTTGATCTATAAACTGAGGAATTTGAAGTACTTGATATTTACTAAATTCATATCCTGAATTTTTATGATGGAATCGCTTTAAAACACCAGTTCCTATATGATCACCATGGATAAACAACATCAAGTCTGGTCAGTATGAGGGTGAGTGACACATTGGGAATACCAGGTACTGTAAGTTTGGATATGTGGGTGGTGTAGTGGAGAATGGCCCAGAATTGTTTAGAGAGCTGAGTTCCAATTCCCAATGGGTTTGTTATATTCACTTATGTCCAAATACCCTTAGGAAAGTATCAATCCACCTCTTCTCCCCCCAGTTATTGGTTAATTAGTAAGACTTGTATCACTAAATCCATGATTATCTAGAAAACAAAAATCTTACTATATAAAAATATTTTCTGACTTTAAATATCCTGCAAAGAGTTGATAAACTGTAAAAAACAAATCAATAATGGATTCAGGTTAGGTACCATTACTGCTTTCATTCCAATTCCAGATCATAATTGCAAAGGCTTAGAGAAATTCTTTAACAAACATAATTGTAAGCTATTTATATCTTTTAAAATTCTCTACATCTTATATGCCATATCTAGGTTTAAAATTTGTGATAGTCGGCCAAAATTAGCTACCTGGCAACTCCTATTAGTTTAGACCTTAGGGTAACTTTCATATATCTATTGTCATTATTTAAAAGGCTATTATGCAGATTAAAAATGTTATTATTGATAATATTCATTATATTAATTTCACCATGTTCAATATTAGTACTTTGTTATACTAAAATTATATGGAAGATGATTCATTGAAAATGAGTATCAGAGGTTTGATAATGAAGATGATGAATTTTATGGATAATGAAGATGAATAAAATTTTAATGGTAACTGTACTGTTTTACTCAATTGTAATAATTGCTTGATTTTTATTTTGTTTCCTTACCTTTTGTTATAATAAAGTTTTTACAGTCTTGTGTTCTTTTTTCCTATTATTTTTCATTTAATTGTATTCATAGTTTGTTTGTTTTGCTTTATGGCATATCAACCTCAATGAATTATTTAATGCCGACAATTTTTTATTGCTTGTAATTTTTTTTCCAAAAGTATTACTAGTAATAATGTATTTCTGCTAATAATTTTTTACAAAAAATTATTTCTGATATTAAAACCTATTTTTACACTTTGATAGAATCTTAACCCCAGTTTAGGGATTAGCTATTTGCCCATAGCTGGGACCCTAAGAGGTGCTACCACTCCAGGTCAGGGTGGACCTGGGAACACCAGCAATTAAGAGGTTGTTCCATGCTTCTCAAAGCCTCCTGAACAGAAGCCTTGCTATTGGACATAGTTTATTGTCTTACCCAGTACATGGATGGATTCACGGCTTGTTTAACCAAAATAATACCTCATATATATAGCCTGCTGAAATTGGGTTGCGTAATACACCTATGCATCTTATATGCCATCAAATATGGTATATCTTTCAAGTAGAAATTTTAACACCTCCAAAATAAAACTACTTTTATTTAATCTCCACAGAGAAACTTTCCTGCTTGCCGTCAGCATGGTGGATCCTAAACTTCAGCAGAACAACACTTTATGCCCTTCTTGGTTTCACTGGCATGACATGGACCAACTATATCAAGTCAGTTACTATGCACGGAAAGTTGTATCATGCCAGAAAATCTTTCACATCAGAATCCGTCTTGCATATTTATAAATCTACCATTCTCCCATGCATTGAATAATGCTGCCACATCTGGTCTGACACTCCTTCTGTAAATCTTGAGATTCTTGACAAAATCCAAAGAAGGGTCTGTAATGTGATTGATCCTGGCTAGGCATCTTGACTTCAGTCACTTTCTCACCAATGTGACAGTGATTCCCTCTGTCTTTTCTACAAGTATTTTCACGGCAACTGTTCTGATGAGCTTTTTTACCTGGTTCTCTGATTACATCAATTTAAGTGCATTACTAGACTGGCAACTTAGTCACACCTTTTTTGCTAAGTAGATGCAACCCTCACTTCAACTCTAACAGTTTCGTTGCTCACACCTCCCCCCTGTGGAACTCCCGATTTCTTGCTTCCCTGATAATTACAATCTTCAAACATTTAAGTGCAACATCAATTCACTTCTATTTCTTTGAACCCTGTTCTTTTTGGTCCTTTCTTCAATCCTCTCCATTCTAGGTCTTCTCATTTTCATTCACTTTCACTCCCTTTAATCCCCTGTATTCTCATCGCATTATAGTCAAATGCTTAAAAAGATTGTTGTTTCTTTGAGTTTTCTGAAACAACCAAAGTTGTCTTAAATTACAGTATAACATAAAAATATTTTCTTCTGTAACCATTTCATCCATTTCTTATTAATTTTCTCTATCATCTTTGTTTTATTAGCTTGTAGTTTCAAAAATACTTCTCTTCTATAATGCCATGATTGTAACAAAGGATCTAAAATGTGATATGGAAATCCAAACATGTATTTGAATAGCAAAAGATGCCTTCCAAATACTAAGTAAAATACTAAGAAACAGGAACATTTTATTACAAACAAAGAAGAGTGTGCTGAATTTTTATTTAATATCAGTCCTCTTATATGGCAGTGAGCTTCCTCACAGTTGAAGAAGATACTTCCCTCAACAGAAATGTGGTTCTACAGATGGATGCTGAGGATACAATGGTTTAATTATGTAATCAACTGGGAATCATGGCCAACTGAAGGTACTGGCAACTGAGGCAGTCACCTGAGAAAACAAGGCTGATGGCGCCATCATGCCACCATATTGTGTTTCAAAACTAAAGCTTATAAAAACATGTTTGTAGTCATTCATGACTTAAGACAGATTAAATTCTTTAGCTATTTTGTCAATAGAAAATGATCTCGTAAAGAAGATAAGTGCAGAAAGTACCATGAAAATATTTGCAGATCTAAAGCCAGAAAAATACAAATGTTTTAGGTAGGATAATAAATGTTTTCTTTAGTTTGTATTAAGTTGTACATTGCAATAAACTTGTTATTTTATATTTTCAGTTTTTCTCTTTGTGAAAATTTAAAAAAAATCATACTTGTAAGGGCACTGACGTTCAGCTTGCCCAGGGTGCCAGCAATCATCAGTCCATCACTGCTGAGAACAAAAAAGATGCTTATATGTAGAACCAGATAGAGACACCTGAAATTTCTGGGGCACATAATGAGGAAAGAAGGCTAGAAAAATTTGACACTCACAGGTCCTATCAAAGGTGAAAGGAACAGAAGGAGGCAACTTATGATATGCTTATATGAATAAATGAGAGCAGGGACAGTAAATAGAATAATATTACTACATGTAATAGGAGGGTGTGGAGAGTCATGATAGCCCAGGTCCTGAAGAGACATAGCACACAGGGGAAGATGAGAAATTTCAAAAATAAATAACAGCACAAAATTATATTTGCTTTTTTTTTTTTTTCCAGCTTATATTTTTCAGATAATTATTTTAAATTAATAATAAATGAAAGCAAGAAAGAAGTACATCCATATAAACAAACAAGCAACGATTAAGAAATATTTTAAATAAACAAAAAGTACTTTTATCATCAACCTATTTTGTTGGTAAATCCAAATGACACAATTTGCTGAAATTGAGACAACGTCATTTAATTAAAAATGTGGCTGATCATAAACCTAAAAGGCATTTATTCACCAGGCATAATTAAGTAATGAACTGAAGCTGACAGTCTCAAAGGCACATTAGAAATTTATCATATTCACTCTAAGGGAACATGAGGTATAAGTGTCCGGCTATTTATTCATTATTAAGTTAGGAATGTGATTGAGGTCAGTGATGTGTATCATTTATATTTATGGACTTCAAGTATTTTTTTCGGGGGGAAATCCCACCTACTACTTTTTAAATCTATCCTTTTACTATATCAAAAATTATGTATTTCTTTTATTAATTAATAGATATGTTTTTCCTTCTTTCCAGTTTTTCTGTCTCTGTATTAATATTTTTTTTTTACTTCAGTGTTCACTGTTCAGCCATATTTAATAGCTCTGAAAGTGATCTAGCCTGCAATGATTTGTTGAAAAGCCTCTTCATGTTTCATTAATTTATTTTCTTGCACTTTTCTTCTTTTTTTTTTTTTTTTTTTTCCTTTACTATTTGTCTTTGAATTATTTTATTCTTTTCTCATATAACCGGCAGCTGCTTCTCTGAAAATGGACAATGTTTAGATATTAGGTTGGTGCAAAAATAATGTCGTTTTCTCACATAGTAACATATGTGAGAAAACGACGTTATTTTTGCACCAACCGAATACATCTATTAGGTTGGTGCGAAATTAATGTCGTTTTTGACGTTAAAAATACGTAAAAAAAACGACATTATTTTTGTACCAACCTAATATTTTATTTACATTTTCTTTTTTTCTTTCTGGTTTCTATTATTTTTTCATTATTTCATTTTTTATTATTTCTTAAAATGCCTTTCTTTTTTTTTTCTTTCTATTTCTTCATTTTATTCATTTTTTTTTCTTCTTTTCTTTTGTTTCTTTCCACTTACTGTACATTTTTCTCTTTTTCTTTTGTCCAAGTTCAGTTTGTTTTTTTCCCTTTTTTTTTATTCTTAAAATACCTTTTTTTCCCTTTCTATTTTTTTCCTTTTATTCATCTTTCTTTCTTATCTGTAAATGTATCTTTTGTTTTCTTTTTTCTTCCTTTAATTTTATATTCTTTTTCTATTTTTCCTTCTGATTTCTATTTCTATTTTTAATTGTTTCATTTTTATTATTTTTTAAAATGGCTTTACATTTTATTTTTTCTTATTTTTTCTTTTTTTTTTTTAAAGTAAGAAACAGAATGAAAGAAGGTAAATTAAAGAGAATTCTAGTATAAAAAGCAAAAACGTAACTGCTCAGAAAGCAAAGGAAAGACAAAAAGAAGAATTTGAATAAGAAGTTATTCAAATCTTTCTTCTTTCCTTTCCTTTCTGACCAGTTTACATTTTTCTCTTTTATCCTAGAATTATCTTTAATTTACCTTCTTTCATTCTGTTTTGTACTTTGTCCCTATTCTCATTCACTTTTTGCTTTATTCTATCATTCTTTATTCTTTTTTTTTTTGTTTTTATTCTCTCATTCTTTATTCAAGCAATTTGTTAAGTTTTATCAGATTATATTCCAAAGAACCTCTTAAACTGACTATTTGGTAGTTTGATAATTACTACAAAGTACCAAATAAGCTAAAAGGCATATCCAATTCCACATTTGGTACCTTGAACACAAATCTACATCTTTTTAATGGCCAGTGAGGAATCAAATAGTGTCACATCTTAAGCCATAAGCAAAACATATCTTTCTAATGCCAAAACATGATGAAAGGTTTATAGTAGTTGGTAAAAATTGATCTTTATCAACATAAACAATAATATGCCACATTTTAAAATACTATTGGCTCTAACTTTGATCATTGAATATTTTTTTATAACAGCCATCTTTCAAAAATTTGTAAAGTGATAAAGTTTCCAACTTGTAATGACCAATTTACAACATTGATCAAACTTTAGTAACATTAAGATTAATTAATATCTGGTAGATATTCTATAAATGTTACGTAAGAATATAATCATCTTTTTTTTTTTCATAAAACCCAGTTTGAAAAATAATGTCTTATTTATCTTGAACTTAGTAATTGACTAGGTTATATAACCTGTCTTACCATAGATTACAGTTTGGTTGCACTTTCAGGTGTCTCTCCCCAGTGATATAAACTGTCAGTATTTGTTTTTATAATGTCAACCCAAAATCTAAAGGGGCAATGGGTCATGAAAACACTTTCTATTACAAAAACACTAAACCTATAATAAATACCAAAAACTGTTTCAGTTTGTGGTTTTGAAATTATAGTTGGTTGGTTGTTTTTTTGTTTAGCGGCATATCAACACCTCTATCGGTTATTTAATGCCCAAATCTCAATATGAAAATTAAAACTTTATTATTAATTCAAGAGAATGGAATTATTTCATGATTAAATTATAATTACTTAGCTGCATTTTGTTTTACCAAATAATCTTACAAAATCAAACAAGAAGAGAAAACTCGTTTCTCCTTACAAGAAATGATATTAATCATAGCAAATTGATTTTTTAAATTTTTTAAATATTTTTGACAATGTATGCCATGTTTCAATTATAATATAAAATGTATTTATTGTCATTTTGCTATAAAAATATAGCGCTGGTCATTTTATTATAAAATGTATTGTTGATAATTTGACTATAAAATATATTGTTGGTCATATTACTATAAAATGAATTGCTGGTAATTTCACTACCAAAATGAATTGTTGGTAATTTTTTTAAAAATGTATTGTTGGTCTGTTTACTAAAGGGTGTTCCAATAACTTGGACCAATTTTAAATATGAATTAAGTTTAAGCGTCTAATGATTTTTTTCTTTTTCTTTCAGATTTCGTGGACATTTGGGCATTATTATTTTTCAAGCATAATTGCTATGACTTAAATAACATAATCCAAAAGAGAAATAAATAAATTGTCACCAATAATACTGATTTATTTACTGCTGACTTTGATCCGTCTTAATGAAACACCCTTTATAAAAAATGTATTAGTGATAATTTTACTATAAAATTGCATTGATCGTCATTTTTTTATAAAAATATATTGCTGGAAATTTTAAAAAATATATTACTGGTATCTTTAATATAAATATGTATTTTTATATTTTCCTAGTATTTTTTTCCCTGTTTGGGGATTTATTTTCTCATAAGGGGGAGACTGGGAACAACAGTATTTAAAACATGATTCCATGATCCTCAAACCCTCCAATCTCCCAATCACAGGCCTTGCTGCCAGATGTAGTTTATTGATATACCCAGGACTTGAAATTATAATAAGTCTATAAATAGTTTATGAATCAATTTTTTCTTCCCCTAATAAAGTAGGGTAGCCTTGGTTTTAAAAAATAAACAGAGCATCAAATCAAATATAGGTATTCATTATTCAATCAGTTATGTGCCATGCATCTTACATGCTTAGGTGATCATGTATTTTTCAATACATGACTGATAAGATAGATTTTTTCCCGCAGTAGGTTGCCATTTCTTTCTACAGTATACCAGTTGCCATCGAGGTTATAGAAGCCAGTCTGTCCTGCTTTTGACCCATGGCTGGGGTCAGAAGAAGATTTATATCTTTCCCAAGGGTATTAGCATGTAAGTGAATGTAATGGATTTGACTGGAATTTGAACTCGGCTCTCTGATTCCTCAATCCGAGCCCCAACTAGTAATCAGTAAGTTATGTGCCATGCGTGATACACGCTTAGGCAATCATGTACCTTTTGATACATGACGGACGAGACAGATTTTTTTTTCTCGCAGTAGGATGCCATTCCTTTCTGCGGTAAACAAGTTGCCATCCAAGGCTATAGAACCCGGTCTGTCCAGTTATTTACCCATAGGTGGGAGAAGAGGAAAAGATTTCATACCTTTCCCAAGGGTATTAGCATGTAAGTGAATGTAATGGATTTGACTGGAATTTGAACTCGGCTCTCTGATTCCTCAATCCGAGCCACTATCCATTACTCTACTATGCCTCCATTATTACTTTAAACATTTAAAGTCATAAAAATACATATGCATTGTGTGTGATATACTATCCAAATGTTCAGCAAATTGAATGCTTGAAATAACTGTCTTATACAAATAAAATATTAACAGAAAATGTAGCTTATTTTTTTCATGGTGGAATGATTGAAACAAATGTATGAAAATATTCTGCAAGAATCAAGAAACCTGACAAATTAATGGATTGATTTATCTGTTTGACACCTCTCATATTCTGGGAAACATAATCCTACAATCTTTTCTAATAAGCTATGCTAATCATGAAAGCCATTAACAGTGGGATTGATTTAAACCAAGTGATACATGAATATCACTGATAAATGAAATTAGCCAACATATTTGTTGTTTCATTTCTTTTGTTATTTTAGATCTTTTCTGTTAATTCATCACAAAATCTCCATGAAATTGCTAAAAAATCTGCATACCCTGATGGAAACATGCTCCAAACATAATGAAAACAGTTTTATCATCAAAATATTTATGCTATTATTAAGAGCAAGGATCAAAGTATTTTTTTAATATTTAATCAGATTATTTACTCCTTTTTAGAACATTTGAAATTTTAATTAAAAAACTTGTTTTTCTTATGTCAGCATTGTAATAACTTGTAACATAGCAAATTTTAGTCTCTTTTTTGTGGTGACTGATACATTAATTTAGAAATTCTTGCAAAAATCAAATAATTGTTGGATTTTAAGGAAACTTTCAGGACTAATTCCCAAAAGAATTAAATAATTTTTGAAATTATTTTTATTACAAAATTTTAATAAAAATATTTTTTTCATGTGTTTCACCCACTTACTTAATTTTATGAAAACTTTAAAAATTCAACGAAATAATTTTTAGTGAGTATATTTTTCAAAAAATTTCTGTGATTTAAATTCTTCAAAGAATTATTCTTTTAACTAATTCAGAACAGATTTTCATTAAGGCAAACTGAAAAATAAAAAACACAATAAAACTAAGACATTATTTAATTAAAGGAGGTTTTAATGTAATAATTGTAATATTGTCTGAAAAATGAATTTTTGCAAAATCTGTTTTCATTTATTTACAATTTTAAATTGAATAATTTATAAAATTTTAAAGCTTTTAAAATTCACTTTCAATGGTGTAACTCTTAGGAAATATTGTTATTAAGTAAAAAACTATATTTACTAATCATATATTGTAAAGCTTATTACAATCTGACAATCTTGAATATTTTAAAAAAGAATTTTGATTTTTGTGTTTAAATGTCCTAATTTTTCTAAGTATGTGAGTTTGTACATGACATTATTATTAAAAGGTCATGTGTTTTAAGGGTTGTCACCGCTTATGAAAAAAAACCTTCATATAAAATTTATCCTCTACTAGCAATTCTCATCCTGGGTAAGACGTTAAACTACATCCACATCCTGGGTAAGACGTTAAACTACGTCCAGCAGCAAGGCCTCTGATCAGGAGGTTTTGAGGAGCGTGGAACCACCTCTTAATTGCTGGTGTTCCCAGGTCCAGCCTGACCCAGGGTGGTATTACCTGTTAGGGTCCCAGCTTTGGGCAAATAGTTAACTATTATGAACAATACTTTATGGAAAAAAATTATAACCAGCAATACAATTTTGAAGGAAATATATTACCAGAAACAGATTTTTGATAAAACAAAATATTACCAGCAATAAAAATTTTTGTCAACATTAAATAGCCTGTTGAGGTTGATACACAATAAAACAAAATAAACCAAACCAATCTAAACCAAGGAATACATACTCTATTCATATGAATCTATCCTAAAATTTTTGTCGGCATTAAATAACCCATTGAGGTTGATATGTCGTTAAACAAAATAAACCAAACCAAACTACTAGCAATTCTGTGTTACTATACTTTTTTTTTTAAGCATTTCACCCCAAGCAAGGCAGGAGTTGCACTAGTACGCAAGGGGCTACAGAGAGTGTAAGTAACACAAAAGACTGGGTATAGTCGGGGGTGGGTTAAAGAAAGGATAAAAAGAGGAACAGAGGAAGATAATAAGAAGAATGGGAATCAAGACAACAGAAAATGTTGACTGATATTACATTCAAATTTTTGAAGATTATGATTATCAGGGAAGCAAGTAAGAGGAAGGGAGTTCCACTGTTGGGAAGTCTTAGAGAAGAAGCTGTTGGAGTAGAAGAGGCAGTTATATTTAACTGTTTCAACAGTAAAAGGGCGGGACTGGGATGCAAACCTAGTAGCACGCTAAAATTCATGCAGTCAGGGCACCAGTAAACATAAATTGTCAGAGCAGATACCATAAAAATATTTATAAGAAAGACAAAGGGAAGCCACATTAGATTGGTGAGAAAGTGACTGGTGTCGAGGCCCTAAGTTAAAATGGATCATATTGCATATCTGTCTTTGGATTGTGTCGAGAACATTGAGATGAACAGTGGGGGCCACTAGACCATATATGACAACAGTATTCCATACATGGATGAACGGTAGATTTGTAGATATGAAGGATGGATGTGAAAAACATTCTGGTGCAACATAGAGAACCAACTTTCCTTGCAGTAGATGCAGCTGTTGATTCAATGTAGTTGCTTCACCTTAGGTCAGTGGAAAACATGAGACCAAGAAGGTGTGGTGAGGCACTCTCATGGAGTTGAGTATCAACCATGCTGGTAGGAGGTGGGGATGTTTCTCTATGGTGAGTGAATGAGAACAGCTTCATTTTAAATGCATTATAATTACCAAGCCATTTCCTGCCCCAGTCAACCACACATTGGAGGTTATTTTCAAGACCAACGACCAGGTTAACTTTGTTAGCAATGCCAGATGAGGCAGGAGTAAATGGTAGTGTCATCTGCATAGATGCCTACTTAAGAACTGATTACATCAGAAACAGTGTAGGACCAAGAATAGAACCTTGAGGAACACCAGAGTTTGTATGGAAGAAACTGGAAGAGAACCCATTCAGGATAACTTTCATTTCACAGTTAGACAGGAATGATTGGATTAAATCAAATAATTATCCTATAAATACTATGTCTTTGAAGCTTACATAGAAGGCCAGCATGCCAAACCCTGTTAAATGCTTTCAATATATATAGAACAACACCTTGAGCTTTGCCATTATCATCAAGAGCTTGGTATACATATTCAGTTATGGCCAGAAGCCCATCAGTGGGAGACCAGGCAAAGCAGAAACTATATTGCTTGTCAGGGATCATAAGATGTAAGGTATTTAGCCACTTCCGCATTGATTAAAGCCTTGAAGACTTTGCCAAAGAGTGGTAGGCGTCTTATGGGATGGTAGTTAAATGAGTCAGATGGGTCACCAGAGTTCTTAAAGACCAGGATGACAGAGGAGGACTTGCAAGAATCAGTGACGCAATAGTTGTATAGTTTGGAGTGAACTGGAGCCAGCTCAGAGGCACTTTACTTTAGGACTACGGCTGGTATCCCATCACCACCACTTGCTTTATGAGAGTCTAATTTAGCGATGATGTCTGATAACATCGATGGGGTTATGTGCATCTCACTCAGTATAGCCTCAGTTCTTGGGGAAAAATCAGGTGTGGGTACCTCAGATGAGTCATGTTTTGTGTTGGATGAGAATTTCTGAGCAAAGCATACAACCTTATCAGCTGAGGAAGTTAGGACTTTCAATTGATTGAATATAGGAACGATTGGGGACTTGCTGTAGTTCAGCACAGTACTGCAGTGCTGCCAATAATCTTTAGAACTAAACTTGTGAGATACAGTATATTGTTTCATTTTATCAGTAAACAGTAACTTTGCTTCACTGAGGACACATTTGTGCTCATTACAACAGAGACAAAGAGGTGTCTATTGCAATCAGACATTCTACTTTGTTACATACAGAAGAGGTGATTTCTATGGGCTATAGTAGCAGAGCAAGCAGGTGAGAACCAAGGAGACGAGTGTGATTTAACTTGATATTTTCTTACTAGAATGAAAGGCTAAATGTTGGCTTTTAACCAGGAGGAGACCAGAGACTCACATTTTTCTACAAGATGATTAAAAACCATATTCCAAGGGACATTGCGAAGGCAGTCACAAAACAAGTTCCAGTCTGGGCATTGATAACAGAAAGATCTCCTGTTAGTGTGAGATTCATGTCTGGAGGGGGAGTGAAAGATGTTAACAGACAGCACTGAATGATCAAAGTCGCCATGTGGACAGCTGCGTAGAGCAACAAGAATCAGGGATGAAGGTAAAACAGAGATTAAGAAGGGAAGCCTTATCCTCTGGGTTACTGGAAAACATGTAGGAAAATCAATCACTTGCATAAGTCATTGAAAAGTTAAGGGTTTGGATGCCAGCAAGGTTAGTTACAGAATGTTTAAGCCACGTGGTATGGTGTGTGTTAAAGTCACCAAACATGAATATGTTTGCAAACGGATGTAGAGAGATGACTTTCTCTATATTACCAGAAATGCTATCAAGTACACAACAATCTTGAGAGGAGGAGGAATGGTAAAGAAAGAAGAGATAGCTTACTGAATTGAGAGATAGATGGAGACACATATATGAATGGTCTGGAGATTCCAAAGAGAGTTCTCTAGCCAGTGGGAGATGATCATAGACATAAACTCCCAGGCCATACATGTGGGTTTTAGAGCCCATTCTAAGAAGAGTAAAGTAGCCAGAAATTGAGAAATCAGAGGAAAGTGATTGATGAGTTAAGGTTTGTCTCACAGGCTTATCAAATAGGAATGATTCCACACTGCAGAAGTTGGTACAAATAACACAGATGTTGGGGAAAGAAATGTTAAAGGATTTAGGTGATTTTTTTTAGTTGGTTTAGCTTTATATTTTTGATTGTTTATAGTCATGTTGAGTACGTTGGTAAGGAAATTCAGATGTGACATGAGCAGAGAGAAACTGGTGCAGACTGCAACATAATGTGGCATTGGGTGGCTCACCTATCCATGCGAGACATGGTACTGCAAGAACACTGATATTATGCAACTGTTGATCAAAGCAGCCTCTCAAGACACTACACAAGAGTTTGGGCTCTTAACTACCAGTTGGGTACAGTAACCAGAAAACTGCCAACCCGTTACCCTCAGTATGAAGAGATGCTGCCACAAACAGCATGCATCACAAGAGATTCCCAACAGCACTGCTACTAATGCCAGAGAAAAGGAAATGATCCAGGGTCCCCTTCCTAAGCAGGAAACAATGAGTCTCTACTCCTGTTCAAAAGAAGAGGGAGGAGTATTAGCCGGGTGATAGGAAAGCCTATCTACTCCTATTAAAAAAATTAAAAAAAAGGCACAAACTTGTCAACATATTAGGCAGTCAATAAATTGATTGATACATCAGAAAATAAAGACCCTGTCGTTAAGAAATGCTTGCATACCATATTATATCCTATAAGTAATATTTGTTTCAAATCAGATTAATTTAAATTTACTAATTTTCCTCAAGTAATTTTTCAGAAATATATATATATTTTTTGCAACATTTATAAACAAGAATTAACTTTTGTTTACAAATGTGTCAAAATGGTCGATTTCATCGATTTTACTGAAAAAAAATCGATTGCGATCAATAAAATTTCTGTTTGAAATACATCACAGACTATTTTGCTTACTGGAAATAGTAAAATTTGAAATTCTTTAGCTTTCAATTAAAGAAATTTCAAGAAAGCATTTTCATTTTAAAAAATTCATTACATATACTGAAATAGTAGAGGTACATACATTAATTTACCTCAAAATAAAAAGAAATTATATTTATTAAAATTCACACCAAATTTTTCCAGAATGTGGCCCTTCCATTGCATGGTTGGGTTGACATTTGCAATCAACCCAAATGTAGGGAACTCAGGTGTTTTTTCTAAGTGTGGGGTCTGTAATAGCACTCACCCTGATAAACGAGCCAATAAACAGATTTTTTTCTTTTTTTTTAAATTGCAACAAATTCCTAGCTTAAATATCATCTGCATTTACAAAATGTGAATAACTCACTGATTTTTGTTAATTTTTCATTCTGAAGGCTGAAGTTGTTGTGAGGCAAGCTAAACAAATTTTGATTTATAATTTCAAAAAGTGCCAAAAATTTAATAAAATAACAAACTTTCAGCTAAATTTATTTCTTGAGGTGAATTAATATTCGTGATAAGTAACTTTACTTTATTTGGGGTGAATTAACAGAAAAGATCAGTTATTATATTTACAGCATTTGCTTTTTTTTTAATGCTTATTTATTTATCATCACATTTTTAACCTTGTAGATTTCCCTCTGGAGTAGGGGACCACAGATTCCCCACACTAAGTGTTACTGCTGCAGTTTTCATAGCAAGTATATTTTTATGGGTGAAGCTGCTATGATGCAATCAGTGCTTTCTTTAAACACTTTGAACTGTCATGACCTTTTTGAAAAATGTAATCAGTTTCATTGTAATAAAGGAATAAAGTTCCCTAAACCATTTTGTTTACCAAACAACACTGCACAAGTCAACCAATCCAATGCACTTGGCTCCTGTTTGCAAAAATATCAAACAGAAAATAAGCGATATTAGTAGGACCCATCCACCCCACAAAAATAAGAGTGGCCATTGTATTCTGTCTTCAGAATCAAGAAGCTCACTCACTAACAGAGAGAAAAGGATAAAATAAATATGAGCATGAGGAAATCAAAGACTAACCAGTTGAAATGAAAAAAGAGGCCAAAACAAACTTGAGAGGTTGTAAATCTTGACTTGGATCATAACAAAAAAAGAGAAGCCAGGAACAGGCTAAGAAGGACACTTACATTAACTAGGTAAATAAAGAGAATCTAACTTAACCAGTGGCAGGATTCACTCCATGACACGGATGCTGGACACAGACTTATTTACAGACCTTCTGCTTGTGACAACCTCTGCTTCTGACCAGGCCCCTTGGTAAACCGGTTCTTGAAATGCTACAAAAAATGCCTCAGAGTTCACCCCTCGGGGGTCTTGACCTCACAAATGTATCAATTGGAACCTCAACAGAGCTCTTCCTTGTGCAACCTCCATATTCACGGCTTCATTAGACATCTTGTTTAACCTATGCCTAACTACCTGACCTTGGTAGTGCTCACTAGCCATGCACTCCAGAGCCGGCCTACTGACCTTGGTAGCACTCACGTCATGCACTCCAGAGCCTGCCTACTGACCTTGGTAGCACTCACGTCATGCACTCCAGAGCCTGCCTACTGACCTTGGTAGCACTCACGTCATGCACTCCAGAGCCTGCCTACTGACCTTAGTAGTACTTGCTAGTCATGCACTCCAGAGCCTGCCTACCTAGAATTATCCCTAGGGAATCCCCCCAGGGACAGACTATCTTTGAGAACCCTCATCTTTTCAGCCTTATCTTGTGCAAGCTGCCCTCACTAGTTCCCACTGCATTAGTCTAATTATCTGTGGCTTGAAGTCCCACCTGTCCAGTAAAGACAGATTGAACTTCCAGGGTATAACCATTCTAGGCCTAGTATCTAATTCTATCTGGACACAGACAAGTCAAGTGTCTGTATAGTCTAACCAATAGAACATAGGACAATCAAGCAAGTCTGTATTGGCCCCTCTCACTAATATTCTATCTAGGTAGTTGGATTCTTGAGTAGACAGCCACTTAAGTGCCCATGTTCACATCTTACCTATGATGATTGACTCGGAATCTATTGACAAGACCAAACACGCTAATCAGATAAACCAGGCTACAATCACTTGACCTCCGACTAGCTCCCTGTCCTGTGAGTATCAAATTCTCTAAGTGCTCTTTCTTCATTATGTGCCCTAGAAATTTCAGCTGTCTCTCCCTGAAGTAGAAGTGAGATTTTTGTTTACATTTTCTATAAAACTTCATCATTGCTCCCATGTATGATCAATAACATTCTCAGTAACCTTCTGTAGAACCATATTTCTGTTGATTCAAGTCTTTTCAAATGAATAGCTATAATTTAAGCATCTTTCTTAAAGTTTTTAATTGCAAAAAAAAATAGTATAACGTTGTTGTAAAAAATACTTTTGCAGAATTGAATACTGTCTTTCTTTTTCATTAGAAAATCTATTTTCAAATTGGTCAAATTTATTTTCTTTCTGTTTGTCTGCCTCTCACACTCCCTTTAACAAACATCCGGCCATTCCCTGACAGGCCCTAGGAGTCTGTGAATTTGGAAGAGAGCTGTTCTTTATTGGGCCTTGCTGAACTTGATCAAATAAAAATGAACACATCACTTGTAGACTTTCAATATCAACAACAATTAAAATGAATATCACATGTAACTCAAGGAAAAATAATGACATAATCAACATTTTGACTTTTCATACTACCTTAAATTTTCAGAAAAAGAGTAACAAACTTACCTTCATGGCTACTATTAGAGGAGAGAAGATGAGAAGAAAAAAGTACCTGCCTTCCTTGTGATTATTTTTATTTTACTGATCATGCAAATTTTGGGGCATCATATGACTTACAAGAGTCACATAACATATTTTACTATTTTATTAAAAGCAGACCTTTTTGCTTCAGTTTTTAGATTTTTTTCTTTTTCCAGTGGAGTCACCACTTCTACCTATACAGAGGTTTTTCTAAATCAGAAAATTTACCAGACCTTAGATGGGAAATCCTACCATAGGTCACAACTAGCAATCTGTTGCAATCTTCATAATCTCACTGAACCTTTGAGATAGGCTGTAATTTCTTTCTCCCTATGTTGATTGCTGTTGTTGGGCCAAAGTAGGATTGTTACTTCTTTGGTTTCATTACTCCTCTATCTCCTAAGATCTTATTCCTTTACCCTCTCTTAATATTCCTCATTGAGGGATTTTGCTAAAAAAGAAAAGGTTAGGAAGTAAAGTCCTGTCAATGCTAGAAAGGGTAATAACAGTCTATCTTTAGAAGTGTGTTTTCCTGAAAAACTGTTTTAAGACAAATATTTTATAAATTTCAACCAACTATAATGTTAACAGTGTGATCAATGAATGCTGAATATTTCCTTATAAAGAAACAGCTAATCTCCCAGTTGCCATTACCACATATACAAAAAGTTAGATGAAGAGAGGACCTAGGCTATTCCACTTGTGAGGCCCTTCCAAATCCTTCATTCTCACGAGTAGATGAAAATGGAAGAGTGTTAAATTAAACAATTTGAGTAAAGTTGAGGATGATGACGGCTGTTTAAAATTCCACAGTTGACAATACCCCTTCTAAAGGATAACAGAAGCCATTGGTAAATACAGTATGTGATTGACAAAAATGCTTGAATGTTAAAATTTTTAAAAATCCATAAAGAAATCAATGCTAGAATTGATTTATCAGCTTAAGATGGAATTATTTTGAAATGGAATGTAAGGAAAATTACTGAAGGGTTGTTTAGAGTCTATAATGTGTTATGACAGCATGTGTGAGAAACGCCTATGACAGTGTCAAAAATATTATACAATTTGGCTGGAGACCTCCTAGATCTTGAGACCCTAAGCTTCAGCCTGCTATGCCAATAGGTAAATCAAGCACTGCACATATATATATATAATAGAGTCTTCAATCATTTTCTGAAAAATGAGGGCTCAATGTTATGTTCTTCCCTTGATGCTCTACTTGTGTTTGTGCCTTCAATGACTTTTAAGGCTAGCTTGAGGTCTACACTACATTCTATATGCAGGAAAAGGAACAGCATTCCTTTTGAAAGCTGCAGGAATGTTAGAGTAATGTTTATTGATCTGTCTTATAAATTGTAGATATGACCTCTCAAAAGTTGTAAAACCTTTTATGCCCATAATCTTCCACTTGACATGATCAGAAGTCACTTCCCCAAAGTATGACAGAGGGATATCAATAGAATTTAGGTTTTGCATAATTTTATTATTCTACCTCAAGAGGGGTGTTCTCTCTTTTTGAGAATCGTCATGCAGTTTAATGTACATGAGGATTTCTAGTGTGTTTTTGTAATACGTGCACAACATGACAAGCCTAGTGAATTTGTGATTGCATTAGAAATGTTTCTATGTCTCTAATTTCACACATTAGATATTTGTTCTTTCAGATTATAACTACAGATTGTACATAAGCATGACTTATCGAAGCCATAAAGTTAAGCTAGTAAATCACTCAGTTTAAATATATGGAAAGTGTTTTAAACTGTAAAAATGAAATCCGAAGGTGCATTGGGATAGTGAAAGATGCCTTCCACAAGCTAAGCAAAGTATTAAGAAATAAAAAAAATATATAATTAGAAACAAAGAATACTGAACTGTTATGAAATATCAGTTCTCCTATATGCCAGGGAATGCTGGACAATCTCCTCATAAAGAAAGAAAAAGTATTGAATCAAAAGAAATATAGTTCTACAGAAGGATGCTGAGAATAGCATGGATCATATATGGGAGCAACGATGAAGTTTTATAGAAAATGGAACTAAAAGGGTCATTTATACTTAAGCTCAGGATGAGACAATTGAAATTTCTAAAGCACAATGAGGAAAGTCTGCTTAGAGAATTTGATACTTACAGGATTTTGTGATGTCAACAAACACATTTGACATCTCTTTTATTTTAGAAATGGAAGGGTGTTGGCATTAACTTCATTGTATAAAATAACTATAATGTTTATAGTAATAAGAACTGATATCAGATTAAAAAAAATCCATTTAAAAAAGGATAACCTTTCTGTATATGTCTAAAATGAAGCAACATATTTATTTTCTTATAATTGAAAACATATCAGACACAAAGAAGAGTGTAGTATAAAAAAAAGTAAGAATATAATTTTTGAAAATTATTTCTTTTGTGAAGTCAACGAATACTCTTTTGACACTTTTGTAATATCAGCAAATACATGTTGTCACTTTCGTAATGCTCATTGTAGTAGAGACTTTGTAATCGCAGATACAACTATAGCAATGCCATTGAACAATACTAGTGTCAGGCGCCTTCAAATAACACTTGCACTAATAGTACTCGTTTGATAATACTTGCTCAAAAAGTGACCACTGAATAGTAATCCATAAAGTGATCCAAATAGTAATCCATATAGTGATCACTTAGACGCCACGCTAATTCCCATAGATTCATTTCCTTTACCATCGTGTGATCTACTTATTCAAAATGAGATCACCTGTGTTTGCTCTCTGGTGATCTGTGTTCAAACTTCAGTGCCAGCAGTGACACTTGATTTCTATATAGCACAAGACAAACTGAAGGCAAAGCAGACAGAGGAAAACCAAATATAACCTACTAAGCAAGCTTGAGTAAATGGATGGCAGAACAAGGTTTAGGGGGGATAATGAAAAGATAAATTTTATTAAGAACTACAAAGGATAGAGAATTGTGGAGAGCCATAATTGCGAATGTTCTAAATAAAGAGACATGTCACATACCAAAGAAGAAATACAATGTAAATTTTATATATTTATTTAGTGGTTGCAATATTCCAGTTTGTTTGATATAGATATTATATTTCAATAAGTTACAAATTCCAGTCCAGATCCAAGATTAGTTATTCAAATCCAGGTTTCAAATGTCAAATGACATAAATTTAGGCATAACTTGAAAACGTGTGTGCATGTATTTGTGATGGCTAATGACTTGAATCGAGTATCACTATTTCTAACACATTAACATATAAGTTAAGACAATTACTGCACTCATAATTTTTTACTGTGACACATATTTTACATTAAATCTGACATGTGAATCACAAAAATACATTTTTTTGATTATTATTATTATTACTATGTACAAAATTATTACTATGTTCAAAATGAAATATCATACAACAAAAATAAAAATGAATTATTTGATACAAAATAAAAATTTCAATACAGAGTAACTTCGCTTCTCAAACATCTCATATGCCAAACAAATTTGATTTCAAACAGAAAATTTGAGATGAAAATACCTCAGTTATTGAACAAAATTTCAGTTCTCAAACAACATTGCTGAACCAAGCCAAACCACGTTAATCCAAACGGAATCATTTTTGCATCAACCACTGTGTTGTACCCATTAATGCGTTGTGCTGTGCTTTTCTTTTCCAATTTTATTGTACTTGTTATATACCATACCTATAAACACTAATGTGTATGTCCCAATCCTCATAAATACATTGAACACTATTATAAGTCGGGGTAATATGCTATCTAAATAATCTACAACTAGCAGTGGTTTACCTACTTCATGTTACTGGTGCATATTGTATTTTGTTGATGTTATAAAGATTACGATCTCATTTTCAACCTCCTTTTTAGTTATTCCTCATGCAGTAACCTTTCCTAGGTTACAACAGAATTGCTCCTTTTTTACTCTTCATTAGCTCTTAGTAATGGCTCCAAAGAAAACTAGCAGTGATACAGGAAAAAGGAAGGTTGTGAGAAAAACAATTGAAGTGAAGAAAAGAATCATTGCAAAACACAAAAATGGTATTCACTTCTATCGAGAAAATTGCTATTATTGATGATATTGTCTCTATGAGAAAAACTATGGGCTTGGATGTCGACAGTGAAGATACGATACTGAAGAGCTAGTGTAAGATCACCATCCTGAGCTTACCACTGAAGAGCTTGTCAAAGTTAACTCCTCCTTACTTCCCTAATTGTCACTAGGGGGTGCTCTCTCTACACTATAAATACTGGGCAACTTCTTAGCTCATTCTCTTTTTACTTTGCATTTCAGGGGACACATTTGAAAATGTGATCTCTTGCAGAGATCTGCGTTTTTGCCCACTTGTGGGAAAATGCCATGAAACACACATACACGTATGTATGAACATTCACCAATATACAGACTCTTTACATTCACACACGAACACAAAAGTTGATGTCTTTGTCACTTGTAAATTTGTTGTGAAATACATATATTTGTTGATATATATATATATATATATATATATATATATATATCGGTCTTGTTTGTTTTCTTTACATCTTCAGTTGTTCTTGTAGTTGAATCTTCTAGCAGGAATAAACAGCATGTGTCCCTAATTTAGCAACACATAAGCACATGGTCATCTACAAGCTCGTACACCTTCAAAATGAACAGTAGAAGACTTTGGCTGAGAAAATGTCTTCTTCTGAGGGGGAGGAAGAAGGAAAGGGGAATGTCCCAAGTTCTTTAATCAAGAAATTTGTGCTAAATGAGATGATGTGAAAAGTTTTGTAGAAAAATATCATCCTTATAAAATGGTTGCAAATAGAGCAGTAAACCTTTTCAATGAAAAATTTTACAATGCAGACATAAAAAAGAACAAACATTGGTCAGGTTTTTATTGAAAGAAAAAAGAAGATAAGCCCCAAAGAAAGCTATACCTGAATATATAGTGTAAGCATGTAAACAAGCATTCATCCGGTGCTTAGAAATTATTTAATCTCTTTTACATTAATAGTAATGGGGAAAAATGACTGGTTCTCTGACAATTCTGTTTTAGAACAGAATTTCAGAAGAAATTCTGGTTAAGAACTGAGGTTACTCTGTACAATAAATAAAATCAGTGAAATATGTACAAATGATCTATAAATTTTGTGATCTAATATACTAGACTCTTCCGTCGATTTGACATATGAGGGTCAAGCAGATCAGTTCCTAGGAAAATGACAACGCAACACCAGCACATGAGATTTGATTATAGTGGTGAAGGTTTTGTGCAGAACCATCCACACATTTTGAAGGGTCGAATACAGAGACCTGGTGCACTATGTCTCCCAAAGTCCCCAAACAATCTTAAGAAGAACGGGAGATATAGATGAGCTTGGATTGAAACACGACTGATTCAGTGCCAGTCAGAGTTCTGAGCCATCAACACCCCGTTATATATATATATATATATATATATATATATATATATATATATATATATATATATATATATAGTTAATGATATTGTTTAGGAATTAGGATCAAATCTTGGCCCTAAGGAAATAAATTATAATCAAGTACCCTTAAAGTTGTCTTATATATATATATATATATATATATAATGAGTGTTGTCTTATATATATATATATACATATATATATATATATATATAATGTTGTCTTATATATATATATATATATATATATATATATATATATATATAATGAGTGTATTTTTGGACAGCAAAAGATAACCAAAATATCTTTAACAAAAAATGTTCATTGGTTTTTAAATAAACTTCTATAAAAACACACAAACATACATACACACAAACATGCATATATAGTGAGAGAAACCTACACAGAGTGCGATGGGTAAATTGTTTCCATTTTATATTTTTAATTTTGTGCATGCGTGTTCCTTGTTTTTGATTTTATTGACTCCATAGAATAGTAGCACAATGAATGATTTAATTCACTTCCCCAGAAATTTGGAAATGGCCTGCTGTACTGCTTAGCATTTGCACCAGAAACTCCAGTATGAACATTTCAGAGTTTTTGGTTGTTAATCTGAGAGCTCAGGGCAGAGGATTCGGAAAGAGTTGGATGAGTCTAATGGTGATTATGAAGGTGTTTGGAGTGATCACTAGTGATGGCAACATTATGTTTCCATTTGTCTTCCCATAAGGCCTCAGACTAAACATGGACAAATACCTTGAGGAGGTAGTGTTGCCCTGAATCAAGAGGGTGGCTGCTGGAAGACAGAATGTCTGGCAAAAAGACTCTGCACCATGCCACACAAGCATGAGTATCCAGTCATAGCTGTCAGACATTTTCTGCAACCACATCACCCCTTTCATCAGGCCACCTAAAATCCCAGACTGCAACCCCCTGGATTATTATATGTGGAGATCAGTTGAGTGATAGACCAACAAAAGGATTATGACAAAACTCACCAACTTAAACAAGGAGACTGTCTAGAAGATTTCCAAGAGATTCAGAAGTTGTCTGGAGGCCATAGTTGAAGCCTATTACTGATTTTATTGATTAAATTTAGTATTTCAAGATATTTTTGTGTAATTTTGATAAATATGTCTGTTAAAATTTGATATCAATGTTATTTTCATTTTTGCATAATTTAAATGACAATTTATCCATCGCACTCACTTTCTCTCTCTCTCTCTCTCTCGATATATATATATATATATATATATATATATATATATATATATATATATATAGGAAAAACTATGAAAAAGTAAAAAAAAGTTTTCATGTGACACATTTCATTCTTTAGGACTTCATTCATTAGCCGAATCTCATCATACAAAAAGTTTTTTCCACTTCATCATAGATTTTTCTAAAATTGTTCTTGATATCTAAGAATTTACATATTGTTTTTCCGATATATACTTACATATATATATATATATATACATATATACATATATATATATATATATATATATATATATATATATATATATATATATGTATATATAATTTATATGTATATATATTTGTTAACCTGTTTACATGCATTGATTGGATAAATGTTTTTAAATATAGTATAGAAACATATATTTGTGTGTGTGTGTGTGTGTGTGTGTGCAAATGTGTGTGCATAGGTATGTATGTGTGTGCTTAAAGATACAAACATACAAAAGTGAAATAAATGCGTTGATATATTTGTAAATGCCTAGGGACCATTTTTTTTTTTTTCTGTGCCAGTCAGTTAGTAAGCCACAAAGCGTCTGCCAATTTATGAATAGAGCATCTTAGCTGTCGGCTGCGCCCAGGTATTTGTACCTTCACAGAAACAGATGGCATTCCCCATCATATTTCACTCTTAACAGAGACTCACCATCCATGCAACCTACAACTCCAACTACTGATGCCTTTGAGGAGTAATTAAGTGAAGTTTGTGCAGCTCAAGATCTTCAGGGTATGGAGAGATGAAAAATAAAAGGTACAAAGATGAAGGAAGCACTTGTTGTTGACAGAAGATCTTCAGGGGAATGATAAGTTAATTATTTCACCCTTACATCTCTAAGCACCTAGTGTGTTCGTTTGCTTTGAGAACATTTTAAACACACTCTGTACATGATTAGTATCTCGACTACAAATACATGAAGTGATCATCATCAATAATAAGCTTGAAAGTTCTCAAATAAAAGAATTCTAAGCAAAACTTTTTCCCTCTCCAATTTATATAGAAAAGAACCAAAACCACCCAAAAATTTGAGGTACGGTGTGTCAAACTTGACGATGTAGTATTGCAGTTTTTTTGGACTAAATAAGAATGGAGCATTCAATATTCTGCAATAATAATTAAAATTTAATTTTTAAAATTTTAGGAATGACTATCTATCTATCTATCTATCTATCTATCTATCTATCTATCTATTTCCATCTTTTCATATCTATATATCTATCTCCAAATTCTATAACATTCTAAAAAGATAATGAAGAAGACAATGTGTTAATGCCACATACTGTAATATTTCCTTAATTCTATGAAAAATGATTAAAAGCAGTACTCAAGAATAAAGGTTACACAATTGATTTTTAAGGCAAGATGGCCAATAATTTTGTTGTATGTTAGATGTTTTTTGGTGTATTTTGTATTATTGTTTGACATTAAAATAGTTTTTTGTGGGCATCACTCCACATTCATTCAAATCCATTATTTCATCATTTGAGAAAAAATGCACATGAAGTCTCCATAAAAATTTGAGGTACTGTAGCTTAATTTGTAGTTATGGAAGAGTAAAGGTGAATATATATATATATATATATATATATATATATATATATATATATATATATATATATATAAATTCATGAATCATTCATACAAAAAACAAATGTTGATGTATCTTATTGATATTGTTTGCGACGATGTATTCTCGACATTTAAATCATTAACTTCTATATTTGTTTTTTATATGAATGATTCATGAATTTATAAATTATAATTGCACCTTTTAATTGAAATATATATATATATATATATATATATATATATATATATATATATATAACGTCATCCACAGACAGACTGTTTCGCTGTTTCACAGCTCATCAGTGTGGCTAGACATCCGGTTGCCTCTAGCTCAGATCGAAACCGGACTGAATTGGTATCAGCCGAAGATTCTACCACTAAGCCATCGGCACACGGCAGGGAAGCAGGTGGATTTTTAGCGTATTTATTTTTATATGTATATATGTATATATATATATATATATATATATACAAATTTGATGTTAGATTTCTTGGGTATTGCATGCAGTTGAAAGAATTTTATGCATATTATGTCAGTGATAATTTATGAATTACTTTATCTTTATAAATATCCATATAAATCACATTAACGAGTAATGTGTATAAATAGGATATAGAATCCAGATAAAATCTGATAAATTTTGACAAATGGAAAACAGTTTTATTGATTTGATTATGAATTTTGCCATCTTTAGATAGGCTTCCTCAGATCAGAACAAAAGAATTATATATGTGTGTGTGTGTTTTGTGTATGCTTCAAAGTTAAATTGTTAATACTTTTTCACAAAGCTGGCGTTCTTTGCTCATAATGAAAGAACAAAATTATGTCATTTTTTTTTTTTTAAAGCTGTTATTTCAATTCATGCTTTTTCTTTTCTTTTCAATTTTCTTGTTTTGCCAAAATTTGTTTATAATATTCCGCCTGCTCTTCTGCATTGAATTCAAGATAACCTCCCTACCCAATTTTTCAGAATGGTTTGAAAGTAAGAGATTCACGCATTTTAGGTCTGTCTTTGAGTTTAAATATGAAATAAATATAGAATTAATATAAAAATTAAATAATAAGTATGATAATAAGTATAAATATAATATTTACAGAATAAATGAAATCTAAGTATAAAAGATTAAATACATTATACCAAAATTAAAGTACAGATGAAATAGAAGAATTAAAGAATAAATTAATGGATTATAGAATGAAAACATAAGTATAATATTTACAGAATAAATGAAATGTAAGAATTACAAAGGCTGACTGAAAAGTTCAGAGACTGACTAGTAATGAGTAATGCTAGAGATGTGAAATCTTGCATGCATTAATTTAAACTCTTCTTATTAATAACTACATTGTTTATTTCCAGGTAAACTGACATCTGACTGTCTAAAGAAGACTTCAAAAGTAACTAGTAGCGGCTTCTTTTGAAAAGGGATAAAATTTGGCATTGTGGTTTTATCAAGTTCCAGAAAAACAGTTTAGCCCCAAGGATACTCATTTTGACTTGGTTGCTATATTAGAGGAGGACACCTCAGCTTATTCTACAGTGCAATAATGGGCAGCTGAATTTAGGAGGGGAAGGGAGAATCATGCGATGATCCTATATCTGGACATCCTGCAACTGCCATCATCAAAGAAAACATTGATCATGTTCACTACATCATGATGGATGAAAGGAGATTGACTATAAATCAAATAACAAGTGCTATTAGCATATCCTGTGAGAAGGTTGAGAATATTCTGCACAATGAACTTGGCATAACAAAGGTTTCTGCTTGGTGTGTTCAACGTCTTCTGACACCTGATCAATGTGCACCAGACTGATCACATCATGGGAAAATTTGACATTGTTTTAGGCAAAACCTTTCTTGGAGATGCCATCTGACCATCCACCAAATCTATGGCAGTCTTTCTCATGTTTTCTCTCTCATATGAGCTCGTCAAGCACAGTTTGTTTGTCACTGCCACCATGCTGAGAATGAGATTGTCTCATTACTTCTACTCTGGAAGCCTGCATCAAACCTGACCAAGGGCAGAAAACTATCATTCCTTGACATCATCTCAAGGGATGTGGGCACTGGTAGTCAGAACTTGGAGACTGCAGTGAAGGACTGGGAAGTCTAGTGTAGTGTTGTGGACTCCATGATCTCGACTATGGTTGACACATCATGATGACGTTTGAGGCAGATCCAACTGGTTTTCTTGAATGTTTCCTAACCGAGTATATGTGTTTGGTTCATCACTTTGAACCAGAGACAATGCATCTTTTCATATGCTTCATCTAAGAGAAGGTGATAGCCTCAGTTTTTTGAAATACAAAAAGGCCATACTATAAATGAAGAGTACTATGCCAACTTGCTGATGCACTTATGAAAGACTATCAAGACGAAATGCCTAGGAAAACTGATGAAATGGGATTTGTTGCATCAAGACAATGATCCAGCAAACAAGCCTTTATTTTCAATAGCTGCTGGGCATGACTTTGGCTTTGAATAGATTGATCACCCTCCTTATTCTCCTGATTTGACTATCATCTGTTCCCCAACATGAAAAAACACTTGGCTGGGAATGAGTATTGCAATGATGATGGCGTCATATCTGCTGCTGCTGAATTTTTTAGACCAACAGGATGAACAGTCTTCTTTGAACAGACAGATGTCAGTTTACCCAGAATGAAACCATGTAGTTATTAATAAGAAGAATTGAAATGAATGCATGCAAGATTTCACAGCATCATTTCTTTATAGGCAGTATATGAACTTTCTAGCCAACTCACATAAAGAAAAAAAAAATACATAAGAATTACAGGATAAAAATATGAGCATATATGAGAATAAATTAAAGATATTTAAATAATATAAAAAAATCAAGGAATGGATAAATCATTAAAATTAAAAGAATAAATAAAATATAAGAATCCAAGAAAAGTATAAGAATTACTGGTAAATAAATTTTAAAAAAATTAAGGAATCAATTGCATATAACAATTAAAGAATATGTATAAGAATTCCAGAATAAATGAAGTGTAAAAATTAAAGAATAAATAAAATATAAGAATTAAAGGAATAAATAAAATTAAAAATAAATCAAAATAATAAAAAAAAAATGCTAACATAATAAAACTCATTAAAATGTGTAATTTCTGTACGGTATTTTTCTGTTAACATAAATTTTTTTTTGCAGTTTCAAAAAACTGTTTTGCAAACTGAAACAATTGGAAATGGTCACTCAGTATGATTTTCTTGTATCTTTATTCCAAAGTATTCCTTTAAAGCAGAATTCTAGGAACGGCTCAGGCCAAAGGATAGCCACAAGCTATCAGTCTCAATAACTCATTCATTTTATCAATGTAAACAGACCTTTAATAAGAAAGGGAGCAGACAGGTCATGTCCTTAACAAATTCTATTAAAGATGCCAAGAATTTTTATCAAGTTTTGAATGTTATATTTTTAAGAAATAATAGAAAACTTATAAAGGAAATATTAGAAAACAAAGTAGATATTTTCTAATCTGAAACAAGCAACAACAGGAGAAGAATTGAATGACAAAAAAGATATCTATTCAGTAACTGTTCTTTTGGAGTGTATCAAAATTAATTTCATTTTTTTTAATCAACTATAATGAGGTAAGTGGGCTTTGAAAATTTGATATGCAGGATATATTCAAGGAAAGAGAGACAGAGAAAAGCAGTAAATAACTTACCTAAGCTTGTGTAAATGGTTAGCCAAACAGGGACTAGAAGGAATCACAAAAAAAAAACAAGACTCATTCAGAGATACAAAAGACAGGAAGTTGTGGAGAGACGTAAACTCTCAAGTCCTGAAGAGACACATCATGTAGAAGAAGATTATATTTATTGAATCTTATGTAATACTTAATGGTATTTTTTTATTTATTTTTTCTTAATCTGTTTAAAGTTTATTTCAGCAGAAAAGCCACTAACTTAAATTGCTTAACCTAATTTTTTCAATCATTTTAAAACAAGCAAAGCATGAAAGGGGTTACTGAGCATGAAACAAAATGAGAAAAATAAAATATTATTAAGGAGAGAGAACAATAAAAGAACAGGAATTAAGAAGAAAGAAAGTAAAAATTGATATTACATTTATATTTTTGAAGATCGAAATTAACTGGAATGCAAAAAGTCAGATAAGAGTTCCACAATCAAGAAATGTGAGAGAAAAAAAATCTGTTGGCACAGAACATGGTTACATCTAGCCATTTCAACTGTAAATGAGACCTATCTGCCAATCTAGCACTGTGCTTAAATATGTGAAATATAGGAACCAAAGAGGAAAGCTCATCAGATCAATTATCATGAAAATAATTATATAAAAGGCATAAGGAAGTTACATTATTATAATAGGAAAATGATTGAGGTCAAGATGCAAGGTCAGGACTGATAAAATTGCTGATTCTTCCTTGGATTTTATTAATGATCTCTAAATATATAGCAGAAGCACCAGACCCGATATCATAGTAATATTCAATATTTAGATGAATTGCAGACTTATAAAGTTGTAAGATAGATTTGGGCAGTATGGTCAAATATTCCACCATTTCCTGAATTCTATGAGTGGTGTAACTGGCTTTGAGGCATACTTTTAAATAATGGCTGAAAATTACCAGAATCGCAATATATGTCTTCACCAATATAACACCTGAAACAAAAATACAGCTGAAAACTATTGATAATGATATATATATATAAAATAATACAATGCAGTTTTTAGATGAATGGATGAATAATCATGCTGGTCTATACATATATCATTTGTCATTGTGATCAAATCCAAATGGCTTGAATAGTTCTATTTACATCACAATTCCTATCCAATCATGTATATTCTTTCTGATTCATTTTACTACATGTTTAAAGTCACATCACATTGTAACACCAGTTCCTGTACATTCACCAAAGTTAAGCAATGCCTGGTCGGCACCTAGATGGGTGACCACTTGGGGATACTAGGTGGTGTAAAGGATAATGACTCAGCCGAGTTCCAATTCCAGGTGGGTTTGTTATATTCATTATGTGCAAATACCCTTGGGGAAATACATCTCTTCTCCCCACACATGGGTTAATTAGTAAGACTTGTATCGCTAAATCACTATTATCCCGCAAAAATATTCTTATTATCTCAAAATATTTTTTGGCTTATCAGAACCTTTGCAGGTTATTTAAACCCGCAAAGGTTCTGATAAGCCATATAAATGAATCAATCAAACATTTTACTACATTACTGTATGACTGTCAGTTTAATTGCTACCTCTGCAAAAAATCTTCTCAGATCTCCACTAAATTTCTCAGTATCTTTATATATACCAGCAGCAGCAGCATGGCCTTTGCAGTAACAACTCTGCCTCAAATCTCAAATTCACCAAAACCATGGTCCCAAATCTCTTAAGGCTATGACCCCAGGCCTTTATGTTCTATTGTTTTCCTTGGCAAAGTTCTCATATTTCTTTTATTATTTCATTTCTTATCATAATTAGCCTGTGGTCTGCTTATACAACCACATCTACAATATGGCAGTTTTTTTTCCTTATTTTCAGATACCATATTCTCACTATGATGAGGATGGTTGATTAAGATATCAAAGTACTCATTTTATTCATTTTCTGTTTTCTAAAACAGCCTCTAGTCAGTGCCTATACCATTTGTTTGCATAGTGAAACCCAAAACATTTGCATAGTTCCCAGTATAAGACTATTCCTATCCTATCATACCTTTTTTTGTATTCTCTTTGAGTCCGCTTACAGTCTTCACTTATAAGCTGGTTTACATTTTAAACTTTTTTTATACTTCCACAAAAGCTTTTCTGTTTTTCTTGGATTTGTCTATATATTCACTTTGTTATAATTGGTCCTTACGCATTTATTTGGGGTTGCAATGATGAGACATTCTGTTTACCTGTTCAGGTGTCTTTACATAACCACATTTATTATTATTATTATTATTATTGCAATAATAATAATAATAATAATAATAATAATAATAGTAATAATAATAATAATAATAATAGTAGTAGTAGTAGTAGCTGTTGTTGCTGTTATTATTATTATTATTATTATTATTATTATTATTATTATTATTATGCACTTACTGAATGTCCCCATCAGCCATAACTGATGATTTACATTGGAAATGAAGTGACAGCCAGTTTCCTCAGTACTTGATCACAGATCTTAGTAGCCTTACAATTTTGATTACTGGATGCTTCCAACTCTTTCAATGATCTCCAGTTTTTACCAGATTCTTCAATGCTCTAACAACAACTGGTATGACTATGACCATCTTGATTCACAATTTCTTTTAGTTCTCCGAAAAGGTTAAGATACTTTCAGATTTTTCCTGCATATCCTATGGTCTGCCAAAACAATAAAATCCACAATCATGCATGTTTTCTTCTTTTGGTTTACTATTAAGAGATCCAGTCTTCTGGCCTGGATCAGGTGATCTATTTGAATCTCAGAAGATTTATGGTTTCATTCTCTAGGACATATTCTGGTCTCTGGATATGCCACTACTCTCTCTGACCAAAATTTAGCCATGTGCATAGTTCCCAGCAGATTACCTTTATCACCCAATCATGTTTATTCTTATGTTCTTTTTGGGTCAATTTGCAACATTCACTGATATTAGGTTGGTGCAAAAATAATGACGTAATAATGTTGTTTTTTGACATATTTTTTAACGTCAAAAAACGACATTATTACGACATTATTTTTGCACCAACCTAATATTATTATTTCTACACAGTTTATGTGAAGGAGAAAATGGTAACTTACCATATCAGTCAGAATGCCTTCACATCACATGCCTCTATTGTACAAAGGACTACTCACACAGATGTGGTTGCTAGTCATGCAAATTTGTTTCATTCCAAGCCAGATGTAAGTCCTGATATCTCGTAGAATGTTTTAAAAATTCCCATGTTTATCACCAGAGGGAGTTGTTGTTGTTGTTGTTGTTGTTGTTGTAGCAGCATGTTAGCTGGGCAAAGACTTTACATATTTTGCAAATTTATGGATTTTGCAACCTGCTCTTTCTCTTAAAATCTTTCAATTGCTATTTTTCTGTCTTATTGGTCATTAGAGATATAGTTGGTTTGTTAGCACCATTTTGCATCAGTACAAAGAGTAGTAAAGAATTAACCTTGAAATACTAACAAACTTCCTTAGTATGATTGAAATACTTAATATCTGTCAAAGTAAGTTTAGCAAAAGTTTGATATAGTTTATAATAAAAGAGATGTCTTCAACACCTGCTGTAGTGCAATCATGAGCAAGCTCAGCTCACAAATCAAATGATAGGTGAAAGCAGGCATTGTGGCTTTTGTGCCTTTTTCAGAAATACAAGATAAATCCACAATCACACCTGTATATTCAGCTCCTATATCCCACTGGAATCACTTTTTCTGGCTATACCAATGTAATAGCTCTGATCCCAACATCTACCTCTTTGTACCTGTTCATAATAAGTGCAAACATGTCCTCAGAAAGACAAGGTCATTGCTCACTAATGTAATGAGGTATTGCATAGCCTCTTACAAGTTTGGTTCTTGTGACTATGGATGTCTCTGTAAGAGTGTATTAAATATGAGTAATTCCTCAATCCCACCTCTCTTCGATCAGTTTGAAGTGCCAATAAAGTAGAATGCTTTGACCATGAATTCTCTTCCAATTCAACTCTCAACATCAGGAGTTCTTTTGCCTATTTATATACTGAGTCCTCATAATCTGTACTTTTATTTCTCCCTCTTATATTCATAAAACTTCATTCAGGAGCACTCTACCATGAGTGGCTTTTGGGCCTTGTATTTTTTCTGCTGTCATCTTCAGACTTGATTCCAACAAAGCATGTGGAATTGAGGGTATCTCTGCAACTGTCCTTAAGAAATATACTCCTAAACTAGCCCTTGTTATTTCCAAACACTACAATACTACTTCTTGCTTTCTGTATTGTTGGAAATCCTTTTCTATAGTTCCTTTTTTAAGAAATCTGGAGAATTGTATGATCCTTCTATCAACCTGTTACTCATCCACCTCTCTTTGGTAAAGTACTAGAGTCTCAAATAAACACTGAATCATTTAAGCATCTCACTTCACAGGGTCTTATTTTAAACCAAAACTTTTGCTTCTCTAGGTCAACATCCGATGTGTCAATGGTTAGAGTCTACCATGTTTTACATAAGAATGGCAAAGATTGGGCTGTTGGTTTAGATATTTCAAAGATGTTTGCTAAGGCTTGGCTTACTGATCTTCTTCACAAGTTGAAGAGGTATGGTGTTTCTGGCTGTTTTTTTTTTATTCAATCTTGCTTATCAAACCTAGTAATGAAATTTGTCTTGAACTAGGGCAACAAATGGCTTATAAATTCTAACACCTCTAAGACAAAACTGATCTCTATTAATCTTCTTAAAGAATCCTCATTTCCTTCCATCAGCATGGCTGATGCTAATCTCCAAGAGAGCAACTCATTGCACTTTCTTGGCATTCCACTGATATGAAGTGGAATGATTATATTGAATCAGTTACTAAGTCTGATAAGGAAAATTGGTTCACCATGTTGTACTAGACAGTTTTTCTCAGAAGAATCTATCTTGCATATTTATAAGTTCACTATTCATCCATGTATTAAATATTGCTGCCACATCAGGTTTGGTGCTTCTGTTATATATCTTGAAATTCTTGACAAAATTCAAAGAAGAATCAGCAATTTTATTAACCCTGATCTGGCATCTCAGCTTCAGTCACTTTCCTACTGCTGTAACATAGCTTCCCTTTCCACTTTGTTACCTCAACTGTTACCTTCAAATTTAAGTGCCAAACTCATAATTTCACTGTTGAAATTACTAGTTGTAACATTATGTTTTATGCTAATAAATTCTTCTCTCATTCTTCACACTAATGGAACTCTCTTCATGTTAACTATGATCTTAAAAAATTTAAATGCAATGCCAATCATTATATTCTGTCTACTTGAATCCTGTTCTCTTATTGTTCTCTGTTCCTTTCATTCTCAGTAACCCCTTGCATCTGAGTGATTTTATTGCCTTGCTTGGGGTGAAATGATAACAAAATAGTGATTTCAATTGTCACTTGATGTGTGATTGTTGTCACACTATACCAGACTAATTTAACTCCACTAATTTATTATAGTAGAGATGTCATTAAATGACTGTATCAAAGACATACATTTTTTTAAAAGATAAGCAAAATAGCATGAAAAAGACTCTTTAATATCTGTCTCATCTCACATGTAAGTAAAAGTAAAAGTAATAAAAACAAGCTATTTAAACAAGAATCAAGTAATAATCTGTATTTATAATACTCAATTAAATGTCCTTGCAGAACAAGTGTTCAGAGAGAGATCCTATTAATAAAACCGCATTAAAATACTCTTATTGAATGCAGGTTATCCAATAGAATTTATTAATAACCCAAGATTATGGGTTCTCTTATTGAATGAATGTTATGCAATATATGTTATCAATAACCTGAAATTAATGGAGCTTTATTAAATGAGCCTTCGGTTATAGAATTTATCAAGAAGACCAAATTAAAATCTCCTTATTAAATAAGTATTAGGTCACTGAATCTTGCAAAGAGATATGAGTAAAAGGTCTTTCAACATATTAGAATTAAGATCAGGTATGGTACTTAATTTAGTTGACACTGACAGCTCAGTATTGCAACTCTTGTTCAAGAAATGGCTGTTTATTATGCAGTGTTTCAAAGGACAGTTGTAGAATTTCAAAGTTTAATCAGAATGGCAGCTTTCTTTTGCTAATTTTATTGGGATTTCTCCGTTATTTAAGGGAAAATACTTTTTTTTTAAAGGTTTCAGAGTATATACATTTATATATGGTTAGAATGTTAGCATTCTAGCCATGAGACCTGGGTTCAAGTTTTACCCTGATCGATTTGTCAGGGAAGTGACTTTTTGATATTATCAGTGTGGGGATGTGATCCCAGCATGTGGCACTATTGGAAAATGCCTAAAACTTATGGAAAAAGTTCACCCAATTCAAGTGAGTGAAATTTTACAGATGGAACTGTTTGGTAATCATCAATGTTTGTGCTCTCATGAAGTCACAAGTCATCGTGACTGAGGCTTTGAATGTGCTGGCAACTACTGATTATGCCAGATTATGTATTCTCTTCCAGAAACTGTAACTAAAGCTTGCTCAGCAGAGATGCATTATATGTTGGTTCTGTGGATGTTGAAAAAATACAATGTATCTGAGCATCTGCAATACGTAGAATCTCACCAGCCTAACAGATGAGTATGTTTGGAAACAAGTGGCCAGCCATTTAAATAATCAGCAGATAGAGTTCAAATTCATGCTGAGACCATTATATTCATGTTACACTAATGCTTTTAGAAACAGCAGGAATCTATTTTCCCCCACCCAGCTGTGGGTTAATTAGTAGGGTCGATTGGGCTCATTAGAATCTGTGAGGCACTCAGACTATGAGAAGGATAAATCATAATTCAAACCCCCCGTGAATATATCATGAGCCACAGATTTTGGTTACTAAAGTGGAGTGAAAAATGGCTATGATAAATAAAAATAAATGTTAAGTATCAAAAGAAAACATACACTACAGGCAAAAAGTTTGGGACTATCCTGTATTTTTTTTAAAAAACACCTTATAATGAGATATCTTTGTATTTTTTAACTTCAGTAACTACAGTATATTTGCTTTTATTTTTCAGTCTTTTTCCAGGTTCCTATTGCTACCAAATAGTGCATTTTCTAAACAAAATGAGTTCATCTATTTTAAATAATAATGCATTTGTAGAGCTCTAATTCTAGATGGGGATGTATTGTGTGAAAATTAAATAAAACTAACAAATAAAAAAAAAATTTTCCCATGATGCAATTAAAAAAGGAACTGGAAAAGATTTTTGGTCACCTGCACAATTTTTATAATCTCACTTGTGGAAAGAACAGAACCTCTCTCTTTTCCACTCCCCATCTACAGCATTTGGGCATGTTTTGGCATCCCTACCCATGTAGCAAGTGAATTGGTCATTCCAGCTCAGCACAAAGCTGACTTGAGCTTGACCATTTTGACCATTGTTATCCTAACTTACTCCTGAACCAAAAAACAAAAGTGACATACCCAAGAAAACTTTGTTTCACTACAGTCAACATAAAAAGAATAAATGTCCATAGTAAAAACCAAAGTTTTTGTATGTTTTTCTTTTATTTTTCATATGTGAACACTCAACCTGTTAACCTCCATAACAGATATCCCATATCAACCAAGAAATTAATACCTGATGATGGCCAGTGGGTACTTGGCTGAAATATTTAGTCGATAACATCTATAATACTGAGAACAATATTTCAAAACAACGTACACTGCAAAAAAATGTGTGTGACCAACCAGAATTGCTTTAAAAAATTGAAATGAGATATTTTTCTATTTTTTTAAAGTAAATGATCAAATTTCAGTAACTACATCATATTTGCTTTTATTTTTCAATCTTTCTCCAGGCTCCTCTTTCTACCAAAATGTTCAAATTTGCATTTGTCTGTCTACAATATATTTTACTTTTAAGCATTGCTGAACCTGGTCAGTACCTAAATGGGTGACCACTTGAGAATACCAGGTGCGGTAAACTTGAATGTGCAGGCGGTGTAAGGGATTTTTTTCTTTCTATGTACGATATCTTTTCAGAATGTAGGCGATCATGGCTCTCCACCTCTCTCTATCCCTTGCAGCTCTCAACAAGTTCCTTCCCTCTGCCACCCCCCCAAACCATGTTCTATGATCCACTTGCTTAAAGGCATTAGGTATGTCATGAATTGTTTTCTCTTGTCTCTATTTCCCTCTATTCAACCCATGTGTATCAGATTCTCCAGGCCCTCCTTCCTCATTATGTGTCCCAGGAACTTCAGCTGCCTCTTCCTGATGTTAAGTATAAGCCTCCTCCTTGTTTGCATCTTCTCTAAGATCTCATCATTGTTCACATGCTCCTCCATGATATCCTTAGCATCCTTATATACTGGACATAAAACTGGTTGTTTATTTTTGTATTGTTATAAAGTAATAAATGGATCCATCCCAGAATTTTCTAATATCTTCCACATAAAGTGTTACTGCAAAAGCTCTCTAGCTATGGAATCACTGTAAGGGTCTTTTCAGTTATAAAGTCCTTTCTAATGGGTAGGCCTCTGAGGGTAGTTGTTAATGGAGAGTTCTTTGAGTCCCAGGCATCCACCAAGTTCTGCTTCTCAGTTCAACCCACTTCCTATTTTACTTAAATGATCTGCCTAAGAGTATTTTCTGATTGTTTGTGAATATCTATACTGATGATGCAGTGATATACAATCGCAATGTGTGGATGTCCCCTCAGGCAGCCCAATGCCTTGAGTGCCTATTGGAGCTTAAACTCAGACAAGACCTCAAGTGGAACTTATACATACAATACATTTCAAAACATAGACTCTCCATCTCCCTCTATCCCATGCAACTCTCAACAAGTTCCTTCCCTTTGCCACCTCCCCCAGACCACATTCTGTCATCCACTTGCTTAAGCCCGCTAGGTATGTCATGCGTTGTTTTCCTTGTCTCTTTTTCCCTTTATTCGACCCATGAGCATCAGATACTCCAAGTCCTCCTTCTTCATTATGTTTCCCAGGAACTTCAGCTGTGTCTTCCTGATCTTAAGTATAAGCCTTCTCCTTGTTTGCATCCTCTCATTTCATTTTTGTTCACACACTTGGTCCATGATATCCTTGATGACTCAGAATTGGAAATTTAAGAGCTGAGTTCCAATTTCAGTCAGATTCATTCGTGGGTAAATACCCTTGGAAAAAGTATTGATCCACTGCTTCACTCCCAAAAATGGGTTAATTAATAGGATCTCCAAAAATTTTTACTATCAAAAAATATTTACTGGTTTTAAGTAAGCAGCAACAGGTTGATAAGTCATAAAGAAAGAATGTTCTTATTTTCCTGAATATTTTTCTCATTGCTAACATGATCCTCTTTATTTACTATCAAGTAGCTCTGCATATATTGTGGCTGATATGTTTGTTTTATGCAAATTTCCAAGATATGACAAATAGTTTATATAATAACACTTTCCAAATGTACAAATATTTGTGATGATAAATATTAAAAAGGATAATGGATCATTTACCATCAAAATTCGAAAAGGCTCTGTAATGTTAACGGTCCTGATCTGGCATCTCGACTTCACTCACCTTCCCACCACCATGACATGGCTTCCCTTTGTCTTTTCTATAAATATTTTCATGGCAATTTTTCTGATGAGCTTTCATCCTTGGTGTATCAACTGCATAAAAATGTACACTATAGTTCAAATGTTTGAGGCCACCCCTGGTAATTTTTTAAATTGGCCCCAAATGTTGTTTTGTACTTTGAATAATAGAAAATTAGTATCTGTCTCTATTTCTGTAATGATGTATTATGTACACTATTTACATTTTTTGGACTATTGACCTCATCTTTGTTGCCATATTTATTACAACGTTTCGGCCATTGTATGCTCTGGCCTTCTTTAGGTGGTTGTAATGTTGTACCAAACCCTTTATTTCACTCACTGGGATAGGCTGTTCTAATTCAACGTGCCATGTTTAATGGATGTCAGTTATCCATTATCTCCTGTTAATTCCACTCTCCAAGTTCTCCACTTCCTTAACCAGGTATTGAACTCAAACTCTTTGGGTCCTGTCACTGGATCTAACCGACACCTTTATCCATTCTGCTATGTGATTAATAGTTTCTTTTCTCACCTGTGGAGTTCTTGTTTCCCTGCCACCTACAATCTTTTAAAATTTAAATGCAATACCAATTTTGCTCTTTCCAAGAGCAAGCTTCCAATTTTTTTCATTTTCTATGTCTTCCTGAATCCTTTTCTTTTATTGTTCTTTCTCCTCACCAAAGTTAACTCACTTGCTTTCACTCCCAGGAACCGTTTGCGTCTTAGAAACATTATTGTCTTGATTAGGATGAAATAATTAAAAAAAATCAATTAGCTCTACAAGAGAAAAGCCAAGGTTACAGAGAACAATCAAATAGAAGAATTCATATAGCTGCTATAAATACAGAGAACGTTGGGATATTAGTTTAAATTTAAACACAGTGTGAGGAAAAATTAGACAGAACAGGTGTTGTAAACATTGTTGAATGGTGAGAGAATTAAAATTGCCAGAGGTAAGTTTATGTCATGGCTACAACAGAGACAGAGAAGTGACCCTACTGGCAAAGAATCAGTATTTGAAAATGTCTATAATGATTCCAATATCTTATATGAAGGTGCTTAAAACCATGATTACCTTATAGCAACACAGCTGGAAATTTAACACCGAGTTCCAGGATTGAAGTCTTTTGCAAATTTAAAGGCAAATAATGTTCTACTTTGTCTTGAAGGGACACAGGTGATTATGGCACTCCACAACTTATCCTTTGTCACTCTTAGTAATGTTGTTCTTTTTACTACCCCTCCCATTCCTTGTTCTGCTATCCATTTATGCAAGCTTGTTAAGAGTGTTATTTTCTGCTTCCCTTTTAGCTTCAGTATTTCCTGTAAGTGTCAAATTTTCTAAGTCTTCTTTCTTCATTATATCCCTGAGAAATTTCAACTATCTTTTTCTAATTCTAATTCTAAGTGTCCTTTTCGTTCCTATTTTCTTTCTTCGTTGCTTACATGCTCTCTCTGCAGTGTTCTCAGTATACTCCTGTAGAACATCTTTGTTGCTTCAAGTCTCTTCATCTGTAAGTAAGGTAATTATCCAACATTCACTGCCAAATACAGAAACTAATATTATATATCATTTCAGCATATTTTTTTGTTTTAAACCAAATTTTTCTGTTTCTTAATATTTTGCTTAGATTTGGAAGGCATTTTTTCTACAAACATTTTTCTGTTTATTACTACTTTCCTGAGTTTTTGGAAGGTATCTCTTGCTATTCCAATGTGCCTTCAGATTTCAGTGTCACAATTTCTGCCCTCTGTTAACTCCTTCCCTGGCAGTTATGTTGGGAAAAACATTTCATTTTCAGATAAATCTTTTAGTTATATCTTTTATATAGTGACTAAGAAACTGAGGCACCTTGAAGTACCCGAGCAGTGGCTAAGACCCTCTACCAGACGTATGAGTTGGCAACTGGACTCATTTCAAGATCAGAAGGACATAAAAAGAATTGAGATTGACATAAAAACACATCTATAGCTGGTTTTTGAATGTTATGTTTTGAATGTGTTTGAAAAAGACACTTTCGGCAAAAATGTATATCCATCTCCATTCTGGGGAAGGAGTTATAAAAGACTTTCTAGGTATTTAAATTTCTGGTCTAGCATTGATTTTGACATCTTCAATTCATAGTTTGCATCTTGGGTTGTTCATCTTGCTGATAACCATACATTCTCTCTTTTTACAATTAATGTCCTTTCTTACTCATTTAATTTACTAGGCTGTCTAGGAGTTCATGCAGTTTTCTTTCTGTGTCTGCTATCGACACTGTGTCATCAATTTCAATTTTCATTAAAAATTTTCACAAAAAGACTTCCTACTATTTACACTATTTACATCATTCAGACTGTTAAACTCATCTTTATTTTCATATTCAAATTTTGGCTGTTGTATGTTCCAGCTTTCTTCAGGTGATGTACATTGGAATTTCAAACTGAATCTTTTATTTTGTCCACCAGGGTAGATTGTTCTAGTTCCACATGCCATGCCTTTTCTGAATATCTCAGCTTCAGTTATTTCCCTTGGCTATCTACAATTTTCTGACCTTTGCAGCTCTTTGTATATCAGAGTCTGGACATGTCATGCTATTTCCATGAAGGTGAAATACCTTCATTTTCTCCCTATTCCATTTGTAAGGAGAAAGTTCCACTCAGCTTTTTCCCAAGAACTGCTACTTTGCAGGACAGAATGCTATAATCTTTATATCTTCACATCAAGGATCAATTATTATCTGTCTACATAATCTTCATTTCTTATCATATCCTATTTCACTCATACCACACCTCATTCATCATGGCCATTGAAATTTCTACTTTAAGTGGCTCTTGAGCCTTGTGTTTGGTGAACGTTATCCTGAAAAAATAAAAGGTCAAAGTTACATGGCTGAATGATCACCTGTCATATCATTCTTTAAGTAGCACCATTTGATTGCAGGTTAATGAAAAGATTAAAGTGTCTTACAGATTCACATATAAATTTGGTTGATTTTATTTTTACTAATTGTTATAAAAAATACAAGGCCCAAAAGCCACTCACGGTAGAGTGCTACTAAATGAAGTTGTATGAATAAAGGAGGGGGAAATAAAAGTACAGATTATGAGGATATATAGGAAAGACTTGAAGAGGTTAAGATTTTAGTGATCAAGAAAGCATCCTCTTAGGAGTTTGTTCCTTGAAGTAATATTTCTTTTGAAGAAGCTGTCTACGATGAATACTGACTTATCTCATAATTTGCTAAATTCAGCCCCATTATTATACTTTTTTGTCAGAAATAACTGTCCTTCATTTCATATACTTTGGAAAAAAATATCAATGATCATTTCAAAAATAAAAATATTTCTCATACACTTCTTCAGTTGCTCGCAAGCATTGTGTTCCTGCAAAGGCCATGGAAAAATTTGAGGAAATTTTTGTCCATGATATATCTTTGCGCTATTTCTTGGGAAAAGTAAGGTGAGAGTCTTGTATATCACTTCTTAAAAATATATTTTCAACTAAGAAAATATTATTGTGGAATTATCCAATTCTTTATTTATCAGGAAACTTATTGGGGTCCATCTACTCAGGTTTTTCTTGCTATTCAAGTTTCAGCATTCCAAACACTTAACAACTACAACAAAAGCACATCTTTTAAATGAAACATATAAAAGGTTATTTTCTGGAGGAAAAGTTGAAGCAGAATGTGAGTTGAAATAACATTTATATATTCTTTTCAGAAATATACAATGACAATAAAGGGTTCAATTTTCCTTTCAGTGAAGCATTCTTAGGGCAATGGGAAATGTGTGTACAGACTTATTTAGCCTAATGTGTTTGTGAGTTTGTAGACAAAGGACTTAGTCAGCAGTTGCTGGTTAATACCTTCTATTGAGTGCTGTTGTCGATTCCATTGTATGCATGTATAAATCAAAATGGCCTCTGAAATTGTTTTGAAACTCAAGAAGCAGTATGCTTCTATGTTCATATCTGTAAGGGAGATCCAAAATCAAATTTCACATTAACTTCACACTGGCTCACAAAAATCTATTTTCTCAAATTTGAGGAAATTGTTGAAAGTAGTTATCGTTATTTTCAAATTAGTCCAAAAATAACATGTCGTAGATCTCTATGGCCACAAGTATTTTGGCAGTATTTACCCTTATAATAATTGTTCATCAAACAAACCTTCTGATGCAATTTTATTGGTTAAAATATATATATAAGATTTAATTTCTATAAACTTACCAATTTTTGCATCATAGGAAGATTCTCTTCACTAATTGACAAAAAGTAAGCACTGTTTTGTATCATAAATTGTCATATTTGCTAAATATATAAGACAACTTGGAAATCTTTCACTTTTTCATGTTTTGCCAATGATCTAGTGTCATTAGAAAAATAATTTTATTTCATAAAGACATGTGATTCCTGTTAATAAGCTGAACACTTGATATTTTACTTAATCTTTCAAGATAATGTATTTCAATTACTTTTAGGTTTTATTTTTTATTTCATTTTTATTTATTTTATTTTCAAGATTTATGCATCCTTGATTTTTGCAGTACTAATCTAATAAAAACAGAGGATAAAGAGAAATTGTCCAGTTGTATATGAACAGTAAGCGACTTATAGATCATGGCAATCTGATAATGGCATATCTATAATTTAAAGCAATTCAAACATGATTGTGATCTTAAAGCTTTTTCTCATGTCTAAAACTACCAATCAAAAACTGCTCTCTAATCATCTGAGAGAACCATTTCTGCTTTCCATCAAAATGGCTGATGCTAACCACACCTGAGTGTCTTCTTGCACTATCTCGGACTAAAACTTGACATGAAATAGAAAGAATATATTGAATCAATTGCTAGGTCTTCTGCTATGAAAGTTGGCTCACTGTGTCATGCAAGGGAACTTTTCTCATCCAAATCGATCTTAAATATTTATAAGTCTACCATTCTTCCATTGTGCCTTCAGATTTTGCTGTCACACATTCTATCCACTGTTAAAATTCTTCCTAGATATTTAAATTGTTGTATTTGTTTGATTTTGGTATTTCCAGTTTGCAATTTGCATGTTGAAATGTTGTTTCTACTGACAACCATTCTATTTTCTTGCAATTGATGTTTATTCTTTTCTTCTTGTTTCCATCACTACCTTGCGGTGTTCTTGTATTTTTCCTTCTATGTCTACTATCAACACTGTCATCTTCATGCCTTACATTGTTATGATCATGCCTACCAAGAATGAATATTGCTGCTACATACAGTCTGCTTCTACTACTATGTATATTTAGAGATCCTTGATAAAATCCAAAGAATAATCTGCAATGTCATTGGTCCTGTCCTGGCATCTTGGCTTCAGTCACTTTCCAACTGCTGTAATGTCACTACATTGCACCTTTTCCATAAATACTTTCATGGTAATTGTTCTGATGGACTTTACTCTATGGTACCTAGATTTTATGAATTTAAGTACAGTACTAAGCTGGAAGCAATGTCTCTTTAGTTTACAGTTGAAATGGCAAGATTTAACCATAAGTTCTATGCTAACAGTTTCTTGCACTTCTTACTTCTGGAACTCTATTTTAGCTTCTTGATTTCCAGTCAATTTTGCACATCAATTACTATCTTCTATCTTCTTAATTTTGTGTTTTTTTATTGTTCTTACTACTTAGTAATGTTTCTTTTTCTTATATTCTTTCACACTCAGTAACCCTCTGCATCTTAATGGCTTTGTCACCATGTTTGGAGTGAAATTATCAAAAAAAAAAAAAAATGAATGGATTTCATTTTACAAAAAGCAACATAGCATTTATTTTTTTTAAAGATATGAGATAAACATATCTATATAGAATTATGAAAATTCTATTATATTTTTGTCACTAGGTGCATAGAGCCACCCCATAAGTTCAATGTTTATAAATTGTTTAAAATAATGCTTCCTTAAGTGGAGTATTTTCTTGAAGGCATATTAGATTGTCATATCTATATCATTGAAAACAATTACATACTTGTGATCTGTCAGATTTTGATCATGCAGTTTGGCAATATGTACAAGGCTATCCATCAAATCACTCAATTTCTACTCATAAATACCAACATATTATTTATGTAAAAGAGTTTGATTTCAGTCTTTTTGAATTCTGACAGTGATTATGTATCTTTTATGTTAAGAGCTTTATTTGTTTCCATGGTTGACAGTAATGGCTAATTTCTGTTATTAATGGAACCAACAATTTTCTGCAATCACACTGATGGTCAAAAATAGAATAGGAAATGGTAGGTAATTTACCAATTTTTTTAGTTTGTCTAAATTAAATTACCAAAATGAATGAAGCAGCTTTGTAGATTATTTATTTTTTATCTGACATATGCTAAACATTATAATAATAATAATAATAATAATAATAATAATAATACCTCTCTATTTCTTTACAGTTTGCACACCTGAGCAAGAACATAGAATAGATTGGTTGAAATATAGTAAGAACAAAGAATTAGTTGTATTATTCAAACAAAAATTGGAAGCAAAATAAAAGAACATCAACATATTGGCAAATTTTAGCAAATACACCCATAAAAAATGATGCATTTTCTGTTGACACTGCTATAATAATTTACTCCATTGCCAATTTCTGTTGCTTTCAAAAGCTATTTTTAAAATCTTAATAAAATCCTAACATGTGAAGCTGAATTTATACATTGTTCTTGGTTCTCAATCTATTTCAACAAATTTACAAGGTGAGTGCAAATGAAAGAAAAGTTCAGAAAATTAATTTTTCAAAATTTTGTTAGTTCACCAAATATACAAAAATAAAAAGGGGTTTAAGGCAAGGATGTGTCTTCACACTGGACTTATTCAACCTATACAGTGAGGCATTTCTAAGAGAATTGGAAATCCTACAAGGATTCAACATTGGAAGCCACAATCTTAACAACATAAGATATGCAGATGACACAGCAGATAAAGAAAAGAAATTATAAAACCTCCTACAGAAGGTAGCAATGGAGAGTGAGAAGAAGGGTCTAAACATAAACTACATAAAGACAGAATGTGATTTGTGGGTTGGGGACACTAAAATCAAGCAGATGCGGAAGTTTAAATATCTGGGAAGTGTTTTGACAGATGATGGCAAGTGCAACACTGAGATCTAAAAATAAAAAAATGTTTGCTTTATAATATAGTAAATGTAGAATCAAAATATGATACTCACCTTTGCAAGAAAAGTTCCAAACTACTGTCCAGTTTGGTAGATGAAAGAAAGCAGGCTGTAACTTAATACAAACCCCCATATTCAAGCACACAAAGCAGTCTAATGATGGATATTAGGTTGGTGCAAAAATAATGACGTAATAATGTCGTTTTTTGACGTATTTTTAAACGTCAAAAAACGACATTATTACGTCATTATTTTTGCACCAACCTAATATTTATTAATCCCAGTATCCATACCAAAACCAACATCCAATCAGAACCCAGAGAATAAGCTGACCCAAGTAGCATAATGAAACATCCCAGCCTGATATATAGAATACATACCAACTTGCTCTGGGGTTCTTGTCAGAGTAGACACAAATTGAAATAAAGCTGAGTACTGATCTGTTAGTTCAACTAAATCCTATACATTGTAGCTGATTCATACATTTTTATAATCTTGTAAATATAAAATTATTTTTGTAAATGAACAATCTTATAAAACAAATAGTGTTTAATACTTTTGCTGTCAATTCCCAAGAAAAAAGAAAATGCATAAATCTAGTTTCATATGGTTGAGTATTTTTAAAATTCTAAAAAGGGGTTTTTAAAACTATAAAATTGCTAAAAGAGTATATAGTCATGGTAGTTTCAATAGAAAAAGCAACCTTTTGAAACACCATTTTTTTTTTGTTGGTATGTATGTTAAACACAAAAGCAAGTTTGGAAAAATGAAGGTAGTGTTTTGACTTCAAGACAAAACTGACCAGGACTGAGTCAGTTTTGCAAGGAAAAAAGCCAACATGCAGTTGTGTGCTTCTGCCTATAAACTGGGGAGGAGAAAGTGTTTTAAAGTCATTCCTAACAAAGATTGAAAACAGCACATTGTAACTAGTAAAAGATTTTTTGATTACAGACATTGGGACAATCCTGCATTTCTTTAAAAAACACTTTAAATTGAGATATTTATGTATTTTATGAATTAAAAGACTAAATTTCAATAACTACATCGTATTTGCTTCCCAAAAGCTAGACAGAATATTAAAAAAGAGAAACAGTTTTTTAGAAACATAGAAAAGAATATTAAACTTTTATGTATCTGTCTGGGCCATATGTCTTCAAGGACACATGGCACATTGGATAAAGATGTTAGATCCAGTGACAGGACCCAAAGAGTGTGAGTTCAATACCTGGTTAAGTCAGTGGAGAACTTTGAGAGGTGAATTAACAGGAGATAACTGATAACTGACATCCATTAAACATGGCATGTGGAACTAGAACAGTCTACCCCAGCGAGCGAAATAAAGGGTTCAGTTCAACAGTCCAACCACCTGAAGAAGGCTGGAGCATACAATGGCCAAAACTTTGCGATAAATATGGCAACAAAGATGAGGTCAATAGCTCAAATAATGTAAATAGTGTAAAATTTTATGTCATATCAATTCTCCTATATGAAAGTTTGGCAAGGACAAAAAACTGGAATTAAACTGTATTTAATGCTGTGGATGGTAGAAATAGACAACAAGTGTTCAGTGGTGTTCTTCTGGGACCCATGCAAATTACTTTGCTATACTTCAGTAAAGCATAATTTTCTTAGTTCATTTTTAGACATTTTGGGTGTCAAGCATGCTCACTTAGTGGATTTATAATGGTACAATTTGCATTAATTATATATTCATGTTCGAAAATGTGGCCATGCAATTTGCAACATTCAGACATCTTGTTGCAACTTAAGATTCAGTTTATAGTGATTATAAAGTTGTGTCCCAGCACACAATACAACAGTTGAGGTTTGAGCTGAAGCTTCAGTAGAGATGGTTTCAGGTTAGTATTTGCAGGGATTCACACAAACATCTAAAATAGGCTGAGTATGCTGAACAATTTCTCCACTGATGAAAAGGAGACTTAAGTCACAAGAGATGTGGTTCTATAGAAATATCCCGAGAAAACTATAGACATAATATAGAAGCAAAAAGGGAATAAAAAGTATATTTTTATTTCAGATTCAGAAAGAGAAAGCCAAAATTCTGGTACCTATAATAAGGAATGCGTGCTTGGAGAATTTGGCACTCACAGAATATATTAAAGTCAAGAGGGACAAAAGAGAGCAGCAAGTAATCTGTGCTATGAGCTTGCAAAAATTGATGGTCGAAAAGTGACTGGGGCACAAAAATTTCTTAGAGCTTACAAAGTTACCGAGAACTAAAATCAGTCACAATTTGAATGAACATAAGTATAAGCAGAAAATTTAATGAAATGTTAGTGACTTTACTTGTGTTAATTAAAGATAAATCTTAATCTTGAATGGTTACAGTTCTAATCACTCTACTAAAATATGTCAGGGAGCAATTTTAATCAGGTTTTTGGCATTACATGTTATTGTAAGCTGCTCTTAATTAAATTAGGAAAATGAAGAATCATGTCCAATTAAATAGTTTTAAATAAGTCCTTGTACTTTAGGTCATCTGTGCAAATCTCTTTATAATGTTGCCATGATTTTCTACAAGGAAAATTGTCTTTCACTGGCTACAGAAGAACATTTCCCATAAACATTTCCTTGGCACTAACCCTGGAAATGAGTGTTTGTTCCTTATTGGCAAGGAAAACCATTTAACTTAAAGTTCTCAAGTTTCCTGCAGTAGAAATTCAACAAATAGGTTTCTGTAGTCATTGCATATTTACTGGCTAATTCTATCACCATTACTTGTGACTTTTTGATATCGGCTCACTGTGTTATTGATTTGTCCTTACTCCAAAACCTCTTCTTTTCTTATTCTTTTCTCACTTTCTGCTATAAAATACAGGGAAGCCACTGCTGCAGTATTAAGTTATCTCTTTCTATGCTAGCACACCTCTACAAGCTGAAACAAATTGTCTGTTTCACGGCTCATTGCTGGAATCATTGGAAATATCCCCCAGCCAAATGCTGAGTTGATTCAGTATTTATTGGCAGGCTCACTAACTTGATGGCAAGACAGATAGATGGAAGGACAGCTGGCTAAATGACTGACCAGCTGAGTGACCAACTGGTGGAAGAGACTTGATTTCTGCTATCTCATTTTAGATCGGCAAAGTTTGTGATCCAGGTTGGCATGTCATTTCTTCCAGTTTGGGTTTTTGATCTGGTTTTTCTTTTGAATAAATGAAATAATTTCTGAGATTTTCAGCTTGTGTAGACAGCGACATAGATCCAATGAGACAGATAGGGAATGATATTCATAACAAGAAGCATCGGTGACCATTCATATTTGAAAGTCATATTGATAGTGTGAATAAGCAATTTGCCTGGAGATAGTGCATGTAATTCAGCCAACAACAACTTGCTAACATTCATTAGTTATTTTCACTCACTGCCTCGTTTTTCACAATCTGGTTGCTCAATAACCAGAATATTTGAATTCAAGCTGCTAGGTAAGTGAAGATTATTAATCATTTATAAAATGTAAGAAATAATACCTTACCTCTGCCCAAAATAAAAGCTGCTTACACAGGTGCTTTCTGCTTACAATTGACGATTAGAAAAATTTTGAAATTTAATGCCAAAATAAAGCAAGTACAAAAATTTAAATATGCAGGAAGTGTATTAAGGGAAGATGGAAAGTGCAGCATTGAAATCTGAAGATGCATTGGGATAGTGAAATATGCCTTCTAAAATCTAAGCAAATTATTAAGAAACAGGAAAATCCCATTTAAAACAAAGAAAAAATACTGAACTGTTATGTAATATAAGTTATCCTATACAGCAATGAATGCTAGACAATTTCCTCACAGATGAAGAAGATACTTAAGGCAAGAGAAATATGGTTCTACAGAATGATCTTGAAAATATAATAGACTGAACACTTGAGCAATAACTAATTTTTACAGAAAATGGAAACAAAAAAGACACTTATAATTAACATCAGATAAGATGTTAAGGAGATAGTTGAAATTTCTAGGGCACATAATGAGGAAAGAGGGCTTAGAAAATCTGACAATCACAAGAGAAATTAAAGGCAAGAACAGAAGAAAGCAGTGCATAACATACCAATTGATTTTGTGTAGATGTTTGGCAAAACAGAGCTTAGTAAAAAAAAATATATACTAAAAGCTATAAAAGAAAGGAAATTGTTGAGAGACATGATTGCTCACGTCCTGAAGAGACACAACACATATAAGAAAAAGAAGAACGCAAATTAAAAATGTTTAATTCTAGATTAATAAATAGGCCAACTTAAACTTTAAGATGACAATCTTAATGATGACAATTTATTTTAAGATGGCAATTTTCAGAGAATTCTTATAAGTGACCCTTATAATTAACATCGGAAAGAGATAGTTGAAATTTCTAATGCACATAATAAGGAAAGAGGGCTTAGAAAACCTGACAATCACAAGACAAATTAAAGGCAAGATGAACAGAAGAAAGAAGTGCATAACCTAGATACTGAGCTCGTGTAGTTGTTTGGTGAAATGAGGCTTAGGAGAGATAGAGAAAAGAAAAATATACTAATAACTATAAAGGACAGGAAATTGTGGAGAGCCATGATTGTTAACTCTCTTTACCATTATTATTTTAATGATGTTCCACCTAATCTTTTACCTGTTTGTTAATTAAAATACAATCCTGTATAATGTAACACTATATTTTCTAATCTAAAACAATGAACCTAGTTTGTTTTTTTTTCCTTTATAATGTTATCATCACCTTATTATACATGAAAGCAATAAATTTCACTTCATGTAAAGCATTGTCAAGATATTTTTAGAAACTAGTATATATTCAGACTTGGTTATCTTTGACTCTTTAAGTGGGGTCAAAGGTTACAGTTTCTACCATGAAAATGTATCCACTGACTATATATGTAGAGTGACCATTCCTGAGAGATAAATTAATACTGCAACAAATTAGTTTTAAACCTGAAAGCCTGAAATGATTTGAATAAAAAATCTTAAAAAATAATCCTGTTATGTTCTACTTGAACAGAAGAGATAGTTAAATATTTCTATGAGAAATTTATTTCTAAATTTTGGTTTCATATTTTGTAACAATTTTTACATTTCTTTCAAAGCAGCAATAATTTTTTTCTAAAAATCCCTATCAGTATTAAAATTTATATACTGATCAGTTCATTGAAGATCAAAGGCAGAAAACTTAAAGATATTACTAAATGCTATTAGATGTGTACAAAAGTTCCTGGCACTCTTTTTTTTTTTTTTTTTTAACAAATGATCCAAGGATTGCAGACTTTTAGAATGATTCCAAATATTTTACATTTAAAAGATTTATCACTCTGAATTATTTGATATATTACTTCCATCTCTATAAAAGGCAGAATGTCTGTGTGTGTGTGTGTGTGTGTGTAATGAATGCACGGCTGTAATTTTTGACGGATTTGCATCAAAATTTACATGCACATGCTCCAAGTTAGTAGGAAGGCCAAGACTGACCATGCATTTAACTCCCATCGATAGTGGAAATAATCGATTTTTTCATGCTTCTATGGCAGTTTTCATGTAGTTTGCGGCCATTTTTTACTGGTCAGAGCGAGATCCTATAGCTGGCTGCCAAAGACAGGCAGGAAGATTCTATTGGCCAGTGTGAGAGCCAACAGCTGACTGACACGAATGTTAACTAACATGCAAAAAAAAATCAATAGCTGCATTCATCACAAGTGGGAAAATTTAAATATGCAAGGCACTTTACTCCATTTGGCTCATTCGCTTGCTTAAACTCAACGTTGATTCTGATTCTGCAGAACTGGGTTGTGTGTGAAAAAATATTTGTTGTTAACATTCTTTTTTCATTCAGTTTTTCCAGTTACAAGTCCGTTTTTAAAGCTGATCATTTTGTGTTCATTTTGTTTAGTTCTTTTTTCATAACAGATTTAATGTTTAGTATAGAGCTTAGAAAAGATTTGCAGCACGAGATAGGCAAGAAGTAAGGCATGTAGCAACATCAGCAACACAGCAAAGAGCACTCCTTTAAAGGCAAGGAAGGGCAAAAATATTTTAAGTCAAGTGATAGTGATTGTTGTATGAGTTGTACGATTTTTGAATCAAAACGGACAATGCTGGGCCATGCTGCTAGTATCTTTTATGACTATTTGACTACAATAAATTAATTGTCATTTTTAGTCAAGGTCTTTTTTGTTACACCTAAATCATATTGTCTCCAGTTTTTTATGTTTGTACTTGTCACATGATAGAGAGAATTGGCACCTGCTTGAACTGAATAATCCATAGTAGGTTGGTCTTAGTTCTGTAATTACTGTCAGGCTTTCTTAGTCAACCCAGTGATGGTATGATTTACTTATTGCATTGCTCAAAATTATAGAGGACTACTCCTCCTTCTGGGCTGTCTTTCTTTCATCATGGCATCTCAATCTGATTTGACTATAAATTTAAGTGGACTTCTTTTTAAATAAAGACAATCATTTTACCAAGCAAATTTTAATTATATTGTGCTTATCATTTTAAATGTATAAAAGTTCAATTTTGTTAACTAAAACTATTTTTCTCTCACTATTTTAGATAATGAGCAACACTTTAAAAAAATCTTTATATTAACTGAAAATTAGAAGTTTATCTTTTCAAGTGATATTTTATTATATTTATCTTAGAAATACTTAAAAATAATGCAGTTAAAAGGACAAAATATTTTACTTTGTATTAAAATTTTTGTCAAGTAATCTACTGTTTAAATTTTAAAATGGATTAACCTTTAGCACTCTGCATTATTCATTTGTATTACTTCCCTTTACATTTTCAAGAGGATTTAGCTACAGTAGCTCCATTTCAATCAACTTAATTTTCTGTTGCCACATGGAGAAGTCAACAGCATGTTTATCCTGTCTATTTATTCAGCTGTTAAAAAAAAAAAACATTACAAAAACCCATTAGAGAATGCTTTGCAAACTGAAAATAAATAACAAAAACTTTATCAATCATCATTAGCAGCTAACCTAACCTGATCTGACAACTGTAACACTGGCATTGGTATTCACTAAACCTTCTTCTTTGAGAGAGCTGTTGCCACAGGGATGTAAACCCCAGGAGCCAGCATATCACTTTACAGGACTGTGAACTGCTTGAAGGCAAAAAGATGACAGAGAGCAAGAATAGATACTCTATTGTAATCTTAGCCTAAAAACTGAAGAGATATTTTTATTATTGACAGATTGCACAGATACAACACTCTGATCCTTGGTAGAGGGCCAGAGAGTGGCACTTTGATTCAGTCTACGAAGAGTACAGAGATGCTCAGACATAAGGAAGAAGTGCCAACCCATATATAAGCAACCATATCATTTTTTAGAGATACCATGATAGTAATAATAATAATCTACTTTAACAGAAAATTAATTGATTTGTTCTGAGCATTATGAATCATTGGGGGGAATTGACAAAGGTAATAAAAGATGCTTGCATTTTTCATGCCCCTTCAAATATATATTTAGAAAGAATTGCTATATTATTCCATAAATGAGTTTTTTGTTATAGAAGTTTTCTCATACAAAAGAATATGAAATAAATCCCAATTGTTCAATTTACAAAATCATGTGACAACACTCATCATAGCTTGACTTTATAACTATGGAGAGCTTTCAATGACAGATACGGGCTTTTCCTTAGCATCTGCAGGAGACATGTACATACCCTTGGTCCTGTGCTAGTAAAGTTTTGTGATGGAGTGCAACTTGTGAAATACTAATTGCACACTTTGAACCAGGTGTACTTTCACCATATCTCGGTGAAGCAGTTGTCAATTTCCATGGGCAAGGCTAGGAGTTGCTTTTATAGTTTCTGTAGCAAGTAGCAAGTGGAGTACTGGTTTCCCCATTCTGGTTACCAACCAAAGCTATAGAACCTATCCTGAACTTCTGATAAAACCTGACTGGTGAGAGTAGAGATGGATCTCTACCTTTCTAAGAGTATTTGTGCGAAAGTGAATTTCATGACCTCAGCTGGAATTTCTCCTCAACATGCCAATCTGACTTTCTTCACATACCTTACTTTACATGAATATCCAACTTTAAATTCACATCCTGCTATATTCACACCATGTTCCTTCATTATGCAAGTGACCATAGCACTCCACGGGTTTGTTTTCTTTATTATTCAGGAATTGCCATGTCTCCTTGGGAAATTTCAGCTGAGACCACTGAATTTGCTTTTACATAAATACCCTTGGAAAGATATGAATCTATCTCCTCATCCCCTCCACCTATTGGTTAAATAGCAAAGTAGACTAAGCTCTCAAGCTTTGGGTGGCAGCTAGTCAAGGAGAAGGATTACTCTGAGTTGAAAACCATGGGGAATTTGACACTCCCCTATTTTTCCTAAGGACACATGGCAATACAGAGATAATAAGGAAAAGAAACCTGTGGAGAGCCATGATCCTTATGAGGATACAGCATTTCTATTAGATTTCAATATAACTATCAATATGTATACTGATACCAGGAAGATATAGGTTAAAAGTCTTGATGCAAAAATTTCTGTAGATGATCATTCCCTAAGTTGGAAGGTATCAATCAAAAATAAACCATTTAAACCTTGACATTTTAAACACCAAAATAAGTAAGATACACACTTGGCATATGTATCTAAATTTTCCCATTCTCTTACTGGTTTGTTTTAATTAAATATTAATCAATCTAGTATTGAGAAATTGAACATTAGACCCTGTGACTTCCAGACAAGCATTCTACATCATGATGATTTCTGCTGGACATAATTGTTGATTACCATTTAGTATTCTGTTTCAGTGAATAAACTTTTCCAACTTGCTAATTCATCTACTTATACAAGTGAAGTGAAAAATAATCGATCAGTTTTTATTTAGAATCAACTTAAAGTTGAAGCTAGCTACTTAAAGGGAGAGTTTAAAGGTTAAGTGAGTTGTCCCTGACAAACAAAGTAAGCCAGAAGGAGAACTCTTCATTTAGATCAGCACAATTGGTCTGTCTGCTTAACTTCTATACTTAAGTGCACTATAATAGTTTCTAGTTTTATGTCAGAATTTCTGAGCTAAAGAATTATCGTTATGCCTTTCCATTCAGACTTAGATGCTCATTTTGGTTGCTATATTTACAATGTTTTGGTTGTCCAATTCTCCAGTCTTCTTTAGGTGTCTTCTGTATTGAGAATCCAAGGAATTTTGAATTTTATTCAAACTACAAGGGTAAATTGTTTTCATTTCACTTGTAATAGTTAATTATCTATAGTCTGTTGGCCTTTGTGTTGCTTCTCTGTTTCTTCAATTGAACCACAGTATATGACTTTCTACCCTACCTGCCCCAGGGATTGAACTCATAAGTGTCAGGAACCTTGATATGCTTTAATCACAAGGATGTATTTCTTCTTGAAATGTTATCAAATACAATACATAAAATAGAATATACACTGATGGCAAAATTTTGGGGCCAACCTGCATTTTTGTCTTAAAATGAGATATTTTTACATAGTTTAAAATCAGAGATAAAATTTCTGTAACTATAATGTATTTGTGCTGTTTTCTTTTATCCCATGTACCTCCAATCTTTCCTGTGAGTATCTAACTTTCCAAGTCCTCTTTCCTTTGTGTGCCCTAGAAATATTAACTACCTCGTTTTATGTTAGTTATAAGTGTCCTTTTTGTTTCTATTTTCTCTAAAATTTTCTTGTTAGTCACATGGTATTCTCAGTATTATTCTCTAAAACATTTCTATTGCTTCAAGTACTTTTTTCATCTGCAAGAAGATTGTACAGCATACATTGCCATTATCAGCAGACTGATATTATGTAACAGTTCAGTAAACTTTTCTTTGTTTCTTATGAGATTCTCCCATTTCTTAATTGCTTTGCTTAACTTCTGGAAGGCATCTTTTGTTATCCCAATACTAATCATAAAAATGAAATACAAACATAAAATATAACTTAGAAATTATTAACAAATGCAATAGAAAAACCATTTGATGTGTTCTCATTTTGTTATTGGTTTCATGATCCTCCATGTTTCTGAATATTCTACAACTTATGAAATACTCTAGTGATTGAAACAAATGAAAATCTCTAGCCGCTATATCTGGTGAATATGGAGAAGATTCTCAGCATAATGCTTCATTTAGATTATCAAGTTTCTGGCAAAAAATATATGCAATGATGGTCCTTCCATGCCCCATGAGGTTGTTGTGGGATTTGTTTGGTGTCTTATGAATGTCCTTCTCTTTAGTATATATGTATATGTGAGTTAAAGATTAAACACAGATTATATATGTATCAGAATCCAACAGGATGATAAAATAAAAGAACAAGTAAGAAACATATATCAATCTAATATGTTTCACTTTTTTTAAAATATCAATCTAATATGTTTCACTTTTTTTAAAATTTATACACATTTCCAGTTTGTTCTTTTGCCATATGTATATGTATATGTATATATGTAATTTTGTTTAGAGGACAACCTTGAAACAAATATATAAATTACAAATAAATGATATACAGCAAAATAAGCATAAACAAAAATGCTAAAAGGCTTTCATATACATTGCAGAAAAAATATTGTATATTTTAGAGAATATATATATATATATATATATATATATATATATATATACACAGATATAAAATTTGTGCTTATGTGGTAGTCACCACATCCTGTTGGAGAGCTGTTCCTAAACATCTGCTTCATTTGGTCATCGAAGGTGAAGAGAGAGAAAATTTGATTTGTTTCAATTGGTGGCAAAAAAGACTGTTCTGGTGCATGATAGGATTTTTAATATTTAACTATTTTTTTTTATAATCTCACTTTTTCAAAATTTATTTTTGTTTCATACTTCTACATAGTCTAGTATTAAGAGTTAGTATTTAGTGATTTATTTGTTGCTATCACTAAAAGGTCATATTGGACAACACTTTTCATATTTCAACAGACACAAAGCAAGACTTCTGTGGATAGAGTTCTAGTTTTGGTGTTGGCAGTGGTTTCTCATCTGTCTTTTTTATTTTCTGATGACATGAAAAACCCATTTTTTATCATGTGACAATGCAATGAAAGATTAAAAGTCAACATTAAGGAACCCAAATCCCTTCTTTGTAAGTTTTCCAAATTAAACACTGAAATGTACTTAAAATGATGCACTTTCAGTTGATAAACTAAGCCTAGATAGAGTTATCTACTATTCAACTTTAGTTCTACCCTGGTTGGTCGATTCATAATTCACAGTAGTGAAATATAAGGTTTAGCAATTTTTCATGATTTTATGACAATTTATCCATTTGTCAAGAGAGAAAAATAAGAGGTAATTTTTATCTCAAATATCAAAATAAAATTATATAGGACAATTTCTTTTCAATTGGATGTGGATATTTTTTCAGAAAATAAAAGATTTTTTATCAATGCAATTGACCTATTTTCGATTTTTTTTCAAGGATTTCAATAAGCATACAAATTTCTTCATTATCATAAGATTGATTTTATTTTTATGTAGTATTTACATATATATACATATATAAGATTGATTTTTTTTCTCAGGAACACATTTCTTTATAAAAACAAAAAAGCTTCTAAAATGATTTCCTATAAAAAATATTATTTCAACTTTATATCATATTTTATTGGATTCATCATATAGATTTAAACTCCAAAAGCCTTAAAACGTCTTTCTTTCTCAAAATGATTTTATTTTTATGCAGTATATACATATATATACATATAATTATATATATGTAAAGATGTGTTTGGTAATCCATATGGATAATTCCAAGAGGGATATAATCCAGAGAGCTCAATGTAAAAACAGAGCAAATATTAATTATATTAAGAAACAGACAACTTTAAGGGTTCATGGTGACTATAATTTATTTCCTTAGAATTGTAATTTCATTCTTATTCCTCAGATCAACATTTTCATATAAATATATATATATATATATATATACTCAACTTTCACATCAAATTTGACGTATGAGGGTGAAGCAGTTCAGTTTCTAGGAACCAACAGCCTGACACCAGCACATGGGATTTGATTATAGTGGTGAAGGTTTTGTGCAGAATCATCCATACTTTTTGAAGGGCTGAATACAGAGACCTGGTGCACTATGTGCCACATGGTTCCCAAACAACCCACCGCAGGCTTTGAATACAGAGTTGTTCTTCTCCTAGACCAGTTGCCATCCAAGGCTATAGAACCCAGTCTGTCCTGCTATTTACCCATAGCTGTAGGTAGAAAAGAGGATTCATACCTTTCCCAAGTGTATTAGCATGTAAGTGAATGTAATGGATTCAACTGGAATTTGAACACGGCTCTCTGATTCCTCAATCCAAGCCGCTAATCATTACTCCACCGTGCCTATATATATGCATACACACACACAGTAATGAGCCAAAACATTGTGACCAGCTACCTAATTAAATATCAGCCCTCCATATACCCATAAAAAAGCTTTTTCCTTATCTGGTATGGAATCTAGAAGAGATGTAAAAGTTTCCACAAGGATTGGATGTTAGGATATTAATAGCAGGATGTTTCAATGCTAAAAAGCATAGAATGGAGTTTCTACAGTGTGGACATGTTTGTGGAAAATATCCAACAGTGGTTCTATGTGATTTCAGTTTGGATAATTTTATGGCCACCACAATACAATGAAGTTCAATGTAGCAGGATGCATTGATCTGCAGAAAGATGCAACAGCCATCATAAAAGACAGTTGCTATGAAGAGATGTACCTAGTCTTTAATGATGTGGATATAGGTGATAGATGACAAGATATATTCCACATGAATGAAAGGACTTTGTATTTGTCAGTAGAATGCTTCTAAAAGGTATCAGACATAGTTATGAACAGACTGAAATAGATAATTAGATAGATATGGAGACATATATGGAAACTGGAGATATGAACAGAATGAAGTAGAGGGATACAATGAAAGAATTAAAGAAATAAACTAAGATTATATGTGACATTGATGTTCTTTTTTGCTTCTACAAATCATTTCACCTCAAGCAAGACAATAAAGCCACTAAGTCACAGGAGGTTACTTAGAATGAAAGAAACTGAGAAAATATTATTGAAGATAGGAGTACAATAAAAAGAACTAGATTCAAGGAGACGGTACATGATCATTGACGTATTTAAACTTTTGATGATCATAGTGGCAAGAAGCTGGATGAGAGTTCCATGTGTTAGTAGTGCAAGAGAAGAAACTAATAGTGTAATACTTATGGCTATATCTAGCAATTTCAACAGTTGCCAATATAAATTCATGAATTCAAGAAATTAAAGTAGAAATGCTCACCAGAACAATTGTTATGAAACTATTTATAGAAAAAGGCACAGAGAATCAATATTATGGTAGTGGAAAAGTAACTTAATTTTATTGTTTTCAGAAGGACTAGCAAACATTTAATGGGTAAAGCCAAATTTTTGTTTGGCTTATTAAGTCAAAATAAAAAAGTTTTTTAAAATTTTGAACATTAGCTTCTTTATTAAAATTATTTTAAAACAAAATCGTATCACTGATTCTCCGAGGTTTCCCATATTAACACGAGCCAATATCGACCATGAGACCTGGGAAACCACTATGACAAATTGGTCTTCCTGGCATAAGACCATTCAAGGGGAGACCAGAAGTTTTAAATCCAACCATCAATAAAAAGAGGATCTGTGATGTGCAGTCAGGAGGGCCTGACTCACCCAGCTGTATTCACCACGCACACTCCCAATGCTCAAAACTCTTCAGTATTAGGCTTGGCCTTCAGTCATCTCCATCATCACCACCAGAGGGGAGAAAGGGAATAAAGAGAGAATATGATCATCCTGATGATCAGATTTGAGCAGGTGTCAACAACTAATATCTCCCAGGTCTTCCATTTTACATTCTCGTACAACGGCTTCCTTTGGATAATGATACACAGAAATCCTACTAGTTCATTTATACAGGGAAAAGTGGGTCTTATTGGGCCAAGTAACCTTCTTCTATTAATATAAGTTCTAGTTCTGACACTTGTGCACCCAGTGACAGACATTGTTTAGCATTGATACTTTGATTGGCCTTTGACTATGCAGTTTGATATGCAACAAGAATCAATATACTTTGTATTATAATGCATTTATCCCTTCCTCTTGATTAAAGTTAACAGAAGTCTGTGTTACAATAGTCCTCTGTTGGATGTGAATGTGCATCTGCTCTTAGCACAGAAAATGAGTTCAAATTCCAGCCAACTCAACTGCATTCCCTCTTGAAAAAGATATGAATCCATTTCTGCTCTCTCCAGCTATGGTTTAAATATCAAGACAGAATCATGTCTCTAGGCTTCATTTGCAATCCATCAGGAGAAGCACAACTCTGAAATTTAAGAGTTTTGCAATGGGCATGAAACTTCACCCTGAGAAAAACCTACTTATTACAGAAACCACAGCTGTGACACTGACCATAGTGAGTCTGACCCTGTTCCCTACCTGGGAGTCTCATGACACTAAGGCAATGGAACTTCACTCAACAACAGTTTTAGTAGTTCAATACCTTGTTGACAATTACTGATTTTTGCCTCTTTGGTTTACTACCTGTAGGTACTCACACAACAGAATGTGAGTATCCTACAATGCATGCTATTAGGAAATGCCCTAACCTCGTCTTCTGGCAATAACTATTTAACTTTATTGAAGTCATTCAAATCTTTCTTCTTAGATATAGATACAACATTCAACACATCAAAATGAAGTACTCAAAGGTGATTTATTTGCATATATAACTCTGACCCTGACAGGTGGCCCTAATATAATCTCTTCAGAATCAGGGATTATACATATATATATATATATATCTATATCTATATCTATATATATATATATAAACGTGAGCATATAAGCAGTACCTTTGACTTCAATTTCCTACAATTATCTAAAAATATATAAGCATATGGATATGTCAAAATTTATATTTTTATATATATAGGCTTACAGTCATATAATGTTTAAACACTGGTTCTAGTACAATCACTGAAGTTAAGCAATGCTGAGCCTGGCTATTACATAGATGCATGACTGCTTGGGAGTATCAGGAGCTGTAAAATTGGATGTGTGGGTGGTGTAATGAATAGCCTTGGTGAAGCTATGAATCTACCCAGCTATAGGTTAATTAGTATCAGTAAATTATTATTATCTTCAAAAAATTCATACAATCTAAATATATTTTCTGGCTTTAAATAACCTGTAAAAGTTACTTTTATTATGAGTCAATCTTTAATTGACATGAACATATATATTTTACAGTATTTTTGCATGATAAAAATAAACACAAATTTAGTAATAACTGCAAACAGAAATGAATATGTAAACTTCATTTTTTTTTTTTTTTAGGGGTCAAAATTTATTGAAACAAAACAAGTTCAGTTGACAATTGATGACAATTTCAGAACAACGTAACTATAAACAATTTTTTTCTATCCTCTGCCAGTAAAATGATAATAAACTATAAAAAAGAAATCAATCATTCAGTCTTATTTCTATATGCGGTACAATGGCCTGAACACACAGGAATATTAAATATCAACTTTAACATATTTTGCTAATGAACCAGCATCATCAAAATTAATTCAAGTGGTTGAGAGCTTGATTTTTAATTGTAATCTACAAATATGGATATGTGTATCAGGCAAATGTATAAGACAATCTGGGAAAAGACTTGTACTTTGACATGTTTGCCAATGAATCAGCATTATCAGAAAATGAAATTTATTTTACAAGAACATAATCTTTACTCATGAAACAAAATGTAATTCTTATTAAGTGTCTAAGAATTTGATTTTTAATTGTAATCTACAAATATGGATATGCATATAAGTCTGCAATTGACACACATTATGTTTGTTTTTATATGACAGTGTAGGTGTATGCATTCATTGAAAGAATAGAGGACAATGTTCAATCGACTTGTCATAATTTCAACAACTTGGAAGCGGCCTTCAGCAGGTGTAAAGGAAGGTCTGTTCTAGTTAAAGTATTGATAGAAGAATTCTATTCACAGGGTCATAACATGGCAGCTGGTATGGCATAAAGGTTGGAATAAATTATTTACTTTGATTTGCATAAGCATGTTAATATATATATATATATATATATATATATATATATATATATATATACAGGTAAAATGAGAACAAATGGAGTATAATTCCACAGTTCATAACATGTAAAAGAGGACTCAATACAGAGTAGAGCTAAATATTTATTTTAGGATATCCAAAAATAAATAATATATATATATATATATATATATATATATATATATATATATATATATATATATATATTAACAACTTAACATACCATAAGTGTTTGATATTCATTACTTAATATATATATATATATATATATATATATATATATATATATTAAGTAATGGCTTTGTCTGGCTCTCTAGGTTTAACTAGGTCTGCTGTACTCACTGTATTGAGCACTTTATTTAGTTATTTTGTGTACCCGTATCAGGGTTTTTTCTCTGGACTTTGGACTTGCATCTGGACGATTATTTTCGGCTAACATACATGTTCTTGGTTCTTTCTTTTTTTCATACCTTTTTTTCCCTTTGGTATTGCTTTGATTATTTGCAAATCAAGACACCAAAGGTTTTCCGAATGAGTATAGTTTCTTATACTTATAATATTTCTATTAATATATATATATATATATATATATATATATATATATATATACATATATATATATATATATAGATAGATAGATAGATAGATAGATAGATAGGTATTAACATGTTTAACACCTACTCTTACATATGTATATATATGTGTGTACGTATATAGATATTAATGTTATTTACCTCCTACCTGCTCACACACACATACACACACAAACTTTTACCACCACCCTTACATATATATATATATATATATATATATATATATATATAGGTAACTATACTTGTTTCGAAAAACCTTCAAATTCTTCATTTGGCAATAGTCAAATCAATCACAAAGGAAAAAAGGTTTTAAAAAAAGAAAGATCTAGAAACATGAAAGTCTGTCAAAACAAATGGCACAGATACATGTTTAAAGCTCAAAGAAAAAACCCCGACACAAGTAAACAACTAACTAAAAGAGCTCAATACAACCGTAGAGCAGACCTAGATAAACCTAGTGAACCAGACAAACCTACCCAGGTTTCACCTATATATATATATATATATATATATATATATATATATATATATATATATATATATATATATAAATGAATGCTGAAAAGTTTTCAGTGAGCCTAAGCAAGTATTTCAAAATACTGTTTCAGATTAAAGTTGACTGGAAAGCATGGAGTCAAAAAGGGATTCTTTGGATGAGCTCTTCACTAATGTGGTGAGAAGAAAAAAGAAATTATTAGCATAGAATTTATGGCTTCATCTACCCTCTCAATTGTTAATTGATGAGATGTAGATGACAGTCTGGTACTCTGATTAAATTTTAAAAGTCTTGGTACCATAGCAAAGAGAGATATTCATTCTGTAATAATGTACAGAAATGTGGCACACGGCCAAAAGTGGAGACGGGGAAAAGATGGTCTTCTTCTGTCTTAACATTAAAGTTAGCTAACCACAATCACTGACCTAAACATACCACAGTATTTTCACACCAAAACAACACATTCTTACTACATCTACCATAATACCTCAGAATCTCCATGAAGTCCTAATGGTCTCTATATGCACAATTCTTGTCTGTGGGAATAAAATAACAATTTAAAAAATCTAAACCCCATTAATGAAGAGCTCATCCAAACAATTACCCTAAATGTATTTATAGAAAAGACACAAAAAGGCAACCTTACAGTGATAGGAATGTGACTGAAGCTGAGCTGCCAGAACAAGACTAATAATATTGCTGATTCTTCTTTGGACTTTATCAAGGAGCTCAAAGTAAATAGTAGGAGCACTGGAATATATGTAGCAGCCATTTTCTAATCATGGATGAATAGTAGACATATATATGTAAGATTTATTCTCAAGAGAAAAATTGTTTTGCATGACACAGTGCACCAACTTTCTTAGCAGCTGAGCCAGCAATGGATTCAATATAGTCTTTCCACTTCATGTCAGATGAAAATGTTAACCCGAGAAGGTACGATGATAAACTTTCCTGGATGTTAGCATCAGCCATTCTCTGAAGGCAGAGAGAGGTCTCTCAGATGATTAATGGAGAGAAGTTTAGTTTTGGAGGTGTTAAAATTAACAAGCCATCTTTTGCTCCAGTTAACAATGGATTAGAGGTCATTTTTTATATCAGCTGCTATTTTGGAACTTTCATTTCACAATTTGATGGGTTTATCTAAGTACTTTTCAGCACCCACACATATAAATATGTCTAGATAGATAAATATTAATTTTTAAATATCAATTTTACCCCAACTTTCCAGTCTTCAGGGAACTGATTAACTTCTGCAGATTTTCATTGAGTTGATGGTAATATTAGCTGTTTCCTTATAAGGAAACATTCAGCATTCATTGACTGAGCAACCAATGCAACTTTCAGTTGAAATTTATAAAATCTTTCTCCTAAAACAATTTTTTTAAAAACGTGTGAAATGGGAATCACAAAGGACATGTTGCGGGTGGACCTGCCAACAGGTGTTACATGATAATAACAAACAAAATTAAAACTTGATTAAAAAAAAATATAAACTGTGAATTTAATTTTCATTAAAGAAAATACATCAACAAAATAAGGCTACGGTGCACTAGGCAAAAAATATCTCATGTAAAGGTGCGAAGAGTGTTGTCCTGAAAAAGACAGTTTTGTGATTGCTGAAAAGTGTTGTTCTGAAATGCACAGTTTATTGCATATTGTTGCTGCTGGTGAGGATGGCTGGATCAGTGGGTGCTAGAGGACTACCAGAGATGGCTGGAGTAGCAGTTGATGGTGAGTTGCAGATTATGATGGCTGGCTGGAACTACTGCTGATGGCTCTAGCCATCGGCCGGCTGTCAGTTGCTGGAACAGACACTACACCTTGATCCTAGTCATCTGAGTCGAGGAACAATTTTTTTGATGCTTTGTGGCCTTTTTATATCCAGAACCAGTTTTACAATAATCACTGGATAAGCTTATTCTTCCAGTTGATTTTAAAAACTATGACAGGATACAACAGTCACTTATACTTGGAATCAGAAAGATATAATGAAATTACCTTGAGCCCATAATGAGGAAAGAGGGTTTAAAAAATTTGGCACTCACAGGACATATTAAAACAAAAGGGACAAAGAAGAGTAGTTCATAATCTAACAAAAGCTATGAAAGACTGGAAATTGTGCAGATCCATGATTGCTCATATCATGAAGGGACACAGTACAAATTAGAAAAAGAATAGAATGGTCCAATTCATCAGCTGTTTAACTCCTACTTTTTGGAATTCAGGTCAATTTTTTTTATTTTGTTTACATCTGAATAGATTACTTTTTTCGCAGATATTTGGAGAAGCAGTTAGACATTGACTAATATATTTAGATGTGTTTTGAAGTGCTTTTTCTTCAAAGGTGAATTCCGTGTTCATAAAACCTTCTTTGTAGAAAAGTTATTGTAAACTTGCTCACTGTGATGCCAACATGATGGACACATTTCTTCTGGTCTTCAAGATTGATAGAATGGTTGCTTCTGGTTTGCTTGACCAATATGGACTTTGCTTTTGCTGACATCTTAGAATGTTGCCTGTTCTTCTAAGATTTGCAGTGATACCATGAACCCTCTTTTTGTTGATCACAGACACTATAATATTTTTGTTACCTTTAATGAATAAACTACAGATTTAAATTTTTCTCCATCATTATGCTTCTCTTCTCTTACATCTGAACTCTTTGAACTTAACTGCTTAACTCATGAGTGACTGTATTGTCAACTATTTATTGGAAGAATTGATTTTAAATTTCACCCCAAACAAGTCACATCCAATCATCTGTGACAATGTGAGGTAACAGTTTATAGTTTAACAATGTTGTGAGCCTGAATTAGATCTTGTTACACAGGGAGTGAATACTTATGCAATTTGTCTTAACAATTTCATCAATATTTTTAGAATAAAGAGTGTTTAGCAATAATATTTAGTAAGATACAATTAAAAGAATGCAATTTCCTATTTTAAAAACTATTACAAATCATTTGTGCTTGGTTCAGTTTTTAAAAAACGTGTTTTCTTTTTCCAGGGATATCAATATTTTTGCAACCATCTGTATATATATATATATATATATATATATATATATATATATATATATATATATATATATATGTGTGTGTGTTTCTTTGGGTATTGACATATTTATATATATATATATATAAAATAATATTCATATATGAATATACAAAATAAGACATACATACTCACCAATTTGCAAATGAATATCTTACATTTTTTCAAGTTATGCACACATACACACACACACATATATATATATATATATATATAAATATATTATTTCCATACATGTACATATTTATTCTTATATATATATGTGTGTGTGTGTCTGTGCATGTATTTTGAAAAGTGTCCATGTGTAAGCATACAGGTTCATGTGTCTTATGTGCACACACACACACACACACACACACACACACAAGTGTGGAATGTTTCAATAAACACTTTAAATTCCCTAACTCTAAGATAAGAGATTTCTAGCAATGTTAGCTTGTTTCTCACAAGAGATATGATTGAAATTATTTTGAAGGTTTTCTTTTTCTGTTTTTTTCTCAATGCACATAAGAAGAGTTGAATAAAGAATTAGCCAAAAATTCTCACTGAAAAAACACAGCAACTCTTATTTTTTCCATTATTCCCATCATTCAATGAGATTATGTTTTATCCTCTGGTAATCTTTCAAATTCCAACCATCATCAAACAGTAGCCATTGCTTTTCCAAGCCTTCTTTTCATTAGCTACCTTGTTTTCAGGAGTAAACATATAAATTTTCCCAGGGCCTGTAAAGAAATCATCATTATTCTCATTTCATGTAGCATAACATATTTATTCTACTGCATCTCTCCTTTTACTATTTAGAAATCTCAACAGGAAGAAAATATTTTCAGTAAATGATCAGTACTTAAACTTGAGCTATCAAATTTGAGTTACTTTCTGCTAAATGTAAAAAAAAAATATTCTACTGTAAACTGGGTTTCAAAATGTCATATGGTTATGTTGGAGATTATTTTATAATGGCTTCCTACCCCAAGGAGCTTCCAAACAAGAATAAATATAAAATATTAAAAATGGAAAATGACAAGGAGTGTGCCAAAATGCTTTTTACCATTTTTTATTGCATGCAACAATGTAAAACAAAATTACACCAAGACATAAACATGAACAAGCCTTTCACTCAGTAAGTTTATTACCGTTGAGCGAAGGCTACTAGTACATATTTTTGTTTCCCATGGTTTGAGTTGTGACGCCAGTTGCAACATGTATACAACCTCATCCTAGGACTGGACTGATTCTAACTGTGTCAATTTATCTCAATTATCCTTACTGTTTCAAAAGCATTAACTCACCATATCTTATCTGCTTGTTAGGTGGAAAACCCTACAGTTATTTAACATATTTTTTAGGGGTGTTCAAAAGTTTCCAATATTTTTATAGTTTTTAAAATAGGAAATTGCATTCTTTTAACTGGATCTAATTAAATATTATTGCTAAACACTCTTTACTCTAAACATATTGAAGAAAATGCTAAACCAGATTGCATAAATATTCATACCCTGTATAACAAAAATTCTATTTCATGCTCATAACATTGTTAAACTATAAATTTTTACCTCATATTGTCACAGATGATTATCTGTTCCAATATGACTTGTCTAGGGTGAAATTTTAAAATGGATTCTTTCAAAATATATATATATCTATATACCTATTTATCTATCTATCTATCTATCTATATATATATATATATATATATATATATATATATATATTCCAAGTACTTTCATCTGAATGTACAATAAACTTTTTAAAAATAAATATATTGGAATATATCTATATATATAAACATACATATAATAATAATAGCTGGCCACTCGTGTTCAAGGACACCCATCTACTAGAGCGGCTAGCCAATCCTTATTGCAGACTCTCACTCAGGTACATTTGTGCTTGTTCAACACTCATAGCACCAACATGTGGTTTAAACTGCAACTATGATGAGCCAACCTTAGTTATAGTTTATGGGAGAGAGTGTGGTATCTAGAATGATCAACAATCTGAAAACACCGGCACACTAAAACCCTCAGTCATGATGACTTGTGGCTTTGTACTAGCACAGCTATCGACAGCTCCAAGTGTTTCATCTATCCAAATTCACTCACATGGCTTGGGTTAAACTGTGGTATGGTTTTCGAGTGCTTTCCAAAGGTGCAACATGCTGGGATCATGGATGGTGAATCACTGGAGGAATTGTCCAGGTTAAAATACTTGGCAAAAGATGGCACCCACAATACAGAAATCTGCACTTAGGTAGATAGAGCCACAGTAGTGATGACCAGACTGGAATGTATATAGATGAGAAACATCAGCTATATTCAAGCTATAAAAATTCAAGTTATATAAATCACTGGTCATATCTATCCATCCTCCTCTATGAGTGTGAGACTTGGACACTCTTGGTTCAGGCAGGAAAAAGGATCCAGATATTCAAGAGAAAATATTTGAGAAAACACCTCCACATCTTCTACTCAGAGTACATAACTAATGACAATGTACAGAGCAATGTTAAAGTCTTATGGGTTGACAGGAATCTCTCCTCACCACTATTAAGTATCATAAGTTAGTATGGTTTGGCCATGTCGCAAAGTATAACAGCCTCTGCAAGACTGTCATGCAAGGCACTGTTGAAGGTGGAGGTAAGTGGGAATAACAACATAAGAGCTGGTCAGACAACATCAAAGAGTGGATAGATATGACAATATCAGAACTCCTGAAAGCCATCATCAACAGATGATCCTGAAGGAGGTCACCTGTTCCTTCTGTTTTTAGATCACTTGACAACTGAAGCAGTCAAGAGACTGATGATGACAACATGTGTTTGTAAATACAAATGATTTATTTAACTAGCGTACTCATATTTTTTTTATTTTTATTTTATTATTGTTTAGAATTCAGATTTTTAATAATAAAAAAAAAAGAAGCAAGTACAACTGAATTTCCTACAGAACTATCTAGTTAGAAAGAAAGGGAAAAGTAAGTAAAAAGAAAGCAATGCTGCTCCATCAGGTCTGATACAATCTCCTATATATCTAGAGATTTTTTATAGCAACCAATGAGGAATTGGTCACATTATCCATCCTGATCTGGCATGTTAGCTTCAGTCACTTTCTGCCACCATAATGTAGCTTCCCTATGTTTTTTTCTTTAAATATTTTCTGATGTGGTTTCCTTTTTGGTATGTTGATTTCACAAATTTATGCACAGTACGAGATTGGCAGCTAGATCTCAAAATTTTAGTATTGAAATTTCTAGATGCAACCATAATCTCTTTTTGATCTTGTACTGATCAGTTGAGGAGGAGGCAACGTGAAGTAATGGATAGTGACTCGGACTGAGGAATCGAATAACCGATTTTGAATTCCAGTCAAATCCTTTACATTCATTTACATGTTAATACCCTTGGGAAAGGTATGAATCCTCTTCTTCTCCCTCCAGCTATGGGTAAATAGCAGTACAGACTGGGTTCTGTAGCCTTTGATGGCAACTGGTTTACTACAGAAAGAAATGGCAACCTACTACAGGAAAAAAATCTACCTCGTCAGTCATGTATTGAAAGATACATGATCGTCTCAGCATGTATCATGTATGGCAACTACCTGACTGACTTATCACTTGTGAAACTTTCTTCTGGCTTCTTGTTGTCTTGTTAATTACAATCTTCAAAAATTTAAATGCAACATCAATCATAATCTTCTGTCTCAAAGAATCCTGCTCTTTTATTGTTTTCTTCTCAGTTTTTTTTATTCTCACTAACCCCCTGCGCCTTACTGGTTTTTATTGCCTTGCCTGGGATGAAATGACTTTTAAAAACAGCAATGAAGAAAGAAAAGCAAAATGGAAGTAAAGAAACCAACTTATAAAGTAAAGCAATATTCTCTTTGTTATATAGGCATCAACATATTTCAGCTTCAAGAACAAAGATTCAGAGGGATTCTCTGGTTTGTTTTTAGACTTCATCATCCACATGGGAGAAAGAAATTATTCTACAGAAACTACAGGAGAAGGTTTTTCAGTCAGGCAGATGAAGCTCTGGTTTTATAGAACTGTGTGTTCACATCGTCTTTTCTTCTCTTTACTTTACAATGTGACATTAGATCGATGTTTCTCTATCATTAGCCTCTATTGTCTATTGTTTGCTTTTGGTCTAGAAATGTAGAAAATCTCCCAGGCCTTCACTATGAATCATTATAGAATAAGGTGGAATGCAAGATACTGTTCTTACCTGTGAAATTATAATGGGATGAAAGTAGAAACTCATAGGGTTTCCATTGGTGTTTCACTCTGGGAAAAATGGTTGAACAACTCAAAGTAAGGCAAAAATAATGAAGCTAATCAGATTCATACAACCAGTGCTGAATTTACTGATAGGCTTAGCAAGTTGAGACCTAGGGCCTGAAAATTTAGGGGGTCTCCGGTCAAGGTGTATAATATTTTTGACACTGTCATAGGCCTTTCTTACACATGCTGTCATAACACATTATAGACTCTAAATAATCTTTCAGTTACTTTAAATATCCACCATCTTCTTTGGTTTTATTCAAGTTTTTCAGTTTAAAACTCTCCCATTTTCCTCTACTCATGAGAATGAGAGATTTGGAGGGTGCTCTTTTCATCTAAATCTGGCCTTGCATACAAATGTTTTTTAATTATTTTTCAAAATTCTTCTAGAAAGAAATGGCAGATTTACTGCTATTTCCATGGCAGATGTTTGAGCAAAGTACATTCTTGGTTTCAACTTCTAGACTTCCACAGTCAGGACCTACCATGCCATGTAAACTGATTGAATTCATCCTTGGTCTCAACAGTCCAGAACTCCAAAGTCAGTACCCGCCATGACATGGACACTGAGTAAACTCATCCTTGGTTTCAACAGTCCAGACCTCTACAGTCTGTACCCACCATGACATGTACACTGAGTGAAATCATCCTCGGTTTCAAAGGTCCAGAACACCGCAGTCAGTACCCACCATGCCATGTACACTGAGTGAACTCATCCTTGGTTTCAGCTGTCCAGAACTCCACAGTCAGGACCTGCCATGCCATCTACACTGAGTGAACTCATCCTTGGTTTCAGCTGTCCAGAACTCCACAGTCAGGACCTGCCATGCCATCTACACTGAGTGAACTCATCCTTGGTTTCAGCTGTCCAGAACTCCACAGTCAGGACCTGCCATGCCATCTACACTGAGTGTACTCATCCTTGGTTTCAGCTGTCCAGAACTCCAAAATCAGGACCTGCCATGCCATCTACACTGAGTGAACTCATCCTTGGTTTCAGCTGTCCAGAACTCCACAGTCAGGACCTGCCATGTCATCTACACTGAGTGAACTCATCCTTGGTTTCAGCTGTCCAGAACTCCACAGTCAGGACCTGCCATGCCATCTACACTGAGTGAACTCATCCTTGGTTTCAGCTGTCCAGAACTCCACAGTCAGGACCTGCCATGCCATCTACACTGAGTGAACTCATCCTTGGTTTCAGCTGTCCAGAACTCCACAGTCAGGACCTGCCATGCCATTTACACTGAGTGAACTCATCCTTGTTTTTAGTTGTCCAGAACTCCAAAATCAGGACCTGCCATGCCATCTACACTGAGTGAACTCATCCTTGGTTTCAGCAGTCCAGAACTCGGCAGTCAGGACCTGCCATGCCATCTACACTGAGTGAACTCATCCTTGGTTTCAACTGTCCAGAACTCCACAGTCAGGACCTGCCATGCCATCTACACTGAGTGAACTCATCCTCGGTTTCAGCTGTCCAGAACTCCACAGTCAGGTCCTGCCATGCCATCTACACTGAGTGAACTCATCCTTGGTTTCAGCTGTCCAGAACTCCACAGTCAGGACCTGCCATGCCATCTACACTGAGTGAACTCATCCTTGTTTTCAGTTGTCCAGAACTCCAAAATCAGGACCTACCATGCCATCTACACTAAGTGAACTCATCCTTGGTTTCAACTGTCCAGAACTCCACAGTCAGGACCTGCCATGCCATCTACACTGAGTGAACTCATCCTGGTTTTCAGTTGTCCAGAACTCCAAAATCAGGACCTACCATGCCATCTACACTGAGTGAACTCATCCTTGGTTTCAGCTGTCCAGAACTCCACAGTCAGGACCTGCCATGCCATCTACACTGAGTGAACTCATCCTTGTTTTCAGTTGTCCAGAACTCCAAAATCAGGACCTACCATGCCATCTACACTGAGTGAACTCATCCTTGGTTTCAGCTGTCCAGAACTCCACAGTCAGGACCTGCCAGGCCATCTACACTGAGTGAACTCATCCTTGTTTTCAGTTGTCCAGAACTCCAAAATCAGGACCTGCCATGTCATCTACACTGAGTGAACTCATCCTTGGTTTCAGCAGTCCAGAACTCGGCAGTCAGGACCTGCCATGCCATCTACACTGAGTGAACTCATCCTTGGTTTCAACTGTCCAGAACTCCACAGTCAGGACCTGCCATGCCATCTACACTGAGTGAACTCATCCTCGGTTTCAGCTGTCCAGAACTCCACAGTCAGGTCCTGCCATGCCATCTACACTGAGTGAACTCATCCTTGGTTTCAGCTGTCCAGAACTCCACAGTCAGGACCTGCCATGCCATCTACACTGAGTGAACTCATCCTTGTTTTCAGTTGTCCAGAACTCCAAAATCAGGACCTGCCATGCCATCTACACTGAGTGAACTCATCCTTGGTTTCAGCTGTCCAGAACTCCACAGTCAGGACCTGCCATGCCATCTACACTGAGTGAACTCATCCTTGTTTTCAGTTGTCCAGAACTCCAAAATCAGGACCTGCCATGCCATCTACACTGAGTGAACTCATCCTTGGTTTCAGCTGTCCAGAACTCCACAGTCAGGACCTGCCATGCCATCTACACTGAGTGAACTCATCCTTGTTTTCAGTTGTCCAGAACTCCAAAATCAGGACCTGCCATGCCATCTACACTGAGTGAACTCATCCTTGGTTTCAGCAGTCCAGAACTCGGCAGTCAGGACCTGCCATGCCATCTACACTGAGTGAACTCATCCTTGGTTTCAACTGTCCAGAACTCCACAGTCAGAACCTGCCATGCCATCTACACTGAGTGAACTCATCCTCGGTTTCAGCTGTCCAGAACTCCACAGTCAGGTGCTGCCATGCCATCTACACTGAGTGAACTCATCCTTGGTTTCAGCTGTCCAGAACTCCACAGTCAGGACCTGCCATGCCATCTACACTGAGTGAACTCATCCTTGTTTTCAGTTGTCCAGAACTCCAAAATCAGGACCTACCATGCCATCTACACTGAGTGAACTCATCCTTGGTTTCAACTGTCCAGAACTCCACAGTCAGGACCTACCATGCCATCTACACTGAGTGAACTCATCCTTGGTTTCAACTGTCCAGAACTCCACAGTCAGGACCTGCCATGCCATCTACACTGAGTGAACTCATCCTCGGTTTCAGCTGTCCAGAACTCCACAGTCAGGTCCTGCCATGCCATCTACACTGAGTGAACTCATCCTTGGTTTCAGCTGTCCAGAACTCCACAGTCAGGACCTGCCATGCCATCTACACTGAGTGAACTCATCCTTGTTTTCAGTTGTCCAGAACTCCAAAATCAGGACCTACCATGCCATCTACACTGAGTGAACTCATCCTTGGTTTCAACTGTCCAGAACTCCACAGTCAGGACCTACCATGCCATCTACACTGAGTGAACTCATCCTTGGTTTCAACTGTCCAGAACTCCACAGTCAGGACCTACCATGCCATCTACACTGAGTGAACTCATCCTTGGTTTCAGCTGTCCAGAACTCCACAGTCAGGACCTGCCATGCCATCTACACTGAGTGTACTCATCCTTGGTTTCAGCTGTCCAGAACTCCACAGTCAGGACCTGCCATGCCATCTACACTGAGAACCCATATTCATTATCTTCATATTCCACTGATAAAGAGTAAATTCTCGGTTTTCCCCCAGAACTGTTGCAATATCACACAGACTCCCAAGTGGATGCTTCCTTTATCATTACTAACTTAACATCATCAAGTTGAGGATTAACCATTACCTATCCTATATATCATTATAATGTAAAACCCTTGCTTCCTTCTTATTCAGTAACCATGTACCTTGAGTGGCTCTTTGGACTTGTATTGGAGGAATAATAATAATAATAACAAAAATCTTTTTTATTGAGTTTCCCAAATTATTATTAAAGAAAAAGTCTTGTCTAGTGTACACTGTAATAAAAGTTGAATTGTTTAAATTTTGGCTTCCAGTCTATGCTCATTTATAGAGTTAGCTCCCCTGAGAGACTTTTGTTTTCAGCTTATGATGTATTCTAAGCATAATTCCATCAGTTCCATCATCCTATCCTGAAGACCCACTAAGAAAGGAATGATTGTTCTGATGCTGAATGATTCTTTGATCTTTCTTATAATCTTGAGCCAGTGGCATTGTTAAAAATCAAAGGAATTTCAGATATTCATAATCCCTGTACTTCGATAACAATAGCATTGATAATAAGCTTATAGAATTTCAGCTAAATTGATATAATATTATGGAAATAGGGTACCAAAGTCTAGCTAATGCTCAAAACATTAAAATAATAAAAGAAAATCTTATCATATTACACATTTGGCTGCATTTTTACAAATCAACTGATTTATTAAATACTTTATTTCTTTTAGAAATTAACACTTATGCTTTTATAAAATTACATTGCCATCTGTTGATGGTAATGGTAAGGTTAATATCAGCTGTTTCCCTATAAGGAAACATTTGATATTCACTGACCAAGCAGCCAATACTGATGTTTGAAATTCATATTATCTTTTTCTTAAAACAATTTTTCATGAAAATAGGTTTCTCAAGTCCAATAGCTGGTATGACTCTCAAGTAAAGAAACTGTTAGCAAGTACATTTAACCAACTCAACAATATATTGGTAAGACCTCATCACCATTCTAGTACTGTGCTTAAATTCATAAAGTCTAGGTACCATGGCAAACAGCTCACCTGGACAGTTGCTATAGAGGTATTTATAGAAATGGCACAGGGAGATAACTTAATGGTAGTGGGAAAGTGACTGAAGCCAAGATGCTAGATCAGGACCAATAATATTGCTGATTCTTCTTTGGATTTTATCAAGGATCTCTAGATATATAATGGGAGCAGTAGACTATATGTGGCAAAAAATTCTAAGCATAGATGAATGGTACATTATAGATATACAAGATAGATTCAGGAGAGAATAATTTTTTAGCACACTACTGTAAGCCAACTTCCTTAGCAACTGACCTAGCAATAGATTCAATATAAATTTTTCATAACATATAGTACAAACACTTGTGTGACATATTTTTATTATACCCTGTACTAGGAGTGTTGTTTAGTTTATACTGTAGAGTATCTGATGGTCAGCCCCATGATAAATCATCATCAGCCTCTTTATAGTCATTTATTTACTGTAAATGAAAATTTCTTATCTTTCTGAAAGCAGGCTAGACTAACCTGGCAACAATAACCATGCGGCAGTGAGAGCATTAATGAAAATTGATACCCTCCAAAAGCTAAGTAATAAAAAACAGAAAGATATCATTAGAAATAAATAAAATAGTACCAAACTGTTATATAGTATCAGTCCTCCTATATGACAGTCCATGCTGGACAATCACCTCAAAGATGAAGAAGACACTCACAGGAACAGAAATGTGGTTCTACAGAAAGATATTGAGAATACATACCATCGGCTGAACATGCGAGCAACAACAATGTTCTAGAGACAATGGCAACTAAAAGAACACTTATATATAACATCAGAAAAAGATGGTTGAAAATTTCTGTGGCATATAATAAGGAAAGTGGGCTTCAAAAATTTGACAGTTACAGGACAGATTGAAGATAAGAGACAGAGGAAAGCAATGCACAACATAGCTGGCAAGCTTGAAGGAATGGAGTAGGGTTTAGGAGAGATGCTTAAAAGGCAAAAGTTGTTAAGTGCTACAAGGGACAGGAAATTGTGGAGAGACATAATCACCAACGTCCTGAAGGGACATGACTCTTAGTAGAAGAAGATATTTAAAATAATAATCTGCACATATGTATGAACTGACACTCTCCCATGGGGTTATTCAGTTGGTAGTGAAATTGCATTGAGTGACTTTGTACTGTGTGACTATTGTAGTTCTAGTGACTAAGTAGATTCCTTTTATCTCATGCAAGGCCCTTCAGCAAATCATTGCATCCTGCATGCCTATCAATCATACTTTTAGTCTTGATCTAGTTTCCTGCAAGTTGTCCAGGGTGCCCAGTAAAAAAGCAGTAAATTCAGAAAAACAGGAGACAACCATTGAAAACCGGTGATGACTGGTGTGGTTGAAAAATTCAGAAAGAATTTCTGCATATTTCGTCAATACCCACACTGGATGTTCTTTGAAAAATACGATAACTTGACACTCAAAATCAGTGAGTTGTTTAGCTATATGAGAAGAGCAGAGTGAAAAACGAAAGTCAAAAGATCAAGCAGCAATTAATCAAATCTAAAAGAACCAATCAGTAATTATCAAATGATTATTCAAGGACATGAATATTCAAGAAATTTATTCAAGGTTTTTCAAGGTCAATTATACCTGAAAGATAAAACAGTGATAATAAAATTGCTGCTTTTTTACTGGGCACCATGTAGTTTATTTCAAGGTTAAAATAGCCATTAAAAATATTAAAAAAACATTAAAATAACCATAAAAACACTATGGTAGAGATTAAGGAGAATGTAATGAGACAACATTCTGAAAGAAGACTGAAGATCCTTCAAAAAGTAGGGGATATTGTGACACATGTTCAATGTACCAAAGAGAGTACTCTGAAGGAGACTACAGTGTCATTGCCCTATTAAATAGAGAGACTTTTCATCCATAAACAAAACTAAGTAATTCTTTTTCTTAGTTTGGGCAAGATATTTGTTATTGAAGTAATCTATTGAGAAATACATGTTAATTCACCTTCAGTATTTTTAATTAACCTTGGTAAAAAAATAACAGGAAGCATTAAGTATAAGTTCCATCAAAGCAAATAAGGATTTCTCACTTGTAACACTCTAACATTGATGATGTTATGAGTTATTGCCTGCAATATTGCCAGCCAGCTCGCATTAATGATAATAGTTCAGTTTCCAAAACCATTCCTGGCCTTGTAACAACAATTACCAGCATGGAGAATGAAATTGTTGTAGCAATCATTTTCATGTAGATACACTCAGAAAGGTACAAATCCATCTCTTCTTCCTCCCAGCTATGGGTTAAATAGTAGGGAAGATTGGGCACTTTAGCTTTGGTTGGTAACCAGTCTAGAAGAAGTACAATTCTGAATTCAAAACTACTTATGAAAGGGGCTAACGACTCCATCCTGTAAAAACCTACTACTTGCTAGGGAAACCACAGCAGCAATGTCCAGTGTGCTGTGAGATGTGGCTCCATACTCATCAGTTAGTGAGTGTGTGTCACCCAATACAAGCCTCAAGAGTCACCCAATATAGAGAGTAACTAAGTGAATTTGTTATATGGACATAAGAGAAAAAAGTAAGTTCAGATTATGAAGGTTAAGAGGAGAGAAAACAATTGACCCTAGACATTAAAAGACTAAGTTTGTTGAGATCAGGGAAGCATCCTCTCGGGAGTTTGTTCCACAAAGTAGCATTTCATAAGACGAAGCTGTTTGAGTGTCTTAGCTATAAATGTTTGAACTGGTGGAACTAAGGAATGTAGCTGATCTGATTAGGGATTAGCATGTAATGTTTCATCTTTGGGAAAATTGCTGTAGGGGTGAAAATAATTTATTGCTCACAAGGTTGCATAAATGTTTTTTATCTGTCAAGGCTAGAAAGTGTAGATTGGGCAGCTCCAGCCCAGGATGTCAGCAATACTCCATTTTTGGTCTGATGTGCTTTTTGCAAAGATAGGACATCATCAGATACTTCCTGGAACAAGGAACTGACCATTTTTCAAGAATCTTTAGAGTTAGATCATATATACAAATTCCACTGTAAGAAGTGGAAGTAAGTACATATTATGAGGATATGTAGGAAAGATAACAGTTGACCCTAGATCAGGAGAGGTTATGGTTGCAATGATCAGGGATGCTTCTTCTTGGAATTTGAATTCAAAACCAGTTAGGCACGGCGCTAACAAAACCATCCATTAAAACATAATACTTGCTATAGAAACCACAGCATCAATGCTTAGCATGCTGAGAGCTATGGCTCTATACTTCTCACTGAGCACATGTAAGCTACCCAATACAGGCCTTAAGAACCACTCAAGGTAGAGGGTTATTGAGTTAGTTTCTTATATAAATTTCAAAGGAAAATACAAGTGCAGATTATGAGGAAGTAGATGAGATAAAATAATTGATCCTAGACTTGTAAAGATTAAGATTGTCTACTCTAGACATGAATGATTGATTAATATGTTTTTTAAGACTCATCAACTATTTGTAGGTTATTTAAAGCCAGAAAATATTTTGATTGGTTTGGTTTGGTTTGTTTTACGGCATATCAACTTCAATTATTTAATGCCAACAGGATTTTTACTGCTGGTAACATTTTTTTTTCTTCAAAAATGTATTGCTGGTAATAATTTTTCTTCAAAAAATTTATTGCTGATATTATAACCTATTTTTACACTTTCATAGTTTTTTGACCCTAGTTTAGAAGTTAAATACTTGCCCATAACTGAAACACTAACAAGTACTACAACCCCAGGTCACGGTGGAACTAGGAACATCAGCAATTAAGAGGGGGTTCCACATTTTTCAAAACCTGATCAGAGGTCTTGCTGACGTACATAGTTTATCATCTTACCCTGGATGCAAATATAGTTTATCATCATACACAGAATAGAAAATATTTTGAGATTGTAAAATTCTTTTTTTGAAATAATAATATTTTAGTGATACAAGTCCTACTAATTAAACTATAGCTGGAGAGAGCAGAGGTGCATTCATGTCTCTTCCAAAGGGATTTGCACGTAAGTGAATATAACGAACCCAATGAGAATTGGAATTCGGCTCAATGATTAACAATTCTGAGCGATTATCCATTACACCACCTGCACATCGAAGCTTACAGCAACTGATATTTCCGAACAGTCAACCACCTAGGTACTGACCAAGCTCAACATTGCTTAACTTTGGTGATCATATGGAAACCAGTGTTTCAACATAATGTGGCCATAAAACTTCTTCATGGTTAAGAACTATCAGAGTAGAATTTTCTTCTTACTAATAGAATATGAATGAAATCAAGATGATTTGAATGATACCATCTGCAAGTTCAGGAATCTGCTGGATATCTTGGAGGATCACTGTACACATGTTTACAGCTAACAGAATATATTCTATGTAATGACTATGAGAAAATTATGTGTAATGATTTACTTGCAACAGAAGCAGGTTTGGTCTAATTACTAATGAATTAGATATTTTTCATCTTTGGATGGGCAAAATGGAGTTGTAAACAAAATCTATTAAACTTCATTAGTTTAATTGCATCTTTATGTTCAATAACAACTGGCATTTATAAATAAAATCCCATCTATGGCTATCTTGACATTAAGACGTGTAAATTACTTTTAAAAATCAACAAAAATACAAAATGTCTTTTTTTAGTGTTTGCATCTTTTATTTATTTAGATTCACCATTCTTAAGTGGAGAATCTTATTCCATGTTTGATAGATAGAATATATATATATATATATATATATATATATATATATATTGTGTGTGTGTGTGTGTGTGGGCATATATGAGGTCTAATCAAAAATTATCAGGGCTGATGTTATAAAAATAAAACTACAACACTAAATTAATTTAATCTCCTTTGAAGTAGTTCTCTTCTGAAGCCACATACTTTATCTAGTGTCGTTTCTATTAATGGAAGCATTCTTGGAAGTCCTTTTTTGGGGTAGTGCTATTCCTAGTACCATGGTGATAGTCCAAGGTAGAACCAATAAAGAAGAACTCGAACATGGATATGGAATAACACAGATATATTACAAACAGGAATATATACAGAGAAGTAGAAAGTGTTAGTACGAACAATCAACTCGCGACTCTGTTTCGGAGTGCCTCTGACTCAACTGACTGATTCGCTCTGACTGACTGACAGACTCCTGACGAACTTCACTCCAGATTTCAGACTGAACTCTTTGCTTCCTCTTGAGGTGCAGTATTTATTACGTATGGAATAGTCCATTATGTTATTATGGGTAAGGTCCCAAAACAGATAGTGAGCAGCCTCCTTGTCACATTTTCTTGAATTTCTTTGATGTTGTGAAATCTTGTTCCTTTCAAATGAGATATCATTTTCGAAAAGGAAAAGGTTGCAAGGTATGAGACATGGGGAAAATAGTGGTTATCAGACTTGGGAAATATTGTGCTTGGCCAAAAATGTTGCACAAGCCATGGTCACTGATGTAAATTCTTTGGTGTGATGAGATGATCACACTCTATACACTTTCCTTCCAAGCACTGCTGAAAACAAAAGAAAAGAGTGAGAACATTATAACTAAGTATGTATGTGTGACAGACTCAAGGGTCAATCTGTGCCAAGCTCCTTAAATCTGCATACACTAGCTCCATTACCATAGCAACAGTCCTGATACTTTTTGATCTAATCTTGTATATATTAATATAAAAAATGATTTATTTATCTATTCATCACAACAACAATGTGAGACACACACACACACACAATATTTGTATCTATAAAAAGAATGTATAAGCATAAAAATGTCTTAAAATAATTGTCAGACGTTGTCCATTTCATAATATATATATATATATATATATATATATATATATATAGATATATATATATAATCAGAAGTATATATTATCAGTAGGATTTTATTGTTTAAGTTCAGTAGATGTATGAAGGAGGCACAGTGGAGTAATGGATAGTGGCTCAGATTGAGGAATCAGCGAACCGAGTTCAAATTCCAGTCGAATCCATTACATTCACTTACATGCTAATACCCTTGAGAAAGTTATGAATCCTCTTCTTCTCCCCCACCAGCTATGAGTTAATAGCAGGAAAGACTGGGTTCTATAGCCTTGGAAAGAAACTGGTCTACTGCAGAAAGTAATGACAACCTACTGCAGGAAAAATCTGCCTCATCAGTTATGTATTGAAAGATACATGATCGCATAAGCATGTATCACACATGGCACATAACTGGCTGAGATGTATGAAAGTTCCTGCAATCTGATTATTAATAAATTTTTCTACTTTCTGTTTGTGTTGGTGGATGAAGAAATTATTTGGAAGTCTATCAGTCAAGGGCAATATTAAACATTATGGAAATTGATATATGGGTAAGCTGACTTATCTGTTGTCATCATTTCTGGAGCTACTCAATTCCACATGTTCTCCTTGCAAGGGACTAGGTGAAAAGATGAAGTCTCTACATTTCCAACCAGTAGGATGGTTTCCTTTTTTTCTATGGCGTCATCAGATTTTTTTTTTATTTCATGAGATCACATGATCATTACATCTTGTGTAGACCCAACACTAGTTCATTCCTTGTGTGAGGTGCTTATTTTATATTTGAATGAGTCTGAGGTCAGTGTTATGAAGCTAAACATAAAAAAAACAGATATTCCTCTGAAAATTGTCAGGTAGAAGTACTGGACCAAAAATGGGTAAAAAGGAAGCCAATGTTCAAAGAAAAAACATTGACACTCCTTCAGAAAGCTTGAAAAACAATTTCTTTAGACCACTTTAAAAATTAGCAAGAAAATCTTACTCATTGGTAGAAAAATATAAAGCAATGAAAAGTAGTTCAAGACATTTGCACAATGCTGTATAATATTATCAATGTTACAAAGTGAAAATTCCATATTCATGTTAATGGAATCTCTGCTTGATCCTTCCAGATATTGTTTTAGTGAGGTTAGTTAAATATACTGAACGTGAATTAGCATATATTTATCAACAGCCTACTCCAATAAGAAATATCTCACTCAAAATGTGTCAAAGAAAAAGTGTCACTGCATGAAAAACTATTATTTATCTCCTTGGAATGCAGTGGCCATTATCACTTAACACCCATCTATCATATTATGATATGGTATATTGAAAGCATATTAAGTACTCACATTCCGGTAGCAAATATGGTAGAGATACAAATGGTTGGATCATTAAACTTCTGTTCAAACACCTTTCATACTTGCTAGCATATCTCATTATTAATGCCTAGCTTATTTTACTGTTATCATGTATAAAACTAAAAAGCAGGAAATATTTTATGACACTGAAATTATTTACTCTATTTACATGATAAATAATGATAATGCCTCAACCCAGAAATTCAGACTGAAACTTTTATATTACTCTAAACATTATTTTTGGGAATATACACACCTAGAAACTGGAATTATAAATTTATTTCCCAAGCAGATATAGACTCGCGGCAAAAAAACTTTTGTCTTCAATGAAATACAAACATCATCTGATTAGTGATAAAGTTAAGAAAACTCCTAATTCAAGCCAAATTTCCTTTGTATTGATTTGCAGTTAGTTTCAAGATCAATGTCTAGATTACTGACCACGAGTGCTTCCTTGTTATTGGCACTTGAGTGTCAAGAACAAAAATCTAGCTCTTCCTCTGCCAACAACCAATCAATGCGCAGATTTGAGTCAACTCTAAAAGTTCACAGTTGGAAATGAAGTCATGTCTTGTGGCTAAATGTTTACTCAGTGGGTCCAATCTTTGATGCAAGTAAATTTCTTTTAATATTTAACCCTTGAGCAAGTTGGTGATGGAAACTTAAATTGTCTGGATACAGATCATCAGACATTATTACTTAATTCTTTCAGTTGGAAACTTTGTCTCTGGCATTTTGTCAAGGGTTTTTTTTTCATTTGCTTTCTGAGAACAAATTTTATAAATTCTGTGTGATATGTGATGGAACTCAGTGTTTTATTCAAGAAAAAAACATGGCAATATACATGAGAGCAATCTATATATCCTTTTAGTAATAATCAAAATACTGGAAATATACAGGGAACATTTCCTAATAGTGATTAAATCATTATGTCAAGTGTCTTAAAACCCCTAATTCTTCTGATTTTACTCATAATCAGACTTTCATTTTGTCAGTGGTTCAATCTCTCGGTCAAATATTAGGTTGGTGCAAAAATAATGACGTAATAATGTCGTTTTTGACGTTAAAAAATACGTCAAAAAACGACATTATTACGTCATTATTTTTGCACCGACCTAATAGTTTTTTGACTTCTCATAATAACTGCAAACATGTCCTCAATTCTTCATTAATAGAATGAAGAACCATATAGCCAGTGACTCTCAACTTCCATACTATGGCACGCTAGTGTGCTGCAATATACAGTTATACCACCATCATCATCATTCGACCGTAGTTGGGATAATCGAGCTAATGTGAACAATCCCTTCTTTAGCTGTATATGCTATGCCAGAGTTACATACAATTTTGAATTCATAGTTAATTTCTCCTAGACCAGTTGCCAGCCAAGGTTATAGAACACAGTCTGTCCTGCTATTTACCCATAGCTGGGGGAGAAGAAGAGGGTTCATACCTTTCCCAAGAGTATTAGCACAAATGTAAATGTAATGGATTTGAATGAAATTCAAACTTGACTCTGATTCCTCAATCCGAGCCACTATCCATTACTCCACTGTGCATTACGGCATACATAAATATGCGAGTGTGGAAGTAGTAATGATACTGTTATCTTCTGTGCTAATAGGAATATATACTTGAAAAACAAGGTGGATATAATAAGTAATGGTTTATTGTAAAAAAACAGTACAATAAGAATAAAGGTAACAGTTATGCACAAGGTCATTGTAAGTCAATCCAGTAGTGAGTGATACTATTGGAAGTTTGGTAGTTCTCATGTAAGTCTGAGTCATACTCAGCGGATCTCAGCAAGTCAATATTTATTATACCCCCCCCGAGGGTAAATGTAGCACAAGGCTGAGTTTAACATGGATCATCTGAGCCCATAGGCTCAGCCAAAAAATGCCCATAGAACCTGCATAAACGGGATTGGGGTGGTCAACCTCCCTGAACAAGACTCTGCCCTTCAGCAGAGCCTCGTCCAGGTTCCTCTCTGCTCAGAGGCAGAGAGTTCAACCATCTAGCTGGAACAGATCGCAGCTAGTATATTTAGCTAGCCCCGCCCATGAGGGTTGCATGTGGCACAAGGCCAGTTTAATGTGGGTTCTCTTCAGCAGAGCCTCATCCAGGTTCCTCTCTGCTCAGAGGCAGAGAGTTCAACCATCTAGCTGGAACAGATCGCAGCTAGTATATTTAGCTACTCCCCCCACGAGGGTTGCATGTGGCACAAGGCCAATTTAACGTGGGTTCTCCTAGCCTGTAGACTTGGTCAAAAATATTCCCTTTCAAACCTGTATAAATGGGTTCAGGGTCAGTCAACCTCCTCGAACGAGACTCTGCCCTTCAGCAGTGCCTCGTCTGGGTTCCTCTCTGCTCAGAGGGAGAGAGTTCAACCATCTAGCTGGAACAGATCACAGCTAGTATATTTAGCTACACCCCCACAAAGGTTGCATGTGACACAAGGTTGGTTTAATGCAGGTTCTCCAAGGCCATAGGCTCGCCTAAAAATATTCCCTTTCAAGCCCATATAAACAGGTTCAGGGTCAGTCAACCTCCCCGAACGACACTCTGCCCTTCGGCGGAGCCTCATCCGGGTTCCTCTATACTCAGAGGCAGAGAATTCGACTGTTTAGCTGGAACAGGCTGCAGCTAGTATATTTAGCTACCTACCCATGATGGCTGCATGTGGCACAAGGCTGGTTAGCTGGAAGAAGTCATAGCTAGACTCTGTAGTCCATTGACATACAGATACTTATAGGTAGTTACTTATAGGTAGATACTTATAGTATAGTCACTCATGGGGGCTACCGGTTATTTCATTACGTCAGATACAGTGATAGTATTAGGTTGGTGCAAAAATAATGTCGTTTTTTACCTTAAAAAATACGTCAAAAAACGACATTATTTTTGCACCAACCTAATATTTTGAATAAGTGAATAAATAACATCAAAAATAAAAAGCAAGAAAGACTAAACACAAATGAGAGTTTGCTCATCACACATGCAACCAAACATTGAAGAAATCATGAAAAAACACCAAGGAGTGGTTTCTAAGCTGCCCAAATAGTTGAATAAAAATATTGAAATAAAGTAAGTTCATATTTGTGTATGTATATTTTTTTTAAATCTATGGTTTTATTACATAACATTTAAATGTATACACTTTAAAAATTTTGCTAAGTGTGCCATAATATTTTCATTGGCTCCTAGGTGAGCCATGGCTTAAAAAAGTTGAGAAACACAGATATAGTCTCTCACAATTTTGGTTCTTCTGGTAGCTGTATCGTTGTGTATTAAATAAGTATAAATCCCCATTTCCTTCTCTTTTCACTCAGTTTGAAGTATTATGACATGCTAAAGCTAAATATTTTATCTAACAATCAAGATCAACATGCTTCTCTCCTTGATTTGTTTTTTAACTGCTCCCCTGACTTTGTCATGCTTTCCAATTCTGTCTTCTTGACAATTCAGCTCATGCTTTAGTGTCTGTTAATATTTCTTTCGACTCTTTTATTAGACATGAACCCTTTATTCACTAGAGTCCTAGATATTACAATAAACTACATCTGGCAGTAAGGCCTCTGATCAGGAGATTGGAGGTTTTGAGAAGTGTAGAACCACTTCTTAATTGCTGTTGTTCCCAGGTCCACTGTGGCCTGGGGTGGTAGCACCTGTTAGTGAACCTCCAAACAAAAACAAAACACTGAAAGTATAAAATACATTTTTATAGCAAATATACCAGCAATACATTTTTATGTAAAATAAAAATTACCAAGAATACACTTTTAAATGATGAATTCATTTTATAGTAGAATTGCCAACAATACATTTTTAAAGCAAAATGACTGTGGTTGAAGGCATACAATTGTGTTCAAAATATTTAGATTTCAACATTAAATACTCCATAAAGGTTGATATGTAGCTTAACAAAATCAAGTGACCATCTATTCACCAGAATTCTTTCAGAAACCAGCATATCAATTGGGTTTCATTTTGGGATTTTCTTTGCAGCACCCCTTGGAATGAAATCTTTAAACACCTTCTAAAAAACTGTGCTACTGAGGTTTCTTTGTCAAAAACTGGCATCAATTCTTTTCTGCCATCTCAGTAATATCATTTGAAACCACAATCTTCTCCTTGGTTCACACATGTCTGTTCAGCCACTATAGCCTACAGGAATCACTGTTGCCAGCTATATCAATGTAATAGCTCTGATAACAACAGAAGGCTCTTTGTATTGCAAACATGTTCTTAATGAGGCTAAGTCTTTGTCCACTGATAGAATGAGGCACCTTATAGCATCTCACAAATTTGGTTCTCCTGACTCCTGGCAGATCTGTAGTAGTGTGTTAAATAAGGTTAAGGCTTCAACCATTCCCCTTTTCAATTAGTTTGAAGTGTTATCACTTTCTACTGATGTTATAGACAAGCGTATGGTTGCAAGAAAGAAATACAACAGCAGAAATAGATTTACGTGATTTATTTTAACAGGAACGTGTGGGTTTGGGACAGCTACCTTGTGGTATAGTTCATAAGCCAGCTTCCAATCTGGGTTTATCTCTCATAGTAGTTCTCACTGGTTGGCATGGCGCTCCTCCTGCTGACTGCTGCCGAACGCTCAGTCTGACCGTGACAGGTCTTTTCCCTGGCCTCCTGTTGACTGCTCTTGTACTTCCCCGTGTGACCCCTTTTATGGCATTTTTTATGGCTTAACAGGCTCAAAAAACGACGCGAGTATAATTAGGAGGGAAGCATTTTTATTGGTTGAAAAATAGAAACACTTTAAAATATTATTTTATTTTTCGACCGGAAGTTGTGCGTCGGGCCTATGTGCAAACAACGATAATGGTCATTTTGTGACGGGGCCTTGTCCCGTTCACATCCGGCTCTCGCTCTTGAGTATGTTAGTTTATTTGCCTGCAAATCAACCGAGATATGTATTATTTTATTTTATAACACTGATAATGCAGAATGCTTTACTTGTAAACTCTCTTCCAGTTCTACAATTGGGACCTCTGTAGAAAAATGGAATTTAAAAGGTTGCATATTTGTGTGTATTTTATGTAGGTGAGTGTTCATATATAAACGATTAAAGAAAAAGCATACCAAACCTTGAGGTTTCTTCCACCAATTGTTTCTCTTTTATGGTGACTGTAATGAAAGAGATTTCTTAATGTCTCTACGGCTATGTTGTTTGCTTTTCATTCCAGGAGTTAGGGTAAGTATAAGCATTGTATTAATGGTTAAGCTCAAGTCAGCCTTTGGTTGGTACAACCAAAAGAAGATTTGTACTTACATTATCATTGGAAGTTTTAAACAAGGTTATGGGATACCTGCTTTCCTTTTCTTGGTCAAGAATTTTGGATAAGTAAGTATAAGCATTGTTACAATGACTGCACTCAAGTCATGCTTGGGCTGACTTGGAACAACCAAAGAGAAAGAGACTTACTTCATATGTGGAGGTTTTTGGAAGACACATGTGTGTGCCATGCATTGGAATGTGGGAGGAGAATTCAGTCACCAGTGGACCAAGGAAACTACTATTACTCAGTAGAAACATAATTATTATGTCTAGATCTTGGAGAAAATGGTGTGGAGATGAATGAGGAATGTTTGCCTTTTTATAGACCTCAAAACACCACCTAACAATGTTTGACAAAACTAAGTGGGGTAATTATATTTTGGGTTCATGAGAAAATGTATTTCTTTTTTATTTTTATTATTCATTATTATTATTTTATTTATTTTATTTTATTTTACCACAGTACCTTTGCCGGACTTTCTACTTAGATCTGAGTCACTTCTGCATGATATGCATATCACCCCATCCATGGTTCCTGCTGTCATCTCTAAACTTGATCCCCACAAAGCATATGAATTTGATGGTATCTCAGTAGTCATCATAAAGAAATGTTCCTGAACTGACTCCTGCTCTCTCTATGCTATATAGTAAATGCTTTACTGCTTCTTGCTTTCCAACTTATTTGAAATCCTCTTCTATAGTTCCTCTTTTTACGAACTAATGCAAACCGTTTGATCCTTTTAACTACTGCCTTATTAGTCTTTTTCTGTCTCCCATCAATGCGTCCATTCAGCCAGATAAAATCCTAACAGCAATTAAGAGTAATTAATGGGTAAGGAAAATAGCAATTTTTTCACTACATTTGGGAAGTGTGTAAATGGTGAACTCATAGTGAAAAGCATTCTATATAGATACAAATATAAAATAAATGTATAAAAGTTGTTCAAATAATAACATGATATTAAAGGAGATGAATGAAGAGAGAAAAGGTTTTAAAGGTTACATACCCATGGTACTATCATAAGAGACAGATTTAGGTGGATAAAAAAATATGAACCATGTGCTTGGGCACATGCTTTACTGTTCTGGTTCCATTGATAACTAAGGGCTGATAGGAAGTATTCAAAAATGGTGACTAATCTAAAAAGTAACTAACCTGCACAAAGGAGAAGTATAACAATATAGGTTTGTATAGTGGTAAGAGAACAAGTGTTCTGCACCATTTTGGAAAAGTACTAGAGTTAAGCCTATCATCTTAGCCGTTCTCTCTACTATGCAATATGTCTCCAAGGAACATTTCATAGTAGTTTTCAGCTAAGGTAGTAGCAAAGTATACATACAGTTTTATCAACCATGATATGAGTAATCCTGCACTTAATGAATAGAAGTTTTTATTACAATTCTGATGTGTGTATAACAAAATAGAGTCATCATATTAATTTAGAAGACAAATGTTTTTAGAAAATAATCAAGAACATTCTTTTTCTGTTTCCTTTCTGGGACACATTGGAAAAAGAAGGTCTGGAAAATCTGACACACCCAAGACACACTGAAGGAAAAAAGAAAGCAGGGAATAACATACCTTGTGTAAAGCTTATATAAATGGATGACAGAACAAAGACAAGGTGGGATAGTAAAACATTGGTAAGTGGTACAAGGATACAAGGTTGTGGAGAGCCATGATCAAGCTTATCCTAAATGGATACAGTACATACAAGGAAATAAAAAAAGAAGGGAAATCAATAAGGTTATAACATTTATTTTAAACAAAAATATTTATTTTTTAACAAAATCTCCTTTATTTTCAATGTACTTAATTCAGTGGATATTAATTAATATTAGCATGATAATTTAATATAGAAATGATTCAGAAAGTGTCAATATGTCACCTGAAAAGGATGCAATGTCAAGCATCTATTATAAATGGGCAATTATTAGGAATTTACCATTTCTAATCATTCTAAACACATCAGGCAAATATTCAGAAGCAGTTCAACCTTACAGTAAAATTTTGGCCAGGTCAAGCATAACACAGAGACGTTCACAGTCAAGAACTGTGCGTATTCCATTCCTTACATTTGCAATAGTTAATATGAAACCAATAGATCCCTAATTGTAAGGTTGAGAAACATTGAAAAGCCATAATCAGAGAAAAGAGTGCTCACAAACTTCAGTAGAATGAAGTAAAAATATGAGATAGAAAAGAATCAGATGCATGAAGGTATAAGCACATATACTAGATGATGATAATCTCCTCAGTAGACTTAGAATAGATATATAAATACAATATGGAAGCTATTTAATTCTTTAAGAAAGAGAGAACATTATGCACCAGAAATACCAGCAACTAATAATAATGGGGCATGGTAAAAAAGATTGAAGTGGCAATAAAGGCAACACAAAAGAAATAGAAATGGCAGTAGATGGAGCAAACCTTGACAAAAAGATTGCAGAGGAAGAAATAAGAACATTAAATTTAAGGGTCCAAGATTTAATTTCTGGATTAAAGCATTGGCTACTGATTTTTATGATATAATGATTATGAGTTCAATCCCTAGGCTGAGTCATATGGAAATACCCAGACCCAGCGTAAACAGGACTAGCAATAAGTGAATAATTAATTAACCAAGATAGCCCTAGATATGAACAGTGAGATGAGAACTATCTATCCCTGAAAATTGATTAAGACATTCATTTCACAATTCCCTGAAAGTTACCCAAAATGACACAGCACAATCACTGAAATGCAGTGATTGTAACAAAAATTTGGTCAAATTTTTTTTAGGGAACTATGTATGTAGGTACATGTTGTGGAGTAAATAAGACACCACCGGTAACACAAATGAACTAGGCAAGATGCCTTAAATAAAGAACTCAAAGTGAGTCAGTAGAAATCCGTTGGAGTCATTCAAGGGAAATTTCTAATAACGTCACAGTGAGTAGTGTAACTGAGACATAGTATTATAACCACTAGAAGTGAGTTATAAGAATAGATCAATTAATCATTAGTCTAATGATGGAGAAGCATTTATTTTGTACAACATTATCTCCTTTGCCAATGCCCTTAATTCAATGTTGAATATATATATATATATATACATACATTCTATTCTGAGTTCAATTTGAAATTCCAAAATATCGCCTGAAGAAGGTTGGTGCATACAAATGTCAAAACATTGTGAATATGACAATAAAGATGAGGACCATAGTCAGAATGATTTAAATAGTGTAAATGATTACAATACCACATGTCAGAAATATAGACAGATCCTGAAGAAGATCAGAGTGTACAATAGTTGAAATGTCATGAATATGGCAATAAAATGAGGACCATAGTCAGAATGATTTAAATAGTGTAAATGATTACAATACCACATGTCAGAAATATAGACAGATCCTGAAGAAGATCAGAGTGTACAATAGTTGAAATGTCATGAATATGGCAATAAAATGAGGACCATAGTCAGAATGATTTAAATAGTGTAAATGATTACAATACCACATGTCAGAAATATAGACAGATCCTGAAGAAGATCAGAGTGTACAATAGTTGAAATGTCATGAATATGGCAATAAAATGAGGACCATAGTCAGAATGATTTAAATAGTGTAAATGATTACAATACCACATGTCAGAAATATAGACAGATCCTGAAGAAGATCAGAGTGTACAATAGTTGAAATGTCATGAATATGGCAATAAAATGAGGACCATAGTCAGAATGATTTAAATAGTGTAAATGATTACAATACCACATGTCAGAAATATAGACAGATCCTGAAGAAGATCAGAGTGTACAATAGTTGAAATGTCATGAATATGGCAATAAAATGAGGACCATAGTCAGAATGATTTAAATAGTGTAAATGATTACAATACCACATGACAGAAATATAGACAGATCCTGAAGAAGATCAGAGTGTACAATAGTTGAAATGTCATGAATATGGCAATAAAATGAGGACCATAGTCAGAATGATTTAAATAGTGTAAATGATTACAATACCACATGTCAGAAATATAGACAGATCCTGAAGAAGATCAGAGTGTACAATAGTTGAAATGTCATGAATATGGCAATAAAATGAGGACCATAGTCAGAATGATTTAAATAGTGTAAATGATTACAATACCACATGTCAGAAATATAGACAGATCCTGAAGAAGATCAGAGTGTACAATAGTTGAAATGTCATGAATATGGCAATAAAATGAGGACCATAGTCAGAATGATTTAAATAGTGTAAATGATTACAATACCACATGACAGAAATATAGACAGATCCTGAAGAAGATCAGAGTGTACAATAGTTGAAATGTCATGAATATGGCAATAAAATGAGGACCATAGTCAGAATGATTTAAATAGTGTAAATGATTACAATACCACATGTCAGAAATATAGACAGATCCTGAAGAAGATCAGAGTGTACAATAGTTGAAATGTCATGAATATGGCAATAAAATGAGGACCATAGTCAGAATGATTTAAATAGTGTAAATGATTACAATACCACATGACAGAAATATAGACAGATCCTGAAGAAGATCAGAGTGTACAATAGTTGAAATGTCATGAATATGGCAATAAAATGAGGACCATAGTCAGAATGATTTAAATAGTGTAAATGATTACAATACCACATGACAGAAATATAGACAGATCCTGAAGAAGATCAGAGTGTACAATAGTTAAAATGTCATGAATATGGCAATAAAATGAGGACCATAGTCAGAATGATTTAAATAGTGTAAATGATTACAATACCACATGTCAGAAATATAGACAGATCCTGAAGAAGATCAGAGTGTACAATAGTTGAAATGTCATGAATATGGCAATAAAATGAGGACCATAGTCAGAATGATTTAAATAGTGTAAATGATTACAATACCACATGTCAGAAATATAGACAGATCCTGAAGAAGATCAGAGTGTACAATAGTTGAAATGTCATGAATATGGCAATAAAATGAGGACCATAGTCAGAATGATTTAAATAGTGTAAATGATTACAATACCACATGTCAGAAATATAGACAGATCCTGAAGAAGATCAGAGTGTACAATAGTTGAAATGTCATGAATATGGCAATAAAATGAGGACCATAGTCAGAATGATTTAAATAGTGTAAATGATTACAATACCACATGTCAGAAATATAGACAGATCCTGAAGAAGATCAGAGTGTACAATAGTTGAAATGTCATGAATATGGCAATAAAATGAGGACCATAGTCAGAATGATTTAAATAGTGTAAATGATTACAATACCACATGTCAGAAATATAGACAGATCCTGAAGAAGATCAGAGTGTACAATAGTTGAAATGTCATGAATATATAAAGATAAAGGCAACAGTCGGAACAATGTAAATGGTTATATTGATTTTGTCAGTATATTCTTTTTTATTTTATAACTACCAAGATGCCACCATATATCACTATTATTAAATAAACAATGCTGCTCTGCTCTCCTTGAACAAGTTTTTCATTTTTTTTTTATTTACAGGTCTTTTATGTTTTTCCATCAGTTATTACAAGTATACAATTCCTGTTTCTTCAATAATTATTTTATGAATGGGTATCAGCCATATATTATCATGATGACTTGCTATATTGATTTGCTTAAGAGCAAATTTTCTTCTGAGTAATTTGACTAATCATACAATAAAAATATATGCACATTTAGTAATACATGTGTATATTTTATTATTGTTTTCTGTTCACATAAATTTTAATACTGCTATAAGATGATTGAAAATATATTTTTAACATAAGATTAATCAGAAGTTTAAATTTGCATTCAATCTAATATTTTATCTTAATTCAGTTGCACTAATTTATTTTTCGGTAATTACAGTGCTGTAGGTAAATTTGAAATACTTTGCAGCAATCATTTGCCTAGAAAATCTAATTTCATTCTTTATTATAAAATGAACCATTGTCACCCCTCATCAGTGTTTTTCAATAATCTTTTCTTTCATTTAATTTTAATTGCTTTTTATCACATCTCCTCAGATTGTAATTGAGACCGCCAGCAGCTCAAATCAGAAATAATAAACCTCCAGTAAAACTTGAATTTGCATTCTTTCCTCTTTGGAAAGCCCGTCATACTTTTGTCTTTGTAAAACCTGTTTTTCCTTCATCTTTGGAAAGCCTGCCATTCCTTCCTCTTATGAAAGCCTGTCATTCCTTTGACTTTGGAAACCTTGTCGTTCTTTCATCTTGTAGAAAGCTGTCTTTCCATCTTCTTATGAAAGCCTGTCATTCCATCCTCTTTGGAAAGCCAGACATTCCTTCCTCTCATGTAAGCTTACCATTCTTTATTCTTATGGAACCACATCATTTGTCCACTTAGGAAACCCTGTCATTCCTTCCTCTTATGAAAGGCTGCCATTCCTTCCTATTATGAAAGGCTGCCATTCATTCGACTTTGGAAACCCTGTCATTCTTTCCTCTTATGGAAGGCTGTCCTTCCTTCCTCTTATGAAAGGCTGTCATTTCTTCCTCTTATGAAAGGCTGCCATTCCTTCTACTTTGGAAACATTGTCATTCCTTCTTCTTATGGAAGGCTGTCATTCTTTACTCTTATGGAAGGCTATTATTCCTTCCTCTTATGAAAGGCTGTTGTCCCTTCCTCTTATGAAAGTCAGCCATTCCTTTGACTTTGGAAACCCTGTCAATCTTTCCTCTTATGGAAGGCTGTCATTCCTTTCTCTTATGGAAGGCTGTCATTCCTTCCTCTTATGAAAGGCTGTCATTCCTTCCTCTTATGAAAGGCTGCCATTCCTTCTACTTTGGAAACGTTGTCATTCCTTCTTCTTATGGAAGGCTGTCATTCTTTACTCTTATGGAAGGCTATTATTCCTTCCTCTTATGAAAGGCTGTTGTCCCTTCCTCTTATGAAAGTCAGCCATTCATTTGACTTTGGAAACCCTGTCAATCTTTCCTCTTATGGAAGGCTGTCATTCCTTTCTCTTATGGAAGGCTGTCATTCCTTCCTCTTATGAAAGGCTGTCATTCCTTCCTCTTATGAAAGGCTGCCATTCCTTCTACTTTGGAAACGTTGTCATTCCTTCTTCTTATGGAAGGCTGTCATTCTTTACTCTTATGGAAGGCTATTATTCCTTCCTCTTATGAAAGGCTGTTGTCCCTTCCTCTTATGAAAGTCAGCCATTCCTTTGACTTTGGAAACCCTGTCAATCTTTCCTCTTATGGAAGGCTGTCATTCCTTTCTCTTATGGAAGGCTGTCATTCCTTCCTCTTATGAAAGGCTGTCATTCCTTCCTCTTATGAAAGGCTGCCATTCCTTCTACTTTGGAAACGTTGTCATTCCTTCTTCTTATGGAAGGCTGTCATTCTTTACTCTTATGGAAGGCTATTATTCCTTCCTCTTATGAAAGGCTGTTGTCCCTTCCTCTTATGAAAGTCAGCCATTCATTTGACTTTGGAAACCCTGTCAATCTTTCCTCTTATGGAAGGCTGTCATTCCTTTCTCTTATGGAAGGCTGTCATTCCTTCCTCTTATGAAAGGCTGTCATTCCTTCCTCTTATGAAAGGCTGCCATTCCTTCTACTTTGGAAACGTTGTCATTCCTTCTTCTTATGGAAGGCTGTCATTCTTTACTCTTATGGAAGGCTATTATTCCTTCCTCTTATGAAAGGCTGTTGTCCCTTCCTCTTATGAAAGTCAGCCATTCATTTGACTTTGGAAACCCTGTCAATCTTTCCTCTTATGGAAGGCTGTCATTCCTTTCTCTTATGGAAGGCTGTCATTCCTTCCTCTTATGAAAGGCTGTCATTCCTTCCTCTTATGAAAGGCTGCCATTCCTTCTACTTTGGAAACCTTGTCATTCCTTCTTCTTATGGAAGGCTGTCATTCCTTCCTCAGGACAGGCTGTCATTCTTTCCTCTTCTGAAAGGCTGCCATTCCTTCCTCTTATGAAAGTTTGCCGTTCCTTCGACTTTTGAAACCCTGTCAATCTTTCCTCTTATGGAAGGCTGTCATTCCTTCCTTTTATGAAAAGCTGTCATTCCTTACTCTTATGAAAGTCTGCCGTTCATTCGACTTTGGAAACCCTGTCATTCTTTCCTCTTATGGAAGGCTGTCATTCCTTCCTCTCATGAAAGGCTGCCATTCCTTTGACTTTGGAAACCCTGTCACTCTTTCTCTCTTATGGAAGGATGTCATTCCTTTCTCTTATGAAAAGCTGTCATTCCTTACTTATGAAAGGCTGCCGTTTCTTCAACTTTGGAAACCCTATCAATCTTTCCTCTTATGTAAGGCTGTTATTCCTTCCTTTTATGAAAGGCTGTCATTCCTTCTTTGAAAAGGTTGCCATTTCATTCACTTTGTACAACTTGTCATTCCATCCTCTTTGAAAAGCCAGTAATTACTTCCTCTTTGGAAAGCCTGTCATTCCATCCTCTTATGAAAACATGTCATTATTTCGCTTGTGAAAGTCATCTAGGTCACCTGGGTCACATGTTGTCTGCTTAATGACATCACTCCTTACAGTGATGAAAGCTGAGTCAATTCAGTTGGTTTACAGTAGCCAAACTGAATAGTTAATCTTTTTAGCTCGAGCCAACTAGCCAGGCCTGAGGTTAAATCTGCCTCCCCTAGCAGCTTACAAGCACATAGTGTCAGTTCACTTTAGGAATATATCTTCCTCCCAACATAGAAACTTTGGCTCGCATTCTTCAATTTTGGAAAACCCAAGACTCACAGTCTCCAGTTCACAGAATGTCCTCACTTGGGATATAGTAGAGAAATCTGGCATCTTTGAATCTGGAATCCTAAACATGGCTTCTCCAGAAATACAGATGAATCTCCATATTTATCTTTTCATTCTCTGTTCACTTTGCTTAACAGTGTATATATGATATATTATTCCCTGCATGGGACACAAGTAAATATGTGTGCATGTTTGTCATTCCTTTTACTTTCAGCCATTCTGTTCCATCTGTGAAATACACTGTTATTATATCATGGATATAATAATGCCTATAATGGAGGAAATTCAAAAGAGAGAATTAATATTTCTTCCATATCTCTTCTATTATGCTGCTTTTAAGTTAGTTATCAACTTTTTGAGCCATTTTTCTTTCAAGGAATTTGAAAAGGAAATGAATATTCCTTTTAAATGTGACATTGATATTAGCAATGTGTTTTTCACTCATATTTGCACAGATAAAAGTTTTACATAAAATCTGAAGAGATGCTAATAAAAAAGGACATAACACATTGGTAAAAAAAATACCGTCCTAAATTCTTTAAGAATAATCAAAAAAAAAAATGCTCGATCATGACCTGAATTTTCATGTAAATAAATATTTATGTATTTGCACAAAGTTACTCTTTACAGACTAGATTTTAACTTTATTGCTTATTTCTCTTTTAACAGAGTGAATATTTTTACAAAAAGAGTTGCAAGGTGTAAGCATGTTGTCTTTACACAGTGTTTTAAACCTCAACAACCTTTTTCAATGCTTAAGATGGACAGGTCTGTTGGCACATATTTCCTGCTATTTAGCTGGGATGCACAATGTCGTTACATTTGAAATGTGTACTTTCTTTTTGGTGTCTTGGGTGTTTGAACACAGAATGCAACCCCCACCCCCCGGAATCTGTAAAAACTTGGTAACTAACTACAGGAAACATCTGACTGCTGTACTTGCCAAGAAGAGTTTCTTTACCAAATACTGAGTTATGTTTTGCAATGGGGTGAAATACTTATTTTTCAATAAAAAAGAAATAAATGTTGAAAAATTAATATAATGTGATTTTCTAGATTTTTTTTTTTATTACATCTCTCACTTTCAAGACGGACCTACCCTGAAAATTATAGACCATTCCTATTTTTGTAAGGTGTTAATTTCCGAAAATCAGCAGGCGATGAAATAATTATTTTCCCCAGTGTATGTGAAATTCATAGAGAAACTTGAACACTCAACATATGAATAGAAATTTAGTGATCAATCAACAGCACAAAAGGTGGAATATCAACATCTGATGAGGTAAATGTTTCTTCAGAAAGGTTTTGTCTCATACAGTGCCAATGGAGAACAGTTATTAGGTGACAGAAATGCTTTCTTGCACTTCACATGAGGAATAATTTATTTTGTTAGACATAATCAATTCTAGAGTTAATAGACTCAATAAGATTTGGCTAAGAAATATATAAATATATATCCTCTAAACAGAAGGCAATATATATAAATCATATAAAAGATATGAATAAAGTAGAGTAAATGAGGAAGGTTAGTTTGACAGCATATACACTTTTGGTGGGTTATTTAATGTCTAATAAAACTAGACTCACAAAGAATTAATAGAAAAGTAGACATAGGTTGTTCATCCATATGAAGAAAAGGATCCAGTTTACAATGGAGTAATAAAAGCACATAGTTTCAGTTGGCGCAAAGTTAGAAAGGCAAATATTGGTCAAGCTAAAAGCTGAGTTTCAAGATATCCACCTGGGAAATAGCCCCTTTTTTGGGGGTGATATCACTAGAAAAGGAATGTAGTCTGTGTATCCTAACAGGGTGAACTAGAAAGACAAGCATCATTAATACCAATATTTTATCTCTTGTATCTTTTTTATTCATTTTGTACCTTTACAGGTAGGCTCCATTATGAAAGTAATTTGTGTTTGTGTGTGTGTGTGAAAAAGCTAAATTAAAAGAATTTGAAATAGAACACTCTTACATATGTACAAAAAGAATATACAAATTCCTCAAATTGAACACATTAGCCTCCTTATATTGATTGATAGATTGCTTTCCTTGTAAAATCTTTAAAATAGTTTTAGATTGTAAGAATTTTTGTGATACAAATCTTACTAATTAACACTTAGCTGGGGGAAGTTATAAGTATATCCTGACATTATAATTATATCACATTATAATTTTTGTTAAAAATCGATGTTGGCAAAATTGTCAGGATATATTAGGTTGGTGCAAAAATAATGACGTAATAATGTCGTTTTTTGACGTATTTTTTAACGTCAAAAACGACATTATTACGTCATTATTTTTGCACCAACCTAATACTTATAATTGATGTCTTGTGTCAGTGTCAGTTTATAACATCCTGGCTTACAGCCATATCACATTGAAACACCAGTTCCCATACAATCACTGAAGTTAAGTAAAATCAAGCCTGGTTAGTACATATTTAGGTGACCACTTGGGAATATCAAGTACTGTCAGTTTGGATGCATAATGGATAATTGCTTGAAATTTTTAATAAAAGAAACAACTTCCAATCTTGCTTGGGTTCATTATATTCAAATACCCTAGAGAAAGGCATAAGTCCACCTCTTCTTCCCCCAGCTAAGTGTTAATTAGAAAGATTTGTATCACTAAATCATTATCTCCTAAAGAAGAAATTCTTACAATCTAAAAATATTTTAAAGATTTTACAAGGAAAGCAATCTATCAATCAATATATGGAGGCTAATGTGTTCAATTTGAGGAAATTTTGTAAATAAAGTGCTCAGTTTTAAAAGTATGCCCACTATAATAATATAGTTAGCATATATCAGGTCATTCCATAAGTTCTGTCCGAATTTTCACCTTTTTGTTAAAATGAACGAAATTTAAAGAGTATTTTATAATGTCTAATGGAGCTGAACATTATTTTTATGTTTAGATGCATTTAAACTGATCAAATTTTATTTCAGAGAACAATAAAATTAAATCTTGTTTGATTAAAACCCTGCTAACATGGAAGTGCCCAAGAATCATTTGAAGCATACAATGCTTTATGAGTTCAAGAAAGGTAACTCAGCGGCCGAAGTGGCTAGAAACATTCACTCAGTTTACGGAGAGGAATATGTGAATGAAAGAACTTGCAGAAGATAGTTTGCAAAATTCAGAGGTGGAGATTTCACCCTTGAAGATGAATATCGAACTGGATGTCCATTTAAGTTTGATGAAAAGCTTCTTGAAGCAGCCCTTGAAGAAAATCCTGCTTTATCAGTAGAGGAATTGGCAGTGGTTCTCAGTTCAAACCATACAACTGTTCATTGTCATCTTCAACAACTTGGAAAAGTTCCTAAACTTGGAAAATGGGTGCCTTATGAATTGTCTGAAAATAACCTCAAATCCCTAGTTGACATCTGCTCTCCTCTCCATTCTCACCAACTTGTTTCACCTTTTTTGGATAGACTCATGACTGGCAATGAAAAATGGATCTTTTATCAAAATGTTAAGCATCGTAGACAGTGGCTTGGTAAAGAGGAAGGATCCCAGCCACAGCCGAGAAAGGAACTTCATGGGCAAAAGGTTCTTCTTTCAATCTGGTGGGATCACCAAGGAATAATCCACTTTGAATTCTTACCACCTAATGCAACAATTAATGCGCAAATATACTGTCAGCACTTAGAGTGTTTGAACCAAGTTTTGAGGGAAAAAAGACCTGCTCTAGTGAATCAAAATGAGGTAATGTTTCATCAGGACAATGCGCGACCCCACACAGCAAGAATCACGTCACAAAAGATCAAAGAACTTGGTTGGGAGAAAATTCCTCATTCACCTTATTCTCCCAATCTTGCTCCTTCAGACTACCATTTGTTTTGTAGCTTACAGAATCATTTGAAAGAAACAGCTTTTGTAACACAGGAAGAGGTTAAACCTGACATTTGTGAGTTCTTCAAATCAAAGCCAAAAGAATTTTACAGTAATGAAATTAGTAAGCTTGTTAATAGATGGAAGGAAGTCATAGATAATCAGGGAAAATACATTGTTGACTGAATCTGTAATTAAATGTAACATTTGGGTCACTTGTTTTCTTTATTCAAAATTCGGACAGAACTTATGGGATGACCTGATAAATAAAATTATAATAAATAATAGTTATTAGATATATAATCCATTTGAACTTTTATTGACTTCTCTCCCTCTCTCTCTCTCTCTCTCTATATATATATATATATATATGGAGAGAAAGAGTTAATAGCTAAATAAAATGTGTGTGTGTATGTGTGTGTATATATTATTTTAGATTTTAAGGTACAAATGTACTACAAAACAACTATTAGGTTGGTGCAAAAATAATGACGTAATAATGTCATTTTTTGACGTATTTTTTAACGTCAAAAAACGACATTATTATGTCATTATTTTTGCACCAACCTAATATTTTGACCAATACAAACATCATCTGGAACCCTTCTAGCAGCTGACAATAAAACATCCTGACTGATCCACGAAATATACTCCTACACTGGAAGGAACCACCTGAACAGAAACTTGAACAGAGCTGGTGACTTCCTGAGAAATGTTTGAAATCATCCTTCTCAGTTGTGGATGGATATGAGACTTAATTTTCAAGAATTCAAGCAAGCTATGAAGCAAATTAGATCAAGGAAGTCCCCAGGCCCAGATCATATCCCTTTCAAAATGATCAAACATGGAGGCTTACCCTTGCAAACCCATATTTTCATCCTCATTCTGAAGATGTGGAAATCCCAACAAGTTCCAAAAGAACTGAAAGATGCAGTCATCATATTGATCTGGAAGACAAATTCCTACACTTCAAAAAACAGTGACTGAAAAGCCTATAGGAACTATAGAGGAACATTATTAATCTCTATCACTTTGCCAGGATCCTTCTGAATCAGCTAGCACCAAAACGATCATACCAGAATCTCAATATAGATTCAGTCCCTCTTGTGGCACAAATAACATGATTTTCTGTGCAGGGCAGCTCCAAGTGAAAAGCAGGGAACAACAAAAAACATTTTGCCATGTTTTTTTATGACTTAGAAAAGTTATTTCAAAAGCTTCTATTTAGAAGATTCCTCATTGTTTTGGATGTCCTAACCACTTTATCTTTCTGGTTCAAGCAATGCATCGCAGTATGTCTGGATGTGTATTCCACCAAAACACACTGTTAGAAGAATTTCAAAACATATGCAAACTAAAATAGGATGCATCTTTGCACCTACACTATTCTCCTTGTATCAGGCTGCAATTCACAAACTTCCTCCAGATAATCCAGGAGTTGACATCAAATATCAATATGATAGAAGACATTACAACCTTAGTAGACTCTAATCTAAATGTCTGACAAATGTACAGAACTGCCACATGAGGATGTCAACATTGCCCTATGTCTTTCAAAAGAAGAACTCCAAGAGTCTGTGAACAGTTTTGCTATGGCCTATGATCACTTTTGCCTTACAGTAGACATTAAGAATATCAAACCACATCTTCATTATTATAAACATCATCTTCTTAATTGTAGGAGGGATCCTAATGTAGAAGCCACATTAAATCTCATCACCAATGCTATGTCAATGGCAGCCATCAGCAGTTCTGGTATAGTCAAACCTGTCCATTGTTTTTATGTTGGTGTCCTCTTCTATGTCCACCTTCAGTGTTTATAGATATACATTATATTTGTGTTTTCAACTATCTATCTATATATATATATATATATATATATATATATATATATATATATATATATATATATATATATATATATATATATATATACATATATATCTCAGTAGTACATCTATATCAATCCATATATATACATATATATAGCACCATGTAAGTATGAATATATACGTATATACCAATAACAATATCAATATGAATAACTCTATATGTATAAATAACATACAGTAGATATCACTATATCCATAAATCTGTATTGATAACAATATCAATACATACATATATGTGTGTGAATATATTCCTTTCAAAAAGATCAAACTAAGACATGAAGTTTTGTCAGGTTGAACTTTATTTCTAAATTTGCCAATATTGCAAATTAGAACTTTTTTATTTTTATTCGTGTATTGTCAATTGCATTTTCAACTGACCTTTTAAACTGGCTTTTAACAATTGCAAGAAGTTGGTGAAATCAAAATGATTCCCATATATATAATTGGTGAAAGGTATAAAAAAGAAACAAAACAAGTTCTTGTGCTTGATGGAGTATAACTGGCTAACATATCTCTTCCATTAGGACATGAATCCATCTACTTTCCACACATCTTCCTCCATGTTGTTTGATATTTTAGATTCTGTAGTTACATAAAGCATATATATTTAGTAAATCTTCATTGGAAAGCGATCCACAAGAGAAACTCTAACAGAGACAAAAATAATTACTACATGTACAGATCATTCTATGAGATATTATATTAATGTGTAGATGTGCATTTGTGCTATATATATAAGTATATATATATATAGTTGTTCGATTCAGACATTTCAGGTACAGGTTTTTCTATTTCTTTTTATACTAAATTTTGGGTTGAGAATATTGCAAACCAGTTCTTTACTAAATACCAGGGGTTGTGTCTTCTGGTTTTTTTTATTTTCATTTTTATATTCATTATTTTTATCAATGGAGATATATATATATATATATATATATATATATATATATATATATATATATATATATATAATTTAATCTTAAAATTTACTATATTTATGGAAGAAAAATATTCTATATTGGAGATAGAGCTTTTGTAGTTTTAAATAAACTTCTCTCCCTCCCTCTCTTATATATATATATATATATATATATATATATATATATATATATATCTGTATGTGTGTGTATTTATAGCACATTTGTTCAAAAAAAATATATATTTGTGTACATGTGTATGAATATATATGAAAGAGTACTCAATATTTTGGGTTGAAAATTTGTAGGTTGAAATGATCACTTTTTCTCTCTCTCTCTACATATACATATATTTATATATATATTTGTATATTGACCATTTGTAGATAAAACATTATATATATATATATATATATATATATATATATATATATATATATATATATATATATATATATATCTGTGTGTGTGTGTGTGCGTGTGTGTATGTGTGTATGTGTGTTTGTATACAAGCATCAATTATTTATTGAATATTATGTATACATTCCCATCCCGTAAACACACAAATACATATCTATATGTGTTGAGGTAAAATATATGTATACATACACACATATGTATTAATCTCTCTCTCTTTCACTCTCTCTATCTCTCTATGATTTAAGTGAAAATTTACTGGGGCATCAACTACTTTATTGCAATTGCCCTGTTTAAATTGGCTTTGCTGATGCATAATTTTAGCCTAACTGCCATCAGCTTTCATGCAACATGTTTTTTTCTTTCTTTCCTTTTCTTGCAGTCTTCTAACTTAGATTCTCCTTCCGTGTTTTCCATTTCTTCTTTCTTTCTTTCTTTCTTTCTTTCTTGTCATCTCCATCTCTCTTTTTTCTCTCTTTTTTCCAATTGCTTTTACATATTTTCTCAAGATGTCTGAACTATTAGCTCATTTGTATAATAACCTTCTTCCATTTTACTTTCTTCCTTTCATTCACTTTAATTTTTTTATTTCATGTGTTGCCTCTCTCTTCTTTTTATCAGTTTCACATTTCTATTTTTCTTTATTCTAATTTATTGTAACATACTTTATTTGCCTATTAATTCTTTTTTTATTTCTTTTAAATTTTTCCATTTGCTTTCATGTTTTTCTTTTTTTTTTCTTTCTCTTTCTTTCTGGCGTTTACTTTTATTCTGTCTTTCAGATTCAATTTTTAGTCATTCATTATTCAATAGACAGTTTTTTCTTCTTTTTCTATCACTTTCTTTCTTGTATTTTCTGTTTTATTTACTCTCACTTACTATTTTCTTTCTTTCTTTCTTTCAGATTAAATTTTTTTTTTGCTCATTATTTAATATGCTATCTCTCTTTTTTATCAACTTCTATTTTCCCTTTTTTGCCATTTATTCTTTACCATCAGCCATCATTCTTCTTTGTGTCACTCTCACTCTGCTTTTCCCTGTTTCTGTCTTTTTCTTTATTTCATCTGTCATCTCAAATTACTATGCCTATCATTTATACATTCTTTCTTTTTTTCTTTCTTTCTATTTCATCTGTCATCACTTTTTTGTTTCCCATCAAACTATTCTTAAACTTTTCTTTTCATGCTTAATTTCTTTCTTATGTCATCCCTGTTTTTTTCTATCCTTCTTTCTTTCTTCTTTCTTTATTTCATTTCATCTCTCTTTTTTGAACTGCCTCACTTTTCTTTCTATTTACTTTTTATTTCAAGCCATCTAACTTTTTCATAACCTTTCTTTCTTTCTTTCTATTTACACATTATTTCATGTTATCTCTCTTTTTTGTATCCCTCTCACTTTTCTTTCTTTCTGTTTACTCTTTATTTCAAGCTATCTCTCTTTTTTAATAATCTTTCTTTCTTTCTATTTACACATTATTTCACGTTATCTCTCTTTTTTGTATCCCTCTCACTTTTCTTTCTTTCTGTTTACTCTTTATTTCAAGCCATCTCTCTTTTTTAATAATCTTTCTTTCTTTCTATTTACACATTATTCATGTTATCTCTCTTTTTTGTATCCCTCTCACTTTTCTTTCTTTCTGTTTACTCTTTATTTCAAGCCATCTCTCTTTTTTAATAATCTTTCTTTCTTTCTATTTACACATTATTTCACGTTATCTCTCTTTTTTGTATCCCTCTCACTTTTCTTTCTTTCTGTTTACTCTTTATTTCAAGCCATCTCTCTTTTTTAATAATCTTTCTTTCTTTCTATTTACACATTATTCATGTTATCTCTCTTTTTTGTATCCCTCTCACTTTTCTTTCTTTCTGTTTACTCTTTATTTCAAGCCATCTCTCTTTTTTAATAATCTTTCTTTCTTTCTATTTACACATTATTTCACGTTATCTCTCTTTTTTGTATCCCTCTCACTTTTCTTTCTTTCTGTTTACTCTTTATTTCAAGCCATCTCTCTTTTTTAATAATCTTTCTTTCTTTCTATTTACACATTATTTCACGTTATCTCTCTTTTTTGTATCCCTCTCACTTTTCTTTCTTTCTGTTTACTCTTTATTTCAAGCCATCTCTCTTTTTTAATAATCTTTCTTTCTTTCTATTTACACATTATTCATGTTATCTCTCTTTTTTGTATCCCTCTCACTTTTCTCTCTTTTTGTTTTCTCTTTTTTTCAAGCCATCTCTCTTTTTTAATAATCTTCCTTTCTTTCTATTTACACATTATTTCACGTTATCTCTCTTTTTTGTATCCCTCTCACTTTTCTTTCTTTCTGTTTTCTCTATTTTTCTAGCCATCTCTCTTTTTTCATATTCTTTCTTTCTTTCTTTCTTTCTTTCTATTTACACAATATTTCATGTCGTCTCTCTTTTTTGTATCCTTTTCACTTTTCATTTTTTCTCTGTATTTACTCTTTATTTCATACTACCTCTCTTTTATTGCATCTCGCTTTCATTTTTTCTTTCTTTCTTTCTTATTTATTTTTATGTTATCTCTCTTTTTTGTATCCTCTTACTTTTCTTTCTTTCTTTCAATTTATCTGTTTCTTCTTTTATAGTTCCTCTCTATGTCATCTCTTATTTCTTCTTTATACACCTCTCACTAAAATAGTTAGTCTTCTCCCCCTTTCTTTCTTTCTTTCTTTCTTTCTTTCTATTTGTTCGTTCTCGTTTATTTTTATTCGTGTTTCATCTCTCTTCTTTGTATCCCTCTTTATCAATCTTCCTTTCTTTAGTCAGTCTCATTATTGTTTATTTCCCCTCAATCTGCATCGTTTTCTTTAATAATCTCTTTCCAGATAGTTCTCTGTTTCTCTGTCTTTTTTGTTTTCTCGCCCATCTTTGTGTTCTCTGGGAAAAGTCATGGATATTTACTAGATGACTCATAAATATGGGAAATCCCAAAGACACGAAAGAGGAATATACTTACACACCAAACCATCCCTTTCTCTCATCCTAGCCCAATACGTTTTCACTCATCTACCCACACTCCCAATCACTTATCTCTAAATATCCACTCCCAATCCTTGTGTCTGGAAGCCCTATGCGTGGTACGGGCAAAGTAGTATTGTCAACGATGGAGTAACAAAGGTAGTGTGGGGCTTCATAGGTTTCAAGGAAGGACGAAGTGTGTACAACAATGATGACTCTCGTCCTTTCCTCGAGCAAGGGCAGAGACATGCAATTCCATTACAGATATATCATGAATAATTATGTCTGGAGACAGCTTTAACACATTATCAAAGGTTCGACTCCTTTCTTCCTCTCAAAGTGTTGACAGGCGTGCGTATCTGTTGCCTGGCGAATGCAACAAGCCAGGATCAGAGGAATGAGGGAGGAGAAAGGAGATGGGTCTTTGGGTATAAAGAGATGTGGAAGCGACATGCCTGGAGGGGCATAAGGATTCAGAAAGAGTCATCCAACAAAAAATAAAATTAAGAGATATTTGCCTTCAAGCGTTGAGAGAGGGAAGGTGCGCATATGAGTTGTTATTAACTGATTGACAAGATGTGGGTGGAACGTGGATGAAAAAGAGAAAAATTAAACGAATACAAAATTTACAAAAGAAAAGAAGAAAGAAAAACAAGGATGTGAAATAAAAATAAACTCCATTTTTTAATGTATAAGATGAATGAAAAAATAAACGAAACGATGCAGCAATTGATAGCAATCGTTTACATTTTAGGATTCGGACCATGTTGACGGTGATTTGTTCCAAGGGTGGGGAAGTTATTCTTTGACTGTCTTTTATCTATGGATGTTATCTTGCTTTTTTTTATGATTAAAAATCATTATATTCTATGCTTATTTTTCTGTTTATCTTGTAGGGATTTAAGCAAGAGTTAAAATGGTAGCAAATATTTTTCTTTTGTGATCTAATTTGGATGGTGGTAATATTAATCATCTATAAAGTGTGTGGGGGGGGGGCAATGCAAACAAAAATAAGCTGTAGGAAGAGAAAAAAGTTTTTTTTTTTCATCTCTTCACAAAATTTATCCAAGCTGCTATTAATATGATTTGTAATGAGACTTGTGCAAGAGTATCAACTACCATCTTAGGGAAATCTTAGAGGTGTCTTTCAAGTTAATACAGCTCTTTATTTCCTCTAAAATCACTCAACTTTGGTGGGTAATTTTGTATGCTACAAAGAAGTTTTATTCATAAACTTCCAGAAAGCACCATCTTGTATTTTTCTCTTTTTGCTTGACACAGATAAAGTCATTTGGACAAGATGGCCGAGAGTTATGAAAAATAGATAAGATAAGAAAGACAAATGAAACCAACACACAACCTACCAGGTGAGCTTGAATTAATGGATGGTAGAGCAGGGTTTGGAAGAGATTGCAAAAAGACAAAAGTTATTAAGACCCACAAATAACAGGAAACGGTGGAGGGTGGCACAAAGGAGAAGTTATCTATCAGCCATATCCTTGTAATCTTTATTTTGGACTTCCTCCCCTTATGTTTGTGGATGTATAGGTGGGGAATGAGAAATTAGGGAGCCATATTCAAATCCCTGTTTGGTGACATCCTCTTATACTCAAAATACCCTTGAGAAAAGTAAGACTTTATCTCCTCCGTCAAGCTATGGGGTAAATAATAGGATTGTATCTATAAAAATCATTATTATTCTCAAAAAACTGTTAATTCAATATCCACTTAAAAAATAGTTATTCTTCCAATCCCAAATATATTTCAGCTTTAAATTACCCACAAAGGGTTGATAAGTCATAAAAAAATCAATCAGTCAAAACTTTTTAAGTTCATATGGCACACCTCATTCAATAGAACTCTAGTTAGAGTGGCTTTTGGGCTTTAAAAATCCAAAACAAAAGAAAATCCTTAATAGATCCAAAGTAGTCTTCAACATCTCAAATTAAATGGTATCTGCTGAAGAAAATGCTCTTCTCATTATTTCATGGGATTCAAAGAGTTTCTAAAATTAAAATAAATTTTTATATGAAAGATCATCATTAAATAGAATATTTAAAAGCATACTTTTCTATATTCTGCTAAACCTGGATCATCAGTAACCTCTAAATGGGTGCCAAATATTTGCACCAGAAACTTATAGCAAAATCATTGTACTCACAATTTCCTTTCACGCAAAATTTGTGTGTAATGAGTTTTGAAATGAAATCAAAATCTATCTTAAAAACTCAAATTAAATCTTATAAAACTTAGTGGTGTAGCTAAGTGGGAGCGAAGGGGGCGGACCGCCCCGGGTGCCAGCACAGGAGGGGTGACACAATGTCACCCCCAACAACATTTTTCAACCAAGCTAAGGTGCCAAAATAGTCTGAAAACAGTGGTGGAGATACAGGGTTTCGCAGGCGGGCATATGACCCCCCAGAAATAATTTATGACCCCCCATTTTTGTCCCCCCCGTCAGAAATTTTCTAATAAATTGTCAGGAAATTTGTGAGTAGGAAAAATAGCAATGTTTTCAGCTTTCATGTGTTTCAGTTGCTACAATCTTGGTTACTAACAAGAGACATTGTTGTAACATTTTATCGGATGATATAGTGTTTTAACTCTGCATCATTAATAACAACAAAGCGAAATTCGAAGCCAAAAGTGCAACAATTTCAGTCTTGCCTGAGATACAATTTTCCATTGACTGAGCAATATACTTTTGATTCTTTGAATATATCTACTAGTGTTGGGACGATTAATCGGAATCAGAATCAAAAATCGGAAAAATCGGAACTTTTTGGGGTATCGGAAACGGTATCAGAAACATTTGTGCCTATTTTCCGATTCTAAAAATGATTCTTTTAAATTTTTAACTTAATTTTCCATTATTGGTACTAATGATAAATATTGTGCTTAAATTATCACTAAAACTAAAATCAGAATAACATCAAAATATGATGTAAATTTATTTAAAGAAAAACAAAAAAATAAATAAACTTTGCATAAATTCTCTAGGTAACCTTTAAAAGAATGCAGTTGATATACAATGTTCTGAAAAATGCTTTTTGTCAAGAAAAATACTTTCAAACATCATTGATAATTAAATGGTACCCAGAAAATGATGCAACAGAAAATTGGACACTGGAAAATTAGCAACAGAAAATTACGTCAACCATGAGCCAGTCGAGACTGTCAGATCTGGCTGTGCTGTCCATTGAAAACGAGCTTACAAGACAAACAGATTTTGACGATGTCATTGACCAGTTTGCCACAATGAAAACAAGAAAACATTCATTCTAAGACCATAGTATCGAATGTCATTCTTTTGTGCATTGCCGTGTTTTGTATTTAGTTGTTCTGAAAGTGAACAGTTGCATTTTAAAAATCTTTTGATTTGAACTGATTATTTTGTGGTATTGGATTTTGTCTTGGATCATACATGTAAACAGTAACGTACCGGTCAGTAGAGTAAAGTAGAGGTAGAGCATGTATGAAAATTTAGCTACAGCTAACCATTCAGCATAGGGTGATTTGCGGTCATTGGGGTGACATTTGAGCGGACCGTCCCGGGTGACGTTTACTCTAGCTACGCCACTGGTAAAACTCAATCAGATTAATTTATAAATCCCCTGTGTGCCACAAAAATAACTTTTGTAGAAATTTGTGCCCCAATGTGTCAATTCGGGAGAGTAGAGAGCTTGTCAAACCAAGTGGTGTATAGTTCTTGATCAGGAAAATTTAGATTATGTGGATGAAATAAGTGAGCAGATTTCACTGACACTCTCAAACGTGCACAAATCCTCCATTAACCCGGAATGCATGATCCAGTCCCTATTCATATTTGGGAGCAATTTCTTGAATTTGTTACAGAGCAGCCTTCCCATATCAAGTCACCAAAACTTCTCACTCAGCTTCTCATTTCAGCTTGTGGATGGCCTACCTGAGCATGTAGCTTTGTGTGATGCGGTTGTGCAATTTCTTGACTTGAATTTTGAGAAAGGTCTTCTAAATCTTCTGAATAATTTGGGCTTAAGTATCACCAAGCTTTTGGCAAATCTTGATACAATATCTCGGCTTGATGCATTCAGTCATCTTGTGTGAAAACAAAAATCAGACAAGTGCACACTACACACCTGTACTGTAGGCCTAATAACCAGGAACTGATTTGGCCTATCAGTGCAAAAACTTTCACACATGTGCAGGAAGGGTGGTGGCACCTCCTTCTTGAAGAATTTTGCCTATTTGGCATTAGTTTTGACAGAAAATAATAAAGTCGGATACTTTTTGCATGGAATATTTATTAGGATGGTAAGATATATTTATGCCTACTAGCCATCTAATAAAGAAGTCATTGCTGAATAATAATGTCCATCCTAGCATTCAAAAGCAATGGTAAATGCATCTGAAATAGAAAAACCCTATACAGCGCACACCATGATAACATGTTGTCTGTATATGACAACAGACAAAAATAGTATAATTGCTTGAAAGAAATCACCTTTATCTAGCTGTTTACTGAACATGAATGTGACAATAGCTTGTTGAAGCAGAGAATTAGATACCCTTTAAAAGACACAGAAAAGAGAAACATATTAATTATTATTATCTACAAATATTTTCTGGCTTTACAGAGATGGATATGTAATGTGATAGGTCCTGATCTGGCATCTCATCTACAGTCACTTTCTCACAGATGTACTGTGGCTTCCTTTGTCTTTTCTACAAATATTTTCATAGCAACTGCTCTGACGAGCTACTTTCACTGGTGCCCCAACTGCCTGAATTTAAGCATGCTACTAGGTTGGCATCTGAGTCCCACTCTTTCACTGTTGATACAGTTAAATTTAACTGCCTCTTCTACTCCAACAGCTTCTTCTCTCGCACTTTCTGACAGTGAAACTCCCTTCCTCCTACTTGCTTCCCTGATAGCTATAATCTTCAAATATTCAAATATAATGTCAATTGACATCTTCTGATGCCTTGACCCTGAACCCCGTCCTTCTCTTTATCCTTTCTTCAAACACCGCTCTTTTCTCTTACTTTCACTCTCTGTAACCCTTTGCGTGCTAGTGGCACTCCAGCCTTGCTTCAGGTGAAATGTTTAAAAAATTAAAAAATAACCTGTAAAGGGACTATAAGCTGTAGAAAACAAATCAATCAATGTGACGGAGTGAATTTGAGAGATGTGGAAAATATCCTGCGAGACATGGGAAACTTGAGAGATTAACAGGTTTAACAATATGTTCGCAATCTCTGCACCTGCATGTGTACCTGATTCTTATGTGAACTTTTTAGAGAGTCAGAGTGTCATCTAAATCATAATAATGGCTTACTTGTGAGTTGGTATGTTTGTGCCTAATGTCAGTGATATTGTCTTGGATCATATCAGGAAATAGAAGATGAAAAAGGTATACATGCTGTCACTCTTATTGATGGATGGACTACGACTCACCCAGTGGTTTATCTTCCTCACCTCTTACAAGACTGTCATGCAACATACTTTTTATTCATTGACATGCACAGAAATTACATGTCAAGGACAGACAACCAAGTTTTGTAACATTACACTTGATTTCCTTCCTGCCACAATTTTTTCCCTAGTTGATAATTCCAAAAGAAGTTATGTTTGCTGATGCATATTGTTTCAAGAAAAATTACAATTTTTAATGTATCTGGAAAGTATTTTAAATCTGAAGGGACATTGAAATAGTATGCCTTCCAAAAAAGAAACAAAGAGTTTAAGAAACTGGAAAATTTTGCTAGAAATCTTTTTTAGAAATAGAAAAAAGAGTGCTGAATTTCTATATAATATCAATCATCCTATATAGCAGTGGATGCTGGACAATTTCTTCTGTAATCAAGACAGGATCGAGACGACAGAGATGTGGTGCTACAGAAGGATACTGAGAAAACCATAGAGGGAGCATTTAAGCAATGAGGAAGCTTTAAGGAAAACAGAAATAAAAAGGATATTTATACTTAAAATCAGAAAAGGTTGAAATTTCTGAGATACATAACAAGAAACCTAGGCCTGGAGAATTTGAGTCACTGGAGGGGTAGAGGAAAGCAGAGAGTAACTTATATAATTAGTTTGTGTAAATTGGAGGGATAATAAAAAGACAAATAATGCTAAGAGCTACTAAGGATAGGAAGTTGTGGAGAAACATAATCGCCCAAATCCTGAAGAGAAAAGACGCATAGAAGATGTAAAGTTATTTAGTAAATAGATCCAAATATAAAAAGTGTGGCAATATTTCTATGGTACTCAGTGGATTGTATAATATATATATGTATATCGTGTGGTTGATAAAAACTGTGCAGATTATTAATATCAAGTAGCAAAACCTGAAAAAAATCAAATTAATAAAAGAAACATATACATACACATTTTCCAAACACACTGAAATGCTTTTTCTCTTTCTTCCTCTTGTTCCCATCAAAATAGACCTATTCAATTATTAGCAAAAGCCACCATTAAAATCTTCTCTTCTCACCTCCAATGAAAATAGGTTTCAACTTAGCAAACTGTCAATACAATCAATTAGCTTTCTTTACCATTTTACCATTTCTTCAGTAATTTTTAACCCTTTCGTTGAAATGGCTAGATGGAACCATAAACGTTATGCTAAATTCTTTTTTCTCACACTTCTCACTTGTGGAATTCTCTTTTGGTTTCTTACTTTCCAGTCAAGTTTGATCATCAAAAATTTAAATGCAATGTCAATCATTATCTCCCATCTTCTTAATTCATGTTCTTTTATTGATCTCACTCCTTTAGAATTGTTTTCTTTATTCTTATATGCTTTCACACTTAGTAAACCACTGTGCTTTAGTTGCATTCCTTCGGATGAAATGGTTAAAAAAAAATATTCTTGAGATTTTATTTAAGTAAGTTTGCATTTTTATAGTTGAGGTTTTTTCATTCACTCACTCTCTCTCTCTCTCTCTCTCACAATATATATATATATATATATATATATATATATATATATATATATATATAATTACTCATAATTACTCTCTCTCTAAATTCTATTTTTATTTCCGGAGTAGGTTTTTTTCTGTTTTCTTTTTGAATTTGTAGATCTGATGAATTGGATCGTATTTACGATTCCAATGGAATAAATTATGACCATGGAATATTAGTGTTTAAGCCTTTTTGTTATATATATATATATATATATATATATATATATATATATATATATATATATATATATCATGTCTCTTTAGATTGTGGGTGATTATGAATCTCCACATGTTTGGTTGGTTGGTTGGTTGGTTTGTTCATTGGTTGTTTTTGTTTAGTGGCATGTCAACCCCTATGGGTTATTTAACGCTGAAGTCTAAATATTTTGCATGTAATTTTATTATTATTATTATAGACATAATGATGATTTTGGTGATACAGTTCTTACTAATTAACCCATAGCTGGGAGGAGAAGAGGTGGATGCATCCCTATCCCAAGAGTATTTGTGCATAAGTGAATATAATGATACCAGTAGGGAGTGGAACTCTCCAATGAACAATTCCGTGCCATTATCCATTACACCACGCACACATACAAGCTTACAGCACCTGGTATTCTCAAGCAGTCACCCATCTAGGTACTGACCAGAGTCAGTGTTGCTTAACTTTGGTGATTGTATAGGAACCTGTGTTTCAAGGTGATGTGGCCATAATCCCATGTCATGTTGCTTTCATTCTTGCTCCTTTATGACTCATACATATCTTCATGGCGCTTGACCCACCATCCATTTGTTCAAACCTATCAAGTATATTATTTGTTGTGTTCTTCCACTTCTCTTGCTTTTGATATTCTCAGTGAGTTTAAATTCTCCAAGCCTTCTTTCTTCATTATATGTCTGTAAAATTTCAGCAGTCTCGTTCTGATTGTTCTTGACAATTTGCTTGTAATTCCTATTTTTAAAACTTCCTTGTTTCTCACATAACCTGTCCATGGTATGTTCAACTTTTGCTGCAAGAACTATATCTGTTCCCCCCAAATTGTCCAACATTACCACCATAGTAGGAGATTAGATATCATAGCAGTTCAGCAAACATTTCTTTGTTTTTAATGACATTTTCCAAGTTCTTAATCACTATCTCAGTTCCTGAAAAGCATCTTTCACTGTTCCTGTGCACCTTTGGATGACTGTCATATTTTAAGATAGCAGTTAGACTTATGTACCTGCTTGATTTTGAAATCTCTGATATGTAATTCATATCTTTAGACTGTCTCTTTTGTTTTCTTAAAAAGGCATGTCATGAAAATCAAATAATTTACATGCATACTATCATCCTCATTTTTGTTGTTGTTATCACGTATTCCACATTGAACCAACAATTGCAAAAGAGAAAAGCTTCAGTGAATGCAGTCAAGCATGACAAGCAGCAGTAGGACTCATCAGCAGGCAGGTTAGGTTTAAGGCTCCAAGTTCTCCACAGAGAGGACAATAGCCTAGTGGAATAAATCATTGGTTCATGAAATTAATGACATAGTAATTGTGAGTTCAATCCCTAGACCGGCTAGAATGTACTTGGACTCAGTGGAAACAGGGTGAGCAATAATTGAGCAGCAATAAAAGTAAGAAATAGACAAAATATCCATAGACATGGCTAGATTCAGGTTCCAGTTCCTTGTAGGCTAAAATGTTGAGATAACAACAAAATGAGTAATGTAAAAATGAATTGTTCAGCGGAACACATAGTTTCTACAAAGGAAGAAAATGTGATAGAAATGCTTTTCCTGGTGGAAGGCTTATGTCCACATCACATTTAAACACTAGTTACCATATGATCACTAAAGTTAGGCAATGTTGAGTCTGGTACCTATATGAGTGACTGCTTGAGAATATCAGGTACTTGGATGTGCAGGTGATGGTTCAGAATTTTTAATTGGAGAGCTGAGTTCTGATTCCTGTTGGATTCTTTATATTCACATACATGCAAATACCCATAGGAAAGTTATGAATTCATTCTCCCCCAGCTATGGATTAATTAGTAAGATCTGCATCACTAAATCATTATTACCTCCAAAAGAAAAAAAATATTATAATATAAAAATCTGTCTTTACAGAGACAAATATGCAATGTGATAGGTCCTGATCTGGCATCTCATCTACAGGGACTTTCTCACAAACGTACTGTGTCTTCCCTCTGTCTTTTCTACAAATATTTTCATGGCAATTGGACTGACAAGCTAGTTTTACTGGTGTTCTGACTGCCTGAATTTAAGCATGCTACTAGGTTGGCATCTCGGTCCCACTCTTTCACTGTTGATACAGTTAAATTTAACTGCCTCTTCTACTCCAACAACTTCTTCTCTCACACTTTCTGACAGTGGAACTCCCTTCCTCCTACTTGCTTTCCTGATAACTATAATCTTCAAATATTCAAATGTAATGTCAATAGGCATCTTCTGATGCCTTGATCCTGATCGCTGTCTTTCTCTATATTCTTTCCTCAAACACCCCTTTTTATTCTTGCTCTCACTCTTTATAACCCCTTGTGGATTAGTGGCACTCCAGCCTTGATTGGGGTGAAATGTTTAGAAAAATACAAAATTAAACTGCAAAGGCACTATAAGCTGTAGAAAACAAATCAATCAATCTGATGGAGTGATTTTGAGAGGTTCAAAATATCCTGTGAGACATGGAAAACTTGAGAGATTAACAGATTTAACAATATGTTCACAATCCCTATACCTGCATGCATATGTGATTCCAGTTTTTAGAGAGTCAGAGTGTTATCTAAATTATTACACCCAAAAACTATCCATGATAAACAAATAAAGAATTTTTTATTAAGATTTCTTGCTTTCTTATATTTAATTAAAGATATTTGAAAGATAATTATTGCTTAATCCAGCCATCTATATATTTGAATATTCAATTAAACAAATACCATTCAATTTACCATTGAATAATTATGATTTGTATGTCACTAGAAGAATAACGAGGAAAATTTGTAATATAAAAAATTTTTTACCTTCAAATTATATATATATATATATATATATATATATATATATATATATATTGTATATTTGGGCTTCAATCCCTCTTTTGTAAAAGTTTCATTAAAGACAATTGACAAGGTACTGTGATTAAACATTTTATGTCTTTCTTTTACTTCACACTCATTCTCTGATGAATCTTTAATAAAAGTGAAACATATTAGATTGATAAACATTTCCTATTCATTCTTTATCATACATACATATATATATATATATATATATATATATATATATATATATATATATATATATATATAATAATGGACTCTCCCGTCGGTTTTGACGTATGAGGATCTGACAGCTTATTGATTCAGTTATGAAAGTTTGTGCGATAATCTTAAGTGGCATTTAAGACCTGTTAGTGATTTACAAAGGAGGCCACATATGAAGCAAATGTGAGGATTGTTAGATGAGATCACTGTTAGATTGGCTGACCTTTTAGATCTTGCTCTTGCTTCTTGAAGATGATTTAGACAAGCAGATTGAAAATTGCACTAAAACAGGTTGATCTCCATTCTACCCGCTCTAAGGCTAACCGCTCAAGGGTGTTATGTGGTATATTGACTGCTGACAAGTATATATATATATATATATATATATATATATATATATATATATATATCAACATCCACAGACTGTTTAACTGCATCACAGCTCATCAGTGTGGCTAGACATACAATCACTTCAAGCCAGGAGTGAAACCTGACCAACTTGGCATCAGTTGAAGATTCTAACCCCTATGCTATTAGCACCCATTAGAGAGAAAGGGGAATTTTTACATATTCATTTTTTTCATAAACACGTTAGTGACCTAGATAACTCAATCTTTTGGGAGTGTCTTGCATTATTAGCAGTAATAATCACTGTTTACAAATTCACACTTTCTATCTATCTATCTATCTATCTATATATATATATATATATATATATATATATACAAACTTTGTAAGTAAAGAGACCTAGCATAAAAGAATAGAACATATAAAAAAAAACACAAAAATATCACCATCACTTATTACAGAATTTGATTATATGGTTAAGCAGCTCAGTGAACATTTTTCTGTTTTAACAAATACAATATTAACCTATTCAATTCTAGGGTCAACTGTTATCTTTCCCACATATCCCCATAAACTTTGCTTCTTACTCTATAACCATCTAGATCTAGTGGCTCCTGAGTCTTGGTGAACATCATTGTAAAGAAAAAGAAAAAGAAACTCCTAAATGTATCCGAAGGAAATTTTCTGAAATAAAAACTAATTTTTATATATGTGACTTTTACTTATCCTTGACTTTTTTCAGTAATTCTTTGGTTATATTTCCCTGGCAAATAAACATCATAAAATGTCTCTCTCCTAAATTACAGACAGTAATTTTATTAAAAGAAAATCTGGGGACTACTGTACTAACTTATTTTATCTCATTATATTCTCAGATGACTTTGTAGCAGAAAATAAGATATCATAATAATATTCAGATTTTTTTTATTATTATCTTGTATTACATATTCCTTGTACTAAAAAACAAAAAAGTAAAATATATTAACAATTTTTTGCATATTTTATTAATTCTTTCCTCAAATATTTGTATGTTTTATACTGATGACATACAAGTTGTTCTCGTTATTCTGTTTTAGTTTGCAAATAATTCATCTGATAATTTTGTTTGATTATAGTTCTTACATGTTGTCGTTTTATTTTTATTAATATTCCCTTTTATTTTGATGACCTTATTCTACAACTGGAGTTAATGAGCCTCATTTTTCTGGCATCAAAAATGAAAACAAGTATTGCTTGGCCACAATCTTCAACTCAAACTACCTTTATAATGTAATCAATTTAGAAAAGCTAAGTGCATTGTGAATTATTTCATCTTACAATTGATTACTGAATGACAATCTTACACTTGTGCTAAAAAACCATCTGAAGCAAAAGATTATAGTAAAAATTACTAATAACTAACATGGGTTCATCTAAAAATATTGAATAATATCACTATTAAACTTCTTGTGACTAATATTTCTACTTCTATGTATCTTTTCTGATGTTAAGTATAAGGGTCCTTTTCATTTCCATTTTCTCTATATCATTGCTCACATGTTTTGTACATGGTATTCTCAGCCTTCTTCTGTAGAACTACAATTATGTTACTTCTTCATACTTCTTCTTATATGTGCTCTTTCAATCCAGGACATTGCTGATAATGGCTCTCCACTATTTCCTGTCCTTTGTAACTTCTAATAAACTTTGCCTTTTGTTATCGCTCCTAATCCCTGTTCTACCATCCATTTATTCCTTAGGTAAGTTATCCATTGTTTTATTCTGTCCCTCTTGCCTTCAGTCTGTTCTGTAAGTATCAACTCTTCCAAGTCCTCAATCCTCACTATGTTCCCTAGAAATTTCAAATGTTACTTTCTGACGTTAAGTATTTGGAGGAAATAAAGAATGAAGGATATATAGTTAGATATAACTAAGTGAATGATCATTGTAGCTTAATTGGTAAGGTACTGTTCAAAACAGAGATTCTGAAGGATTATGAATGCAGGCTCAAATCACACTATGGGGTTATTTTTTTTTTTACTAATGATTGTGAAATAATAAACATTATGTGAAATTAAGTTGATATAAATTATAATAAAAATGACTAATAACGAATATTTGCTTCATTTAAGAATATTGAATAATATCACTATTATAATTCTCATGGCTAATACTAATTATTTAAACATATAATGAAGATGGCAGGATATCAGGTATTTGAAAAAAGTAAAGAATAAAACAATAAAGTCAAATATCACGAAAATCCTGAATATTCCACTGCAGCATATGGGACCACAGCTCTCAACATGGTTGGCATGGCTGCCAGGGTTTTTTTAGCAATTAGTTTTTATGAGATAGTGTTGTTAACCCCATACCCAACCAGTTTTGAACTCAGAGTTGTCTTTCTCTTACACTAGTTACCAATCAATGCTGTAGAGCCCAGTCTACTCTACTATTTAATTCATAGCTTGGAAGAGAAAGGTTGGATTCCTACTTTTCTGGAAAGCATTTGTCCAAAAGTGAATATAACAAACTCAACTGGAATCTGAACCTAGTCCACTAATTTTTATTTCCAGGTGGCTAACCATGACACCACCTGTGCATCCAAATGGTCAGTTATGGTTTAAAATAAATGATCTCTGTAGCTTAATTAGTAAAGCAGCTGTTTTGATAATATAGATTCTTGTGTATATGGGATGAAAGTTTCAATTTTACTGGACATTTACTTTTTTTGTAATTTGTACTGCTTAGTAACGAGTAGTTGGTACATGAACCAAAAGAAATACATGAAAAAAAAAAGACTAATAAATTATGAATAACATTTTGTATGTATATTTTAAAATACACTGATCAAGGAAAAATACTTCAAATGAGATGCTTCACTGCAAAAGATTTTTGGACACAGTCTGTCATGCACATTTCAATAATATAATAAGATCTTTGTAGAAGCATATTAACTTGGTAAATGTGATTAAAATTCCAAATGAAGGCTTTGGATTAATATTTGGTGCTTTCAAAACAATTTTTCTTCAAATTTTCCCTTCCTGCTTGCCTTCTTCCTGCTGGCATGTTCAGCTATTTTCCAATCGTATTTCTTTCTACTTTTGAATCTGTAATTAAACTTAATCATCTATCTGGCAATAAAATTCTAGGAAAACTAATTTCTAGTTACTTGATTACCAGCTTTATCTCAATTCATTTGTTTATTTTACAAATACTGTTTTTTTTACCTTTTTTCTTAGTTCACAGGTGACAGTAAATTTCATATTTGAACATTCAAAACAATATTACATTCATGGAGGACATTATAAAATGTGCTTATTACACAAGCTTCATTTTTCTTCTATTTTAAGTTTTTACTTTTTTATTTAATGAGTTGTGCTGCAGGTAAAATGTTTATGATCAAAATGGAAGTGAAAATATTTGAGCTTCAGGGCATCACATTATTATCATTAATTTTTTTATAAAATGAAAAGGATTCTAGGAAAATTCACACAATGCTTATCTCTCAAGTATTCACCTTTCCTCACCTTGCTTACATTAATTGAATCTTTTGTTTGTCTATTTTTGTGAATTATTTGAAATAGTTTTTACACAGTGATATAACAAAGCCTTTAATCACAAATAATATTGTTTCTTACTTAATTGTGATTAAAATTACTATGATTAAACATTTGTTAATCTTCACGAGTTTCTCCCCTTGGCAACTCTTCAACCAGAAAAGGGGCAGCTTACCTGGAAGGGGCAGAGCAGCCATTTTAGATTGGACCCACACATGGAAAACAAAGGAGTTGAATAAAACATTCTCTTTCCATTTTGTGTCCAAGTTACTTTAATTTGAATTTACATTGGTAGCAGGCATGCACTTTGTCACCAAGTTCGAACAAATATAGTGCAGTCACACAAAATTGGTGATACTGTTCTCTGTAAAAGAAACATGTTATAGATGGCTTGGTCCAGGAACTGTCATAGCATTGGAGCATAAGCAGCTACTTGTTAAATATGGTAGTACATATGTGCGAGTGCATCCATCCCATTTAGTCCCCTACCCTGAAGTATATCAAAGTTCCGAAGATGGCACAATAATGGAACAGGCACACAACACCTTAAAAAAAAGACCTGATAAAAGTTCAAAGATATCAGTTTTTGAAAAGAATGATGTGTGGACAATAAGTATTTCATCCCTTGCTAATTTTTCTAAGTTTGCCACCTTAAAAAATGGGAATAGTCTATAATTTTCAGGGTAGGACCATCTTGAAAGTGGGAAATGGAATATAAAAAAAAATATATAAAATCAAATTATATTAATTTTTGAATATTTATTTCTTTTTTATTGAAAAAATAAATATTTCACCCCCTACCAACCAGCAATGATTCAGGCTCCATTGACTGGTTATGTAACCATGAGGCATATAGTCTAGTCCTATTAGGAAATATATTAGGTTGGTGCAAAAATAATTTCGTTTTCTCACATAGTAACATATGTTAGAAAACGAAATTATTTTTGCACCAACCTAATACTAAAAGGGTGGTTTCTAAAATATAATCTATATAATGGGAGATAGCTATAGTAGAAAAATTTATTCTCATATTTATATTTCCCCCATTATGGGCATTATTATTATATCAGTCATATAATAATAAAAACTATATATACACATGTCCATGTAGCAAATAATATATCACATATATCTACACAGCAAAATAAAGTATAAGGAGAAACAAATGAAAGGGTTTTACATATAATATGGATATACTCCTGTGTCTGGAGAAGCAATTTTTAAGAATACAGATTCAAATAGACCGGATTCATCTATGTCCAAGGTGAGAACATATTCCATGAATTGGAAACAGTGAAGACTATAAGCTGGCCATTCATTGTATATCTCAGAAAGCTATATTCCCAATGGGAAATGGCACATTGGGCTTGTAAGCTGCTGAGGAGGCCGATTTGGTCTCAGTCTGATCCCTTTGACCCAGATTAAAAGAAAGCAACCTTACATGGTGGCTGCTATAAATGAACAGAGTTGGCTGCTATTTTCATCACTGTGTGGGGTGATGCCACTAAGCAGCCATCATGTGACTTATCTCCACCAAAGAGAGATAAATACATTCTGCATCCTTACAACTATTTAATTGAAGAGAAAGCTATCCTGAATTTTGACAACATATCTTTAATATTTGTGTGTTTCTTTCTTTCTCTGTCATTGTGTTTCAAATTCTACAAATCTCTTCACACACCTGCTTTTTGTGGATGCAAAATAATGAGCATGCCATTCCTTAGGCTGGTGGGGCAGGTGGTATGGATATATGGATGTAACCTGATATGAACAACCATGCTCCAATACAGTGGGTGTAAATTCTCCTGTTAAAAATAAGATATTTATCTATCTTAAGAGTGTGCAAAAAAATTTCCAGAATATTTTACTAAAAGAAACTCAGTTTTTACTGTTCATTTGGCTTCAATTTTTAAAAAAGGGGATTTGTATAACTACTGTACAAAATATATATATATATATATATATATATATATATATATATATATATATATATATATATATATATTGAGAGGAGGCCCAGTGGAATAATGGATAAAGGCTTGGATTAAGTAATTAGTCGAATCCATTACATTCACTTACATGCTAATACCCATGGGAAAGATATGAATCCTCTTCTTCTCCCTCTAGCTATGGGTAAATATTAGGACAGACTGGGTTCTATAGCCTTGGATGGCAACTGGTCTAGGAGAATGACAACTCTGAATTCAAAACCTGCAGAGCGTCGTTTGTGGACCTTGTGGCAGACAGTGCATCAGCTCTCTCTATTGAACCCTTCAAAAAGTGTAGATGGTTCTCCACAAAACCTTCACCAGTATAATCAAATTACATGTGCTGGTGTCTAGCTGGCAACTGAACTGCTTGACCCTCATAAATCAAATACAATGGGATATATATATATATATATATATATAGATATACGTTATAGTAATTCATCATGCCTAGAAGAATCCTCAACAGAATGCAGAAAGAACTCGATAGATGTTTCATCCTATTTTTGGGACTCATCAGCAGTGCACATCCACTACTGAAATTCAAACCCGAACCATTTTGATACAATACAAGCGTCATACCAACTGTACCAATGGGGCTTGGTGACAAAGAAGAAACTTAATAAACTAGATATAGTGCTGCTAATCACAAATTCCATGGTGATACTCATCCAAGTATTCATAGCCCAATGGATTGTGTTCCAAGAGACACAACTTTCCTTACAGTTGATATGACGCTTGTGTTGTATGTGAAACAGTTTGGGTTCAAATCTCGGTAGTGTATGTGAACAAAGATTCCCAAAAAAGGACAAAACATCCATCCAGTGCTTTCTGCATTCTGTTAAGATATCTCTCTCTCTCTCTCTCTCTATCTATCTATCTATCTATCTATCTATCTATATATATATATATATATATGTATATATATCTGAAGTGATTAGATGTATAGCCACACTGATGAGCTTTAATAAAGCAAAAGAGTGTCTGTGGATGATGCAATATATATTAGGTTGGTGCAAAAATAATGTCGTTTTCTCACATATGTTACTATGTGAGAAAACGACATTATTTTTGCACCAACCTAATATATATATATATATATATATATATATAATACATATATGTATATATATATATATATACAATACATATATATATAATACATATATATATATATATAAAATTGAAATGACAAAATAGACTTTCATTAATGTCTCAGTTTTCATATATATATATATATATATGTGTGTGTGTGTTTGTGAGTCTATGCACATATGAAAATTAAGTATATTATGCAAAAATAATATAGATAAAAGAAAAGTTAAAAGTAAAACACTTTATGTCAACATATACTTGATAAAGTTCTTTAAGGAATGAAACTTATTGGCATAAAAAGTTTTTTTTCTGTTAGAGTAGAAATGATAGTTGCATCTAGCTTTTCAACAGTAAAGTAGTGAGACCTAGTTGCTGATCTAGTAGAATGTTTAAATTCATGTAGTTGGGGCCCCAGGCAAAAAGCTTGTCCTAGCAATTACTATGAAAATATTTGTAGAAGAGGCAGAGGGAATCCACATCATATTGATGAGAAAGTGACTGCAGATGAGATGCCTGGTCAGGACTGATTGTACTTCAGGCCATTCTCAAGAATCTTATGATTCACAGTAGGCACACCAGACCAAATATAGCAACAGCATTCAATACACAGACAAAGAAAGACTTTTTGGCATGACACAGTGAACCAACTTTTCTTGCAGCAGAAATAGCAATTGATGTGATATAGTCACTCCAATTCATGTCAAGGCAAAAAATGAGGCCCAGAAGGCATAGAGTGTAACTCTCCTGGACAGCAGCCACTCTGACGATAGACAGAAAAGATTCTCTGTGGTTATTAAATTAAAGCAGTTTTGTTTTGGAAGTGTTGAAATTTACAAGCCATTTCCTGCCACAGTTAACCAGTGACTTGTGGTTTTTCAAGAGTACTTGCCTGGTTTACTTTGTCAGATCTGTTGGATTTTCTACTGAGACAGGAGTAAATGGTAGTTTCATCTGCAGATATACCTAGCTGGGAAGTGATGGCATCATTGATGAAGACCAGAACCCTCATACCATTAGTTAGAAAAAAGAAAATTTATTTCATCCATAAAAAGGATAAGGGTGCCTTTACCAAGCTGCCCCCTCCAAATAAAATAAGAATGTGTGAATCTTTTGACCAATATAGTCTACTCCAACACTATTTTACACAAATTGGTAAGTTTTCTAACTTTTGAACAGTTTGAAATTTGCCATTTTTGAACATGCTGGCTCTTTTATTTTTATTTTTAATTTAATTCTTTCTTTTTCGTCTCTTGAGTAATATATTATAATTTTTATCATAACTTATTAATTGTTCCTGTTCAAATGTGAACGTAACATTCGTAATTATGTAGTATTGTTTTATTAATTTAAGAAATATTTGTCCACCACAAGCCGCATTCATATTTTGGAATGGCAACCTGACTGGTCACCCTTGGCTTTGAATGAATCTTTGAAAGGGGGGAAGTGAGTGTACAAGAGTAAGTGAGAGTGTGAGAGGAAGGATAAAGAAGAGGTCTCTAAATATAAGTTGATAAGTATATAGCATTCTAGTCCCTCACCCTGCACGTGTCTACATACACACACCCACCCACACACACACCTACACACACACACATATATATACACATATATATATGTGTGTGTGTGTGTGTGTATATATATATATAGAGAGAGAGATAGAGAATGAAATTTTTATGTGTATATCTTCGTTTCTTTGGTGATAATTCTATATCTTACAGTGGGTAAAATAAGTATTTCATCCCCTGCTGATTTTCTGAGTTTTCTACCTTACAAAAATAGGAACAGTCTATAATCTTCAGCGTATGTCTGTCTTAAAAGTGAGAGATAGAATATAAAAAAAATTCTAGAAAATCACATTATATTAATTTTTAAAAGAGTGAATTCCTTGAATATTAAAAGGCCTTTGAAAGGTGCGGCATAGTGGCGGTTGCTCTACAAACTCTCCAGCTATGATATCTCTGGAAGTGTGTTTGCAATTATAAATTCCTTCCTATTGGATAGGTCCATAAAGGTTGTTATTCATAGCCAGTCATTTGAAGCCCTTGAGAACAATGAAGGCGTATCTCAAGGCTCTCTCATCTACTCTACCCACTTAGTAATTTATATTAATTATCTTCCCAGGAATATTCTCAGATCATTACTAAATTTCTATCTAGATGATATCACAATTCATGACTGCAACTAAAAAACCTGAATGATCTGAGCTTGGCAGCTAATCTCCCTTTTCATCTAACTCTAACAGCAAAATGGGGGAAAATGGCTTATCAGATTCAAAACTACTTTAACTAAATACTAGCAACTATTGGTATTGGAATTGGTAAGTCCTATGCTAAGAGTTCCTTCTCTTGGACTTCACATTTGTGCAACTCTCTTCCGGTTTCTTGCATCCCAGTCAACGTTGATCTTCAAAATGTAAATGTCAATCATTATCTTCTGTTTTTTTTTCTTTATTGTTCTATCTCCTTAATAGTGATTTTTTTTCTTTCATATTGCATTTTAGTGACTTTATTGCCTTGCTTGGGGTGAAATAATTAAAAGAAACTTCATTGGAAATAAGCAAGTTCCACACAGCTTATTCCTAAGAATCATTACTTTGTGGAACAGACTCTAAAGAGGAGGCATTCCTTATATCCATAATCTTAACCTCTTCAAGTCTAGCATCAATCATTATATGTCCTACATATCCTCCTAATCTGAACTTACTCCTCTTACATCCACACAAGAATCTTATTTCGTAACCATCTACAATGAGTGCCTCTGGGGTTTTGCATTAGGTGAATATTTTGAATGACATTGTTTCATTTTCTACAGCTTATCAAACCTTTCCAGGTTATTTAAAGCCAGAAAATATTTTTTGATTATAAGAATTTATTTTTTTAACATAATAATGATTTAGTGAAACAAATCTCACTAAGTAACCCATAGCTGGGGGTAGAAGTAGTAGATTCATAACTTTTCCAAGAGTCTTTGTGTGTAAGAGAAGATAACAAACCCAACAGGAACCAGAACTTGCCTCTCTGATTAAAATTTCTGAACCATTATCTATTACACCATCCACACATCCAAGTTTACAGCACCTGATATTCCCAAGTGTTCAGTCATCTAAGTATTGACTAGGCCTGATATTGCTTAACTTTGGTGATTGGACAGGTGAATATTTAGTAAAACAATAATAAAAATCCTTGAAAGAAGGCCAAAAAGCAATATCTTGATTCCAGGGTGAGCTCTCATTCTAGGTAAAAGTTTTGCTCCATATGTAAATAGTCCAGTAATTTTGGGCCGGTATTTTACTAAACGTGAGATTTAAATGAGAATTGGGTGTCAGGAAAAATAAATTTCCACTCGATTCTGTTCCCACTGACGACTAACATGGAAACCATAACAATGCTTCACTTAAGACTCTGTTTCCTGCACAGCGTAAACAGTATTATTGCTCTTTCTCTGGAACACAGGTATAACCTCCACCAGTCACAAAGAACAAACTCCCATGAAACAAAAAGTCAGCTCTTTTTATCCTTCCTCAGTCTCGGACAAGAATAATATGTTGGCCAGAGCAGTTGAAAATAACTTAAATATCAGAAATAATAAATTTAAAAGATTCTCAAGTGAAAGGAACAAGGAATCAGATTGCTAGAATCCTGCAAAATAGAAGGCATTAGAGCAGTAACAACAAAAAAGCAAAGAATCCCTTTAAACATTTAAAGATACTTGTAGTGAAAACAAAAAACAGACGGAACATCCAATCACTACTGGTAATGGTAGCTGTCAGTCAAAGAGATAATGTTTAGTGTGCTTGCTCTGCAGAAAGACAGCATATGGCTGCCTTGCCAGAACAGAGGTGGCATGAACTCAGGAACGTTTGCTTATGGAGAAAGTGTCAACCAGTTTCCCCATGAGAAAGAAATGATGTTAGCTATGCAAATGATTCCTTTGCTAACCAACTGCTAAAGTTTTAGGCTCCATAAAAGCAGGCACATTTTTTGGGAAGAAGTAGTATCTGGCACTGCGCCATGTTGACCGTACAACAGGATTGCTGTGCATTACCAAAGATTTCATGTTACCCAGAATCGTTTCAGATTTATTCATCCTAATTTGTGCGTCCAGTTCCTCAGCTGCATTTGTTCCCTACACATGGTGTTCCCTGTGGAAGTCTTGTCCATGCCAACTGATCATAATGCAGTGTTTGATTCCACTCTTGATGAGTCTTCTGTTCCTTTTTATTGGTAGATATCCAACCAATAAGAAAAAAAATCACTTCAAGAAACAGGGAAGTATTGTTAAAAACAAAGAAATGAGTGCTGAACTGTTGTGATATCTTCCTATATGGAACCACTGCCAGATATCTGTATGGATATAAAGGAAACGAGGCAACAGAGATGTGGTTCTACAGAAGGATATTGAGAATAATATGGATGGAAACATGCAAACAATAAGAAATTTCTAAAGAGAATGGAAATGAATAGGACACTTAGAATTAAAAAGAGACAGTTGAAATTACTAGGACACATAATGAGGAAAGTAGGATTGGAAAAGCTGCCTTGCCAATTAAGCTACAATTATCATTCATTTATTGTCATGTCTAACTATATATCTTTCATTCTTTATTTCCTCCAAATGGATAATATATTGCTACCTTCCTTTTGTACCTAAAACAACACTTGAGACATTTGAAATTTCTAGGGAGCATAGTGAGGAAAGAGGGTTTGGAAAATTTGATACTCACAGGACAGTTTGAAGATGGACAAAGGAAAGCAAAGTATAACCTACCTAGTGAGCTTGAGGGAATGAATAGTGGAATAAGAATTAGGAGAAATAAGAAAAAGACAAAATTTATTAAGAGCTACAAAGAAGAGAAAATTGTAGAGAGCCATGATTGACAATGTCCTGAGGGGACACAGCATATATAAAACGTCAACTGCTTCAGCTACTAAACAACTACTATGTATCTTTTTTACATCACATAGAAATAGAAGATTATGCTAGTATATATGTAATATATTATCTCTTATATAGTGGCTCAATCTACAAATGCAAAAAATACCATGGAAAGAACATGTGAGTAAATAGGAAGTTTTCATGAAGATTGAGAAATAAACTCATGCTTAGAATCACAAAGAAATAGCTGAATTTTCTTTTTTTTTTACAGTAAAGTTCATTCTGTACAAGGCCAGGGGGAGGGGTTCACTCAAGGTAGAGGGTTACGATAATGGATAGGAAGGGAAGATAACGGTTGACTCTAGACTTGAACAGGTTAAGATTGTAGTGATCAGGGAAACATTTTCTTAGAAGTATAATGGGTAGAGAGGTCCAAGGAAATTTAACACTCAGAGGAAAGCAAGAGAAGCAAAGGAAACTGAGTAACCTAGGAAAGAGTGCTTGGAGAATCTAACATGCACAGGACATAGATAGTGACAGCACAAAAAGCAAAGAGAAAAGCAAGTAACCAACTAAACAGGTTTCTGTGAACAGATGGTGGATCAGGGACAAAGAGAAATAGTAAAGGTTAAAAAATTACATAAAGCAACAAAAATAGGAAATAATAAAAAGTCATGATCAACTAAATCTTGAAAATACTTTGTACATAAAGTAAAGGAACACACACACACACACAGACACACGGACACACAGACAGACACACACACACACACACACACATATATATATATATATATATATATATATATATATATATATATACATTCTTTTTTTTTTCTTTCCACTGTAGAAAGTTCATTAAAATCTGAGGTCAGTGAAAATACAATGATTCGTCTTCCCTTGAGGAAATGCCATGGATAAAAATTCTACTGATAGCTGAAGCCTGACAATACTGACAACAATGGAAGTTTTTTTTTTCAGAGGTCATTACTCATATCAAAAATGTGTTCAGTGGGCCATTTTGGATGACTCTTTGTAAAATTGGTTAGGACATGTTTTTTTTTTAAATTTATTTTTGTTTTCAATTTTATTCTTTTTTTGAAGTCCTTTATGGTTTTTGATTGCTTCTGATAATAGCAAGGGATGGAGCGTAGTGGCTGATAGAGAAATAATGTAAGAATTGGTGATCATCTTGGGTAAGACAGACTGCTAATTATACTATTAACTTGATTGTGTTATGTATGGACATGGCTAATTCTTGGTGTGATGTTCTCTGGAAAGACATCATCATTAAAACAAATGGCTGAATTCACTTCTTTCTCTTGAATTCATTTTTTGTCTCTCCATCACTTTTTCTCTTTGTCTCTAAGTTTAGTATCTCTTTTCTTCTACAATTTTTCATTTTTCTCTCCGGTTTTTCTTATTCATCTTTTTTGTTATGAATGTATACTTCTTTTCTTTATCTTCTTTCACCATTTCTCTCATTGTTTCTTTCCAACTTTCTCTTTCTTTTCATATTTTTTTTCTGTCTTTCTTCTCTCTCTATTCTTCCTGTGCTTTCTTTTACCTTTTTTGTGTTCTATTCTTTTTCCCATCTCATCTCTTCTGTTATTCTTTCTTTTCTACTTTCTCCTTTCATCTTTTTTTTCTGTCTTTCTCTATTCTTCTCATTCTCTTTCTTTTACCATTTTTGTCTTCTGTTCTTTTCTTCATCTCAACTCTTCTGCTATTCCTTCCTTCCTACTTTTTCCTTTCTTCCCTCATTTTCCTTCCTTTTTTTCTCTATTCTCCACCTCCCACTTTCTTAATCTCGTGTTGTTTTCTTCAGTCTTTTTCCTTCTTTTTTTCTATCTTCTTTTTTGCTTTCTTTCATATTATTTCATTTACCTATTTTAGTTCTACTTTTCCTCCTCCTCTTCCTCCTTTCTTTCTTTCTTTCTTTCTTTCTTTGTGAACAACCTTTTTTGCTCTCCTTCCTTTCATATTTTTCTATTCAAAATCTTCATAAGCCTTCTTTCTTTTCTTTTTCTTTCCTTCTTTTTTTCTTTCCTTCTTTTTTTCTTTCTTTTTTTTTCCTGTCTTATCTTCCTTTTCTCTTTCTTGCCCAACATTTTGCCTCACATTTTGCCTCACATTTTCATTTTTTCTCTTATCATCCATATTTTTTTCTTCATTTTTTGGTTTTCTGTACTCTTAATTTCTTCCTTTCTTTACATTTTTTCACATTTCTCATTTTCTGCTTTCTTTATTTTATTCCTTTTCTTCCATTCTTTCTTTTTTATATTCTTCCCTTTCTATTCATGACTTCCTCCTTACCCTCCTTTTTATTTCCTCTCTCTCTCTCTCTCTCTCTCTCGTTTCCTACTTCTTTTCTTCCTCTCCTTACATATTTTTAGATATCCTTCCTTCTCAACCTCTCTTTATTTTCTTTCCCTCTTTATTTCCTTTTACTGTTCTAACTCTTTCTCTTGCTTTTCTTGTTTAATTTTTATTTGCTGCTTTTTTCTTTCCTCCTCTTCTTTCTTTCTTTCTTTCTTACACTCTCTCATATTTCATTTTCTTTTCTTTTTTATTCTGACTTTATTTCTTTCTCTACTGTCTTCTTTCTTTCCGTTTTGGTCTTACATAATTTTCTTTCTTCTTTATCACTTTTGTCTCTTTCATTCTCTTACATTTCTTTTCCTTTTTTTTTTTCTCTTTTTCTCCAAACTTTCTCTATAATTTTTCTTTATTTTAATTCTCCTTTTCTTGTTTTTCTTTTTTTAGTTATTCATCTCGAAACACATTTTTTTTAAAGAATTTCTTTATTACTTTACTTATTTCTCTTATTTTCATCAATTTTTCATTCTTTTCTTCTTTATTTCCTGTTGTTTCATGGTATATTTTAATCTGTCTCTCTCCAACCATTTCCTGTATGTCTATTGCATTTATAAGTTGACTCTCAGTTTCCAACATGGCTGCCTTAGTTTTAAAAATTAGCTTCTCCTTCCAAATTGCTTTCCTTTCTCTATTATCTCTATTTCCTATTTTTGTTCATTTTCAATTTTTGCCTTTTCGTTTCCATCTTATTAAAAGTTCTCTCTATAGATGCAATCTCTTTCATTCCCCCTTTACTATGTATATATTTTTTTTAATCAAGTCACCCCAAGCTAGGTATTAAAGCCACTGAAACACAAGGGGTTACAGGGTGTGGAAGAATTAGAAAACAAAAATACCACTAAGGAGCAGGTACAGAAGAAGAGTAATCAGGAGGACAGTAGATAGCAACTGACATTGCATTTAAATTTTTGAAGATCAATATTGGCTGGAAAGCATGAAGCCAGAAAAGAGTTCCATTTGTGAGAAGTGTGAGAAAAGAAACTGTTAGCATAGAATGTACAGTTACATCTATCTGACTCAATTGTAAAATAATTAGCCCTCAGTGCCAGACTAGTACTGAGTTTATCTTCATAAAGTCTAAGTACCATATCAAAGAGCTCATCTGAATAATTACCATGAAAGTATTTATAGAAAAGGCCAGACGGAGGAACTTTATGGTGGTGAGAAAGTAACTGAAGCCGAGATGCAAGATCAGGACCAATCATATTGCTGATTCTTCTTTGGATTTCATCAAGAGTCTTTAAATATATAACAGGAACATCAGACCATATGAGGTAGCAATATTCTAAGCATGGTTGAATGGTAGACTTAGAGATATGTAAAAGAGATTATGGAGAGAAAAATATCTAGCAGGATACAGTGAACCAACTTTCTTTCAAGCTTCATTTTATTTCCATTACTAACAATTTCTAACAACACTTAGATCTACAATCAGAACAAGACTTTGAATTTCTGGGATACATAATGAGGACAGTGGGCTTAGAGAATCTGATACTCACAGGACATAATGAAAGCAGGAGGGACAGAAGAAGGTACCAAGTAACCTACCTAATAAGCTTGTGTAAATGGATGGCAGAATATGAATTAGGAGAGATGATGAAAAGACAAACTTTACTAAGTGTTACAAAGGATAGTTGTTGATGTTAGATTAGTACAGCAGGAATAAATTAGTTACAACTGACAAAGTTTCCCTAGGCAACTAATTTTGTGTAGAAATTGTCTAACATTTATATTGAGTGAAATGGTCGAGTTCATTTTGATAAGCAGGTTATTGGAATCTACTGAGCTGGAGGAGGAGAACATTTAATTACAGCACACAATTCAAATCACAGCTAATGATAATGGTTATATTGGCCATTTGCCTCCAGGAAGGATTTGGCATCCATTGACCAAACTAATACTGTTTTCAGTTGAGATTTATAAAATCTTTCTCTTATAAACAATTTTTCAGAAAAATAGGTTTCTCAAATCCAGTAGCTGTATCATGCTTTCCAGTACTGATGGGGGTTTCCTTCCTAACCTTTTATTTGAAGTAGTGTGGAATGTTAATATGGTGAAATAGAAATAAGAAATTCCAACTTACCCATAGCTTAAAGGCCACAATGTCTTCCCTGCCCAATCAGAGCCGCCATTTGCAATTTAATTAAAGTGTATGCATGGTGCCAGCTCTTTTAAAACTATTGTTAATTTTCTTGTGTGGTCAAAGGCCTGAATAAAAGGTGACCTGCACAGATGAGCAGGGAATTATCTACAAGACTTTAACCTGTTTTGGACTGTGCTCATTGTGACTATCAACTACAATTAACATCTTGTTTATATCATTATTTTCTTTTCAAGTTATGGACAGCAGCTAACAAATTAGCTATTTATAGGGCTTTTTAAAGTGTGAAACCCATGCATATACACATGGGCCAAACATGAACCAAGACCAAACATTGCCTATTCCTCACAACCACTGTTGCACTGGTGTTGATATTCCATTAACCATTCCCCTTTAGTGCAATGAGGTAGGTACTGGCACAGGGTTGGATTCCCTGGGCTCAAGCAACCCTCAATGTTTTTTTTTGTGATCTGTCAAGACAGAAATACATTTGAGAGATATGTAGCTTGCTGTCCCGAAGGCAACAAACTAGTTATTTACTCAGCAAATGTGGAAATGATAATAGTAATATTAGCCATTTGCTTATAAGGAAACACTTAGCATTCACTGAGACAACAGCTAATACAGCTGCAGTTGAAATTTATAAAATCTTTCTCTTAAAACAATTTTTCATGAAAATAGGTTTCACAAGTCCAGTAGCTGTTATCACTTTTTTCCAGTATTGATTGTGGTTTCCTTCCTAACCTTTTATTTGAAGAAGTGTGCAATGCTAACATCTTGATCATGTCACTATTTTCTCTGGTATTACCTGTACTATCCATTTCAGTTGATTAGTTTAAAGCCGGGTGGCCAAGTACATGCACCTGGGCAAAGCCCCAAATTTGTCCAGTTGCTGTAAGCAACGCCATGCTGACATTGATAGTCCCTCCCACCTCTTTGGTGCAATGTGGGAGGTGCTGCCACAGTATTGGAGTCCCTGAGATCAAGCATCCCTGAATGTCTTTTTTGTGATCTGTCAGAAGACAGAAACAATTGAGAGATATAATGTAGCTTGCTAAACCAGAGGTGGCAAACTAGTTATTTAACTGGACATGGTAGATAGAAGAAGAAAACTATTTGCCCATAGCTGGCAGGAGAAGAGGATTCATAGCTTTCACAAGGGTATTAGCATGTAAGTGAATGTAATGGATTTGACTGGAATTTGAACTCGGCTGTCCGATTCCTCAATCCAAGCTGCCATCCATTACTTCACCATGCCTACTGTACATACATTATCTATATCAGCACCCACCTTCTCAAGCAACTTGTGATTTGTCTCTTTTTCTTTTTCCTTTTTTTGTTTCTTTGCTTGTTTGTTTGTTTCCTTATTCCTTCTCTATGCAACTTCTCTCCATTATTTCCTGTCTCTAAAGTGACACATAACTCTAATTCTTTATTTTTTTTACTTTCATTTATTGTTTGCTTCTCTCTAGAACTCAGCATCTCCTCTTTCTATTTTCCTCTCCTTTCTTTATCTCTCTTATCCACACTCTGCTACTTTTCACATTATTATTCTTCATACATCTTTCTATCTCCTTCTGATTCTTCTCTTTTCTTCTGCTCTATTTCTTTGTTTCTTTTTATCACTTCAATCTTTTTAAAGCAGTTGTAATGAAATGCAGTCTTGTAAATTGCAGCCATTTTATTTTTTTCATTCTTACAAACCACTTATTGGAGACAAACCAAATGCAACTCAATAATTTCTTGTGGTTACAAGACTTTGGTAATGGGCAATAAACACTGCTTGTGGAATATCCCCCATTTTTTTGTCATTAAAAATTCATGTGGCATGTTTCCTTTCATTCGCCTATGTCTTTGATTCCAGATTTCATTTCCCCTGTGAGTCTGTTTACAAATTCTCCTAAAGAAACTTAACAAGCCCTTCATAGCAAAAAGAAAACAAGAAAAGATTCTCTTAATGCTAGTCATTATAAAAGATACTTGGAAGAAGAAAAAAAATACACAATATTTTTCTATTCTTCCTGGCTGCATTGACGATTTACTCTTTGTTAATGTCTGTTGTTACTTATGGTCAAGTTAAGATTATCATCATCTCTTTGAATGTTATTCATTGCTAAATATCAAATTCATTTTTTGTAAATGTTATTTGATTATTTTATTATGTTTACAAAAATTTTCAATTTTTTTTTTTTTAATAAGCAAACACTTTTGTATAAAACGTCAGCTGACGTATTTGCTTGCATAGAAAACTTTTTTACGAGAACATAAAAATTTTCTTTTGATCATGAGAATTAATGATCCTTGATTTCATCAAACAAGACCAGCATTATTAAGGGATGTACATTGAGAAAAGCTTAGTTTCTAAACAATTGCAAATATTTCTTCATCTTTTAAAATCAGTAATTTCTATTGTACTTACAGTGAGTTTAGGCCTCAACACAGATGAATGACTGTAAAGAAGGTAAATCGTAGGTTGTCTAGTAGCTGCAGTAGTTGACTGGTACCTTTAAAAAAAAACGCTTTCAAAAATAAATTCTTCTTTTTCCTTTGCCTAATGCCTAGGGTCAATAACTATTATGAAAAGTACTTCTCTAAAGTTGTAGTACTTTTTTGTTTCAGAAATATAGCCACTCAAACTGCACTATTAACAAAAGTAGTACTTTTTCCACAGACGAACCATTATTGTTTTATTGCATGTAATTGTCACTTGAGTCTCCAAACAATTCTTTCATGTACTTTTGACTTTCATTATTACGTCTCTTTCTCCTGTATCACTCTCATTCTTCTCAGGACTGCAATATATTAGAAAATATTTATAACAGTATGTTACTTTCAAACATCTGCGGACATTTTTCTGTTTGGTGATTTTAATGTGAATCATGACAAGTGCCTTGAACATTCTAATTGTTCTTATTGTTGCCAGTATTCAGTTTTTTCATTGCTCAGACTCTTACTCAAATCATGGATTTCCCTACTCATTTCTCTAATAAATCGGATCAACATGCTTCTTTACTTGATTTGTTCCTTACCCCTTCTCGTAGCTCTTATCGAGCTTTACAACACTTTCCTCTTGGCAACTCAAATCACGCCATTGTATCTCTTGATATTTCCTTCCAATCCTCTATTAGATGGAAACATCCTATTCGTAAGACCTTTTTTCACGACCAATATGCTGATTTGGATTCACTCCATGACTTTCTTAGAGATGCCCTTCGATTGATATTTTTAACCTTCCTATTCAGGATTGCCCCAGTGAAGTTTCTTCTTGGGTCAAAGCTGGCATAGATGCTTTTAATCCTTGTAGGATATACCAGGTGAAACCTCAATCTTTTCTATGGTTCACACCGGCATGTTCTGCTACTATAGCTCACTGAAATCACTATTTCTGTCTATACCAGCGTGACAGCTCTGATCCCAATAGACACCTATTTGTGGCTGCATGTAATAAATATAAACATGATCTTGAAGGAGTTAGTACACAGGAAAATTTATGGTTTAGACAAGACTTTAAATAGTTGGTACGCAGAAGAAAAAAATGTGGTTGAAAAAAAAAAGGCATTTATCATTAGAGAAAATCCAATGACTGTCTTTGTTGTAGTTGATTCGTTTGAAGTCATATGTTTCTTTCAACACGCGCTTGAGAAAAAGAAAGTTTTAGTTTTCTCTGATTGGCTAAATATTTCACATGATGATGTTAATTTTTAACCAATAGATACTTTGATATAAACGGTGTGTGTGTTGTATTGTGGAATTTTTTTGTCATGTTTGTAATATTGTCTGTTATTGGGTAGAAAATAAAGTTTGAGCATATTTAATATATTTTTACAGTAAGGTTCACCCTGTACAAGTCCTGGGACAACTCAAGGTAGAGGGTTACATCAGGAGGTAATTTGCGTGGCAGGATGGAAAGATAACAGTTAACTCTAGCATTGAACAGGTTAAGATAGTAGTGATTGAGGAAACATCCTCTTAGGAGTCTGTTCCACAGAACAGTTGTTCACAGGAAGAAGCTTTTCAAGTGAAACTTAATTCTCACTGATGGAATATGGATAGAATGTAGGTGGTTTGTTACTATGTAAGTGGCATGGCGTGAAGGTTTGAACTGGCAGGACAAGGGAATGTAGTTCATCTGAGCACTTTCTGTAGTAGTACTGACAGAGTAGTGAGAGGCTTTTATGTATGTGGGTACGTAATTGTGTTGGAAATAAGGTATTTTCCCTATATACTCACTATTTAAATGACAACAAACGCAATGTTTATTGATATCCAAACAATATTAATGTTTAAAATTAAGAAATATTATTGTCTATTGGCTTACAAAGGAAATTAATGGTTTAAATTAGATATTAAAATAAAATCCATGTATGTGAAAAAGAAAAAATATCAAGAAGTTATAGGAAGTCAAAAAGTGAGTACATTTTTGGGACCCCCTGTATATGTCCAAAAGAGTCAAAAAGGCATAAAAATAGTCTTTAGTTGAGTTATAGTCTTTGGGTAGTTAGTACACAGAAAAACTATAGTTTAGAAAACACTTTTAAATAGATGGTCCATATAAGAAAAAAATTAGGCAAATAGGGTCATGCCTGTTAAATAAAACATTTGTATTTACACACATATGTGTATGAAATCAAAATGTCGAAAATTATTAAAAATATTTGAATTAGCGTCTTTGAGTAGTTAGTACATTGAAAAGGTTGTAGTTGGAAAGACTTGTAAATAGTTGGTTTCACAATAAAATAGCAGTTGCTGAGAAAAGGCTTTTGTCATTAGCAAACATTCCCTGACCATCTTTGTTGCTGTTGTTGGAGATGATACATTTGAAATCACCAACTGGCCATACATGACATTGTTGGAGTATCTGGTTTGTTTAAAGTCACCAACATATGTTTCTTTAAGCACACACTGGGGGGGAAACGAACAAGCTCTATAGCCACAGAGTGGAGAGAGTTCTATATCTGCTCTTGAAAGTCAAAATATATAGGTTTTAGTTTTCCCTGATTGGTCAAATATTTCACTTTGGTTTCTAACTTAATAGGTACTTTGATCTAAATGGTTTTTTATATTTTGGAATCTTTTTTTGCATGCTTGTAATATTGCCTGTTATTTGACAGAAAATAATTTTAGAGCATGTTCAAATATGGCCTATATGTGGATGTGTAATTGCCTTAGAAATAGGGTTTATTTCTTATAATTAATTATCACCTTTCAAAACGTAATAATGTAAAATGGAAAATAACAGACTAGCCCGAGATTTGAACTCAGCTTGCTGATTCCACTTTCTGTGCTGCTGTATGTTATACTACCCACTCATCTATGACACCCACCAAAAAATAGATAAAGGACTGATTAAAAACCCTACTTTTGTCATGGCCTTTTTGTATACAACCATTGAAAAGGTATCACACTGGTTGTTTGTTAGAACACACTGTTGCTTTATTGAGTTTGTATTGTTCTATTTTGCTGAGTTATATTAAGTGAACGGAAACAATCCTCATTGTTGGATTATTGTTTATTTGACTTTGTGAAACAAAGATTTCTTCATGAATTTCACATCAGTTTCATTTTGAGTCTTTGTAATGTTAAGTTGCTCATTCAAGTTGAAAATCATTCGAGGCATAAAAGTTATTTGTTGCACAGGAAAAAAAGGAACAATACTGATTCTTAACTCTAACTGCATTTCAAGATTAAATTAGATATGCAAGGTTTTTTTTTAAGTCAGCAATGATCTGGAAAACTATACTGATAATGATATATGAAATCTTACTTATTATAAAACGCAGATTGTGTGTGTGTGTGTGTGTCTGTACGTTTATATATTGGATTGGATTTCCTACATTTTTCAACCGATTTCAACAAAACTTCACAGGACTATGTAAAATTACAGCGCCCAAAATTGGAAAAACACAATTGTTTTTGCATGAAATCAATTTGAAAACACGATAAAACACGATTCTGTCACCAGAATGAAAGGGGAACAACTCATATCGAGTTATACTTATTATAAAACCTAGGTTGTTTGTGTGTGTGTGTGTGTTTGTTTATATATGGGATCGGATTTCCTACGTTTTTCAACCGATTTCAACAAAACTTTACTTTTTTTTTGGCAGATAGTGTTTCTTATCATCTTACACACTTTTTTCTTTATTTTTACATTCAGAATGCTTTAAAAATTCCATTTACAAGACAATTGTTTATAATAAAATTCTGTTCAATCGATAGACTCATAACGATTGAAAACAATGTTTTTGTTTGAGTTTGACCAATTTGTAAAAAAAACAAAAAAACAAAAAAAACTAATAAAGACATACGTGTCCGTCAACCTTAAACAATAATCTTTGTCAATTTTATTTTTCAGTCTTTATGATGGTTGATACTTGATCTATCTCTTACTGTTACATCCCCAGGCAATACCGGGCTCTCCTGCTAGTATAAAATAAAAGATAATGAAAGGATATCTTAACTGAATGATATAATAATAATAATAATAATAATAATAATAATAATAATAATAAAGGAATGATATAAAATAACTGTTTTATGTTTTTAAGGTTGCCATTTTTATTAAAAGAGATAATAATAAAACCTACTAAAATACATAAAATTATATAATTTAACATATATCAAGATTAACAGAATTTTATCAATAAAGTGCTTAATAGATATCTTTTTTTAATCATTTCTCTACCAAGCAAGGCAATAAAGCCACTAAGATGCAATGGGTTACTGAATGTTAGAGGATATGAGAAAAAATACTATTAAGGAGAGAGAACAATAAAAGATTAAGAATTAAAAAGGCAGAAGTTAACTATTGATTTTTCATTTAGATTTTTGAAGATCAAAGTTGACTAGAAAACAAGAAGCCAGAAGAAAGTTCCACAAGTGAGAAGTGTAACAGGAGAAACTGTTAGCATAGAACTTATGGTCACAACTAGCCATTTCAACTTTAAAATGACAAGTCCTTGCCATAAATCTATTACTGTGATTAAATTCATAAAGTCTAAGTACCATAGAGGAAAATTCACGAAAACAATTACCATGAAAGTATTTACAGACAAGGTACAGGGAAGCTATGTTATGGTGGTGGGAAAATGACTGAAGCTGAGATGCCAGGTTAGGATCAATAACATTGCAGATTCTTCTTGAAATTTATCAAAAATCTCTAAATATATAGCTGGTGCAACAGACTAGATATGGCAACAATATTCAAAACGAGAGTAAATGGTAGACTTATAAATATATAGTGCAATAATTATTGTATCAAAAATATGAAGAGTTCAAGATACTTATTAAAAGATATATGAAAAAATACATTTGGAACCAGAAGGTTAATATTAACAAAATAATGTCATAATAATAAAGGAAATAATTATAATTGAAAAATAATGAAAATAATGACAAAGTTTGTAAGGATGACAATAAAGAAAAGAGTTGCAAATCAGAAAGTTATAATATATATATATATTTATATATATATAGGAGAATAACTAAAGAATGGAAAATGGTTATAAAAGAAATACTGATTGTTGTAATAATAGTCACAGTGAAGAATTGTTATGAAAGAGAAGATGAATAAATAATAATAATATTAATAAAAGAACTTTATGAGAAATGAATTTAATTATAGCAAGAAAGGAAAATAATAATGAAATACTAATGATATATTTCCCAAAGGTAAATATTTACTATTTTTTTTATATCAGTCTTTCGTTTTGCTAGTCACAATTAATGAATGCATTTCTCAAAATTAAGCCTTGAACAAACAAGAGACAATGTAAAGACAAAAAAAAAAGAAAAACGTTTTTAAAAAAGTGGTACAGTCTATAACAATTAAATTGATGGTGGAATATCAAAATGATAAAAGAAAAAAACATTTTGTTAATTCTATGTGTTCTTATACTCAACTGACAAAGTTTATTAATTGGTACTAATGCAGACCCCACTTGAATTATCAAGAAAAAACTAAATTAAATAACAAAAACAAATTCAATTGAACTATATATTTGGCTTTACTATCTTTTTATTTCAAGAAAAGTGAAATATTGCTTTACAATGTTAAATTGATAAGTGATATAATGTTTGTCACAACTCTATCCTTAATTATCTTGGGCAATTATTTCTAAGGAAAATAGGTGACATATTACAAAGATTACTAGTATCTGTATGGTAGAAGTCAAAGACTTAGATTTTATTGATCCATTGAATATACAACATACATTATAGATTTCTCTTTAGACTATTTACATTGTGGGGAGTATTATCCTCATCTTTACTGTAATATTCTTGATGTTTAGGCCGTTGTATGCACCTGCCTTCTTCAGGCAATATTAGTTTTTCTACTTTTTTAAAACAATCTGCTTATTTCACATTGTGTATATTTTTTTAGAATAATTAGTCAAGTAGCAGTCGGCACTTGTTTACATCCGAGCATTAGGATCATCAACCTTAGTTCTTATTCCCTTTCTTCCCTCCGGTTGTGATGGCTGTGGCGGAGATTGCTGTGAAGGTTCAGCCTACTCCTGAAGAGTAATCAAAGAGATTTTGACTAGGCTATTTGCAGGAATTTAAATTTGGTGGACAAATATGCATGACATAGAAATCCACACACTTAGTCAAAAGTGCCTCCCTTGTGACAGAAAGAGGTTTGAGACAAACAAGTTCTGGTAAAGCCAGTTGCATTAGATTGTCAGATGCTTGGTCTGTCAAGGACCACAATAATTATAGCAGCCCAACTAGTGCTGCCCTCTTCCACTGGTTTGGTCATTGAGATCATGTAGATCTTTGTTTATTCCACAGATGGGGTCTTCAGGGGTTGATCACATTCAGACTGGTCTCTCCTCCTTAATCTTACCACTATGTATGACCCTACAGAAGTTGAAACTCCAGACAGCATCACTCAGCCATGATAAGGAAGAACCATAAATAAAATATTTTAGACTGGGTGTTGGAGTCAACTTCTCAATATCAAATGTATCATTTTGACTTATTATTAATTTAATGACAATAATAGAGACAAATCAATAAATAACAAAAGTGTAAAAGTAGAAAATTATCATTAAATATATAAGAACATTTTTTAATTATTTTTGTTGCTAAAAATATTTGAAAGATAAATAAAGGAAGAAATTCGCTACTGAACCTAAAGTCAAAAAAAATAGAAGTAACCAAAAAAAAAAAAAAAAATAATGTTATAACTTGAAATGCTTTTCTTGAATATTTGGAAATATGTCCTCTTCAAAAAAAAAAAAAATTTTTTTGACAAATTAGTCAAGTACAGGCAGAGAAAAGTTTTCATGGAAGATGTCTTACCTCTATAAAACATCTGTTTAAACAACATTTTTAGCAAGATACCTTTTATCTAAAATTGTGAAATTTTCCAAGTCTTTCCCTAGAAATTTCAACCATTCCTTTCTGATTCTAATATAAGTGGACTTTTTGTTTTTATTTTCCTTAAATCTTCATCACATGTTTCATCCATGTTGAAACTCATTTCTGTGGCCTCAAGTCTTCTCTTCACTTGTGAGGAAATTATTCAGCATTCCCTGCCATTTATGAGGATTGATATAGTATTTCATCACTATTTTCTAATTAAATTTCATTGCTTCATAATCAGTGGAAATCATGTTTTGTTATTCCAAGTCTCCTTCAGATTTCAGCATCATATTTTCTATCATCTATTAAAACACTTCTCAGATAGTTAAATTTGTACAACTGCTTGATTTTCACATCTCCAATCTGTAGTTTCTCTTGCTGACAATCATAGACTGTTTTCTTGCAGTTGATAGTCCTTTCTTCCCACTTTCCTTTATCACATTGTCTATTAGTTCTTGCAGTTTTCTTAATGCATCTGCTATTAACACGATATCATTTGCATATCTTATACTGTTAAGATTACGCCCACTGAGCAATTTCAGATTTTTTAGGATTGCCTTTATGTATATGGTTAAATATGTGGGCCAGTTGTAGATAAAAAAAGAGGGAGATGCAGAAAAATGTTTATTGCCCCACCCCTACTGGTTCTGGTCCTACCTCCATTTCCCTTCAATCCCTCTAGTTGATTATAAGCCACTGGTCTGCAGTAAATAATGGAACATGTTATAATGCAATGAACTAATAGAAGCAACCAAATTTAATCAAATACTGCATATTATGACTTAGAAAATAACTAAATAATGAGTAACACAACTTAATTCTACTTATTTTTATTTGTGCCATGTTCTTTCAGGATATGGGTGATCATGGCTCTACACAACTTCCAGTCTTTTGTAGTTATGAGTAATGGTTGTCTTTTTCTCATCCAGGTCTGTTATGTTAACCATTTATAGAAGCTTGTTAGGTAGTGATGTAATGGAATAACCTGCCACCCCCATGAGTGGCAGCACTATAGGTGGTAACTACCTATAAGTATCCGTTAGGACAGCAGACAGCAGAGTCACGCTGGGATCTTTCCCAGCTGTGCTAGTCAAACTCTTTGCCTTCAGGCAGAGAGGAACCCGGACGAGGCTATGCTGAAGGGCAGAGATTCATCCAGGGAGGTAGACAGACCTGACCCTGTTTATGCAGGGTCTACGGGGACTTTTTGGCTGAGCCTTCGAATTCGGGAACCCCACATTAAATTCAGCCTTGTGCCACATGTGACTGCGTGGGGCAGTTACTAAATAGTGTCAAGCTGGGATCTTTCCCAGCTGCTCTAGTCAAACTCTTTGCCTTCAGGCAGAGAGGAACCTGGACAAGACTATGCTGAAAGGCAGAGTTTCATCCAGGGAGGTAGACAGACCTGACTCTGTTTATGCGGAGTCTACGGGGACTTTTTGGCTGAGCCTTCAGGCTCGGGAACCCCACAGTAAATTCGGCTTTGTGTCACATGTGAATGCATGGGGCAGTTACTAAATAGCATCAAGCTGGGATCTTTCCCAGCTGTGCTCGTCGAACTCCCTGCCTTCGGGCAGAGAGGAGCCCGGACAAGGCTATGCCGAAGGGCAGAGTTTTGTCCGGGGAGGTAGACAGTAGTTTATGCAGGGTCTACGGAGATTTTTTGGCTGAGTCTCCGGGCTTAGGAACCCCACCTTAAATCCGGCCTTGTGCCACATGTGACTGCATGGAGCAGTTACTAAACAGCATCGAGCTGGGATCTGTGAGAACTATCAGTCCTCAGATAGCAGCACGCACATAACTGTACCGACTTGCGACGATCATGTGCATAACTATTACTTCCTTGCTTGTTGCACTGGTTTTTACAATAAACCTGTTACTATTTATCCACCATATTTGTCCATTCCATATTCCTATTAGCACAGAATATAACAGGTAGCTTATTCATTGCTCTTCTCTGTCCCTTTTGCCTTCAGTATGTTCTGTGAGTGTCAAATTTTCAAAGACCTCTTTCCTCTTTATATGCACAAGTAATTTCAATTGTCTCTATTTAATTTTGTGTGCTTCCTTAAAATTTTGTTATTGCTCACATATTCAGTTCATGGTATTCTCAGCATGCTTCTGTAGAACAACATTTTGAATGCATTTATTTGGTTGGGGAGACTTCAGTGACTGTTACAATCCTGTTTGACCTTGGTCAATCGACAGTTTTTAAATGTGTGATTTCTTTTAAAAGGTTGATTTGGATAGACAAATACAGACAGTAATGGTAAGTATGATTTTGTTAATAATAATATTGACAATTGTCAAGTAATCATGATAGGTAAATTAATGTAAATTAATCATGTTCAAAACACGTCTTCTGAGAGATGTTAAACCCCCAGCTAACTAAAACACCTTTGAAAATATTTGAGAAACTAAGTACATAATACTGAGATAGAAGTCAGTAAAATGTGGCATTTCAAGACATTACCTGTTGGTATTTGAGTTTTGAAAATGATATCAAAAAGAGCAAACAAATATGTGGATCAAGTACTTATACGTACAATACATGAATTACAAAACATCTTATTCTGGGTATTTTTCACATCTTGTACAGATTTATCGCCATAATTACATTTTTTTTATCCTTGACTATCAGCATGGCCTGGCATTGCCCGTGCTTGATTAAAAAATCATACGACTCATACAGCATTCACTATCACATGACTTAAAATATTTTTGCCCTTCCTTGCCTTTAAAGGAGTACCCTTTGCCATGCTGATGTTGCTACATGCCTTACTTCTTGCCTTTCTCACACTGCAAATTTTTTCTAAGCTCTATACTAAACATTCAATCTATTACGAAAAAAGAACTAAACAAAATGAACACAAAACAATCAGCTTTAAAAAAGGACTCATAACTGGAAAAACCGAATGAAAAAAGAATGTTAATAACATACTTTTCAAACCCAACCCAGTTCTGCAGAATCAGAATCAACGTTGAGTTTAAGCAAGTGATTGAGCCAATTGGAGTAAAGTACCATGCAGATTTAAATTTTTCCCACTTGTGACAAATGCAGCTATCGATTTTTTTTGCATGCTAACATGTTAGTTAACATTCATATCAGTCAGCTGTTGGCTCTCATGCTGGCCAATAGAATCTTCCTGCCTATTCATGGCAACCAGCTATAGGCTCTCACTCTGGCCAGTAGAAAATGGCTGCAAACTACATGAAAACTGCCGTAGAAGCGTGAAAAAATCGATTATTTCCACTATTGATGGGAGTTGGCAAATGCAAGGTCAGTCTTGGCCTTTCTACTAACTTGGAGCATGTGCATGTAAAGTTTGGTGCAAATCTGTCAAAAATTGCAGCTGTGCATTCGTTACACACACACACACACATCCTGCCTTTTATAGATAGAGATTGCATGTTGTCTCATCGGTTTGTAACTTTTTATAAAAAAGCTTGTTATATCTTGAAGTCTCTGATTAAGACTTGGTGGGGACTTGTACTACATGTATCAAAGATAAAACACAATAATAATAATGTAATAATGATGCATTCAGCTGTTACATAATGAATACAGTTATGCCATAATAAGGTAGTTCTCAGAATACATTGTCAAGTATGCAGGAGGAATGACCTTGAGCGCTCAGAGAAGTGGTACAGGAGATATTCACCATCATCTGTAAACAAGAGCAAGTGAAGCTCATTTGAATTATGACCATCTTGACTGACAAGCACTCAAGATCAATCATGCTGACATCACACTTGTGCACAATAGTAGCCATAAATGAATCCTGATTGACATTGCAGTACCTTGGGATAAAACACTGTGAAGCCAAAGCAGGTAAAAATAGAAAGATAACAAGACCTGGTAGTTCAAATTAGAGAAATATACCAAGCTGCAGCTTAAGCTGTCCTTTTTGTGGTTGGCATAGTCAGTACGATCTCAAAGAATTTTCCAGTCTTGGATGAACTTTTAGGTATACCTGACCTCATTGGGAGTGTACAGGTGGAAGTGTTGTATTTTTTAAAAATTGCTAACATTATAAAATGTTCAAGAGTCACTCAAGGTAGAGGGTTACTGAATGGGGTCATTGTATGGATTTAAGAAGAATAGGTAAATATTGCAGATGATGAAGATGTGGAGGTAGATAATGTTTTTTTTGTTTTTTTTTAAACGTTTCACCCAAAGCAGAGGAGGAAGCCACTAGGATGGAAGAGGTTACAGAAATTTTGGAGCGAGATCAGATAGGAGTCATAGAAGAGAGTATGAGGAGAAGGGTAGTGAATAGATCAAGGCAACTAGAGATGTTGATTGACATTACATTTGAATAGTTGGAGATTATAGCTCTCAGGGAAAGTGGAATAGGGAAGGGAGTTTCACAGGCGAGAGGTGTGAGACATGAAGCTATTGGAGTAGAAGAGACGGCTACATTTAGGAGTTTCGACAGTGAAGGGTGAGAGCGGGATGCCAGCCTCATAGGGCGCTTGAACTCGTGAAGTCTGGGAACCAGTGAATGCAGCTCCTCGGAGCAATTGCCATGAAAGTATTTGTAAAACAGACAGAGAGAGGCAACGGCGCGTCTGTGAGAAAGTGACTGTAGACGAGATGCCAGAGCAGGGCCAATTATATTGCATATCTGCCTCTGTAGCCTATCAAGAACCCCGGGGTAAACAGAAGGGGCTCCAGACCATATATGGCAACAATACCCTAGATTTAAAGAAGTTACAGTTGTATTAATCAGGTAAGTATCTTCTCAGGAGTTTGTGCCACAGTAGCAGTTCTCTGGGAGAAACTGAATTTAACTTAACAATTTTATACAATGTGAATGAAGATGATTTGCCCCTGTGTATGTGGCATGGTGAATCTTAGCTATAAAGGTCAGAATAGAGCTTGTCTGAACATTTTCCATAGAAATAGCAATATAGTAGTAAGAGACTTGTGGTGTTTTGGGAAAGAGGTTGTAGAGTGCAAAATGATTCATCACCCTACAGGCCGTGTAGAGAATTTTGAATTATATCAAAGTTGAAAAGTTAGTACTGATTAGCTGAAGGCCAGATGTGGCAGTAATATTCTACTTTTCATTTGCTCTGACCCTTGCAAAGATAGAGCATGGTTGGTTGGTTGATTTTGTTTAGCGGCATATCAACACCTCTATGGGTTATTTAATGCTGCAATCTACCATATTTGATGGCATATAAGATGCACTTTCTTTTAATAAAAATATCTTTTAAAATTTCCTTGCATCTTATATGCCATATGTAGGTTTAAAATTTGCAATAGTCGGCCAAAATTAGCTACCTGGCAATTCCTATTAGCTTAGACTTTAGAGTAACTTTCATATACCTCTTGCCATTATTTAAAAACAAATTATGCAGATTAAAAGTATTATCATTGATAACATTCATTATATTAATTTCATCACATTTAATATTAGTACTTTGTTTCACTAAAATTATATGGAAGATGACACATTATGATGATGGTAGTATTGAAAATTAGTATCAGAGTTTTGATAACAAAGACAATTTTATGGATTTGAAGATGACTAAAATTTTAATGGTAACTTACTGTTTTGCTCAATTGTAATAATTGCTTGATTTTTATTTTGTTTTCTTATCTTTGGACATAGTTTTTCTAGGCTCATGTTTTTTTTATTATTATTTTTTATTTAATTGTATTCACGGCTTGTTTAACCAAAATATTAACTTATAAATATGGCCTAGGCTATACCTGAGAACTGATAGCAACACAAATTAAGAAATGGTTCCATGCTTCTCAAAACCTCCAATCTCTCAATGACAGGTTTTGCTGCTGTATGTATGTCATCATACTTAGGTGATATAATGGAATATGCATACACTTGTGTTCCACCTCACTGGAATATGATTGGTTGGTGTGCGTCATAAATACCAACGGACGTGTAGGTACGAGAGTCAAAGAGCCTTAGTCTGAGAGCTAAGTCTATAACAATGCCCACTGGACTATGCCATTGATCTACACTTCTTACTTGCTACTATGATGCATACCAGTTGATTACTGCTACCGTATTCTACTTGGTTATAGTAGACAAAACCGCTTAGCTACTTCGTTCAAATATATCCCTTTCCGAGACATATCCATAGGACTTATAAAGCATGGTAGGAGTAGTCTGGTACTTTCTGGAGCATTACAATAAACTCACCATCCTTCCAGCATCTTTAGTAATAGATTATACATATACATATATATATATATATATATATATATATATATATATATATATATATAATCCATTACAAAAGACTAACTCAGACTGAAATTGAAACTGGCATTACTTCAGGATTTGTTCAGTGGGGATGTAATTCTCAAGACACAATTTGGAAGTACTGAAGTCAGTCCCCACTCGTTGAGCTTTCAAGGAAACATTTTGGAAGTACTGAAGTCAGTCCCCACTCGTTGAGCTTTCAAGGAAACATTTTGGAAGTACTGAAGTCAGTCCGCACTTCACTGGTGTTTCCAAGAAACAGTTTGGAAGTACTGAAGTCAGTTCCCACATCATTGAGTTGTCCAAGAAACATTTTAGAAGTACTGAAGGCAGTCCCCACTCATTGAGCTTTCCAGGAAACATTTTGGAAGTACTGAAATCAGTCCCCACTCATTGAGCTTTCCAAGAAACATTTTGGAATTACTGAAGTCAGTTCCAACCTCATTGAGTTTTCCAAGAAACATTTTGGAAGTACTGAAGGCAGTCCCCACTCATTGAGCTTTCCAGGAAACATTTTGGAAGTACTGAAGCCAGTCCCCCCACACCACATTGAGCTTTCAAAGAAACGTTTTGGAAGTACTGAAGTCAGTCCTCACCTCACTGGTGTTTCCAAGAAACAGTTTGGAAGTACTGAAGTCAGTCCCCACTCATTGAGCTTTCCAAGAAACATTTTGGAAGTACTGAAGTCAGTCCCCCCACCTCACTGAGCTTTCCAGGAAACATTTTGGAAGTTCTGAAGTCAGTCCCTCCACCTCATTAAGTTTTCCAAGAAACATTTTGGAAGTACTGAAGTCAGTCCCCACCTCACTGGTGTTTCCAAGAAACATTTTGGAAGTACTGAAGCTCTTCCCCACTCATTGAGCTTTCCAAGAAACATTTTGGAAGTACTGAAGTCAGTCCCCAATCATTTAGCTTTCCAGGAAACATTTTGGAAGTACTGTAGTCAGTTCCCACGTCATTGAGTTTTCCAAGAAACATTTTCTCAGTACTGAAGCTAGCCTCCACTCATTGAGCTTTCCAAGAAACATTTTGGAAGTACTGAAGCTAGCCCCCACTCATTTAGCTTTCCAGGAAACATTTTGGAAGTACTGAAGTCATTCCCTCCACCTCATTACACTTTCCAAGAAACATTTTGAAAGTACTGAAGGCAGTCCCCACTCATTAAGCTTTCCAAGAAACATTTTGGTAGTACTGAAGGCAGTCCCCCCTCATTAAACTTTCCAGGAAATATTTTGGAAGTACTGAAGTTAGCCCCCACTCATTGAGCTTTCCAAGAAACATTTTGGAAGTACTGAAGTCAGTCCCCACCTCATTGAGCTTTCCAAGAATCATTTTGGAAGTACTGAAGTCAGTCCCCACCTCATCGGGCTTTCCAAGAAACATTTTGGAAGTACTGAAGCTAGCCCTCGCTCATTGAGCTTTCCAAGAAACATTTTGGAAGTACTGAAGGCAGTCCCCACTCATTAAGATTTCCAGGAATCCTTTTGGAAATACTGAAATCAGTCCCACCACCTCATTGAGCTTTTCAAGAAACAATTTGGAAGTACTGAAGCTAGACCCCACTCATTGAGCTTACCAAGAAACATTTTGGAAGTACTGAAGCTAGCCCCACTCATTAAGCTTTCCAAAAAATATTTTGGAAGTACTGAAGTCAGTCCCCACCTCATTGAGCTTTCCAAGAAACATTTTGGAAGTACTGAAGTCAGTCCCTCCACCTCATTGAGCTTTCCAAGAAACATTTTGGAAGTACTGAAGCTAGCCCCCACTCATTGAGCTTTCAAAAAATATTTTGGAAGTACTGAAGTCAGTCCCCACTCATTGAGCTTTACAGAAAAGATTTTGGAAGTACTGAAGTCAGTCCCTCCACCTCATTGTGCTTTCCAGAAAAATTTTGGAAGTATTGAAGGCAGTCCCCACTCATTAAGCTTTCCAGGAATCCTTTTGGAAGTACTGAAATCAGTCCCACCACCTCATTGAGCTTTTCAAGAAACATTTTGGAAGTACTGAAGTGAGACCCCACTGATTGAGCTTTCCAAGAAACATTTTGGAAGTACTGAAGCTAGCACCACTCATTGAACTTTCCAAAAAATATTTTGGAAGTACTGAAGTCAGTCCCCATTGATTGAGCTTTACAGAAAAGATTTTGGAAGTACTGAAGTCAGTCCCCCCACCTCATTGAGTTTTCCAAGAAACAATTTGGAAGTACTGAAGGCAGTCCCCACTCATTAAGCTTTCCAGGAAACATTTTGGAAGTACTGAAATCAGTTCCATCACCTCATTGAGCTTTCCAAGAAACATTTTGGAAGTACTGAAGCTAGCCCCCACTCATTGAGCTTTCAAAAAATATTTTGGAAGTACTGAAGTCAGTCCCCACTCATTGAGCTTTACAGAAAAGATTTTGGAAGTACTGAAGTCAGTCCCTCCACCTCATTGAGCTTTCCAAGAAACATTTTGGACGTACTGAAGGCAGTCCCCACTCATTAAGCTTTCCAGGAAACATTTTGGAAGTACTGAAGTCAGTCCCTCCACCTCATTGAGCTTTCCAAGAAACATTTTGGAAGTACTGAAGCTAGCCTCCACTAATGGAGCTTTCCAAGAAACATTTTGGAAGTACTAAAGTCAGTCCCCACCTCATTAAGCTTTCCAGGAAACATTTTGTAAGTACTGAAGCTAGCCTTCTCTCATTGGGATTTCCAAGAAACATTTTGGAAGTACTGAAGTCAGTCCCCACCTCATTGAGCTTTCCAGGAAACATTTTGGAAGTACTGAAGTCAGTTCCAACCTCATTGAGTTTTCCAAGAAACATTTTGGAAGTACTGAATGCAGTCCCCACTCATTGAGCTTTCCAGTAAATATTTTGGAAGTATTGAAGGCAGTCCCCCACCTCATTGAGCTTTCCAAGAAACATTTTGGAAGTACTGAAGGCAGTCCCCACTCATTAAGCTTTCCAGGAATCCTTTTGGAAGTACTGAAATCAGTCCCACCACCTCATTGAGCTTTTCAAGAAACATATTGGAAGTACTGAAGCTAGACCCCACTCATTGAGCTTTCCAAGAAACATTTTGGAAGTACTGAAGCTAGTCCCCACCTCGTTGAGCTTTTAAAGGTAGGTCAGAAGAAAGAACATCTGCCATGCTCTGGTAATCTAGATTTTTAGAGGTGCACTCATAAACTGTTATATCATCTGCGTATGTATTTATTAATAATGTGAATATGTTCCTGGGGCAGTCATTAATATATATGACAAAGAGGGTAGGATCAAGGAGAGATCACTGGGGAACACCTATACTGATATCAAATGCTTTAGAAAACTGGCCATTAAAACAATCTTCATGGGAAAGAGTTGGTAATTGTAAAAACAATTCCAGAAATGCCACAACTGAAGAATTTGTTACCAAACCTTTGCTTGGAACAACTAATATGCTGTGCTGGGATTCTAAACTGTCGGTAATAGCTATAATCATCATCACAGGAGGAGGAGAGAAGAAGAAGTTAAAATAAGTTACTGTAAATGATAATACTTTACAAATATATCTGAATGATAAATCTGTCATTAGTCACAATGAAAGGATATTTGTTATAAGTAATTCATACACCATCTGATGTGTTTAGTATTACTAATTATACATCTAGAATCTTTATGACATAATCACTGTTTTCATTCCAGTTCTAGATCACAGTTTTCTGTTTTATAAAGGCTTATCTTGAGTCTTGTTTCTTGGAAATTCCATCACCGCTGATCAAGCCCTGAACTACTGCCAGTTATGATGAATGGATACACCCTCAAGTAGGCTTCATACCTTGAGAACATATTGGGACTCAAACTCACAAACAACCTGAAGAGGAACTCTTATATAGGATCAATCGCTAAAGATGCAGATAAAATGATCAGCTCCCATTACTGCTTCAGTGAGTACCTGACTCCACATTCTATCCTCTACATTTATATGAGCCAGATCAGACCCAAAATGCTATACTCTTACCATATTTTGGCAGGGAGTGCCCAGTCCGCACTTTCCAGTCTTGATAGAGTTCAAGTTCTCTCTCATAGGCAGGATGTGGCAAGTCTCTCGCTGCTCTTTTGATGCTTCCATGCAAAGTTCTTGGATGAACTACATTCCTTGGTTCTACCAGCAGTAACCTTCACAGTTAGAACCTGCTATGCCATGCACATTGTTGCAAACAACCCACATTCCCTTCATGTTCCATCAGTGAGAAGTAAGTTCCACTGAAACAGCTTCTTCCCATGAACCACTGCTCTGTGAAACAAACTCCCAAGAGGATGTTTCACTGCTCACTACAACCTTAACCTGTTCAAGTTAACTTCTCCTCCTATCCATATAAACTACCCCTTAACATAACCCTCTACCTTGAGTGGTGCTTGGGCCTTGTACAGGGTGAACCTTACTGTAAAAAAAATAAATATTGACATCAGTTACATTTTTTTATAGAATTTCACTTGAATGTGCCTTTAGAAGGCAGGATGACAATGTTCAACCCCCCACCAATTAGTGAGGAGAATAAATGCTTCTAAAAATAGGGAGTTTATTTACTTCTTATGCAATCATAAGCTTTACAGCTGAAAATTTTCTTCTGAAATCTAATTAGATGAAGTTGTCAGGGAGAAAACTTCATAGGTAACTACTGAATTAAAATCAATTAACTGTTTGCACCTGTATTTTTTCTCATTATTCTCTACACAGAATCAAATCTTTAAAAACAAAAAATTACCTGAAGACAAGAATGGTATTCTGGGAAGGTGAGGATTGTTAAAAATTTCATTAAATTAAGTGATAACAAAGATAGTAAATTTCTTCTTTTTTTTTAATCTTGACTATTTTTTTTACTCATTTTTAATCACTTGCATCTTCCTAAGTTTAAAGACTAAATTTTCATTCTTTTCAATGGCTGCTTTTTAAAAAATCTTAATCCCTTTAGTTACTCCATAACAAATTAACTTCTAATATCATTGACACGAAAATTGTTTTTTTAGAAGAGAAATAAACAAAAAAATAAAAATTTTAAATATTATGGCATAAATAAAATTGAATTGTCTCCTTTATCAGCAAATATCATTTAGATATATGCACAAACACATGCACACATTTTGTATACAATGGGGAAAATAAGTATTTCATCCTCGACTGATTTTCTGGCTTTGCCATCTTACAAAATTAGGAATGGTCTATAATTTTCAGGGTATGTCAGTCTTGAAAGTGAGAGATAGAATATGAAAAAATTCTAGAAAATCACATATTAATTTTTGAACATTGAACATTCTTTTGAACATTCTTAATGAGGTAAGTCCAGTCAATTTAGTTTTTTGACACATTTTGTTAAATTTGAGATCGTTTAAGCAAGAATTGGCTATGTTATTTGACTACAAAATTATGTCAATTTTTAGAGGATATCCTCCCTGTGTATATATAAATATATATATATTAGGTTGGTGCAAAAATAATAGCGTAATAATGTCGTTTTTTTGACGTTAAAAAATACGTCAAAAAGCAACATTATTACGTCATTATTTTTGCACCAACCTAATATATATATATATATATAAATATAAATGGTGATATTCACTTGGAAAAACCTTAGATATTTGGGCTTGTAGTAGAACAAACCAGTACCCAAAGGTAAATGAGGAATAAAAAAGGAAAGAACTAAGAACATGAAATTGAGGCGAAAACAATCATCCAGAGTTCAAGCTCAGAGTCAAAAGAAAAAACTCCAAAACGAGTAAAAGTAACAACGTAAAGTGCTCAATCCATGAAGTAGAGCAAACCTAATATAAACCTAAAGAGCCAGGCAAACCTACCCAGGTTTCACCTAAACGGATCGTCAGCAAAAAAATTTTCAAATAGATGATTCAAAATGTGTAGGTTGACACACAGCTTCTTTTTTGCATCCCCTTCTGTGAAGGATAATGAGGAATGTGCATATAGAAATGCTTTTGGTTCGCAACACTCATCTCTTTGCCTTTGCTTTTCCTTTCTCCTCATATCAGAAATGGATAATAACAGATTTTGTATGCAACCAAAGCAAATACAGATATTTCTCGACAATGAAAATATTTATGCATTTTTATCTGAAGACAGTCATTAACAGTTACTAGGATTAAAAATGTGAATGCTTCTTTGGGATTCAAGCAATAATACATCTTAACACTAAAAATGTGAAGGCATTTTTTAATCAATAGAATAAACACTTGTTGATACTATAGGAAATAAACCCTATTTCCAACACAATTACATACCCTCATATATATTATATTAAAATGCACCGAAACTTTATTTTCTACCCAATAACAGACAATATATACAAATATGTCAAAGAGATTCCACAATACAGCACACACTGTTTAAAATCAGTGTGTCTATTGGTTAAGAATTAACATCACCGTAATATTTGACCAATCAAAGAAAACTAAAATCCTATTTTTCTCAAGCCTACTTTTGGGAAAAATTTCTTATAAAACTCCATAGATTTTGAGTTTCATTAGTAGAGATGCAAATGTCTTGTTCATACACAAAAGAAGACATGGGTACATAGCATTTTCCTTCCCTCAAATCCAGTATATGCTGAAAGAAACATATGTCAGCAACCTCAAGCAAATCACCTCCAACAACAACAGCTCAGACGGTCAGTGAATATTATCTGACAATCAAAATCTTTTCTAAACAACGGATTTTTCTCTGGATCAACTACCTAAAGACTTTAACTCAACTAAAGACTATTTTTACTCTTTTTAACTCTTTTGAATTCATGTACATACATTTGTAAATACAAATGATTTATTTAACAGGAATAACCATATTTTCTTTATTTTTATTTTATGATGGTTTAGAATTTGGACATTTGACTTTCTAACATAAAAACCTGGATGACAGAATTTCATAAAAGTGCAAACAATTTAAATGAATTTTTCTTGGTAAAGAAACAGTACTTTAATACTAAAAATGTTTATCAAGAAATGTAGTACTCAATATCACTGAAAACTGTGAATAGATGTTACATTTAAATTTTTGAAGATCATAGTTGGCAGCAATGCAAGAAGCCAAAAGAGAGTCCCACAAGCATGAAGTGTCAGCAGTGAAACTATTAGAACTGAAGTTATGGTTACATCTAGCAATTTCAAAAGTAATTTTCAACAGTGCCAGTTGCTGGGATCACAGGGTGTAACAGCAAAATTGTCCAATTGTTAGATTAATTTTTGAGCTGTTGTATCTTATAAATGATTAAAGATAACTTACTGGAATTTGCAAATGTTGTTATTACATTATTGGACTCTACTTTGAGCAATAAGAATGTATAATTACTCTCCAAGACTAACAGCCTAAAACTAGTCTGTCTATATTTCTGAGATGAGGTATTATGTACATTATTTACATTATTCGGACTATTGTCCTCATCTTTGTCGCCATATTTATCACAACATTTCGGCCTAAAATAAAGCCTAAAACTAATTTGGTACTGTGAGATTTTATTATGCAACTAGACATGTGTTCATCATATTGTAAATAAATATTCATAATTGTATAGTTAGATATTTAGTTTTTAATTTAAGATATATAAATATTGCCACAGATTGTGAGAAACTGACAGTCACCATGCACTGTTGATGTTCTTATCTATAAATGATGTATTTCTGATACTGAGGATGATTACCATATAAATATAATATGTTTTAAACAATATATTTATATATATTTTATTACTTAAACATTACTTTTAGTGGATATCCATATTTGAGTAAACACATCATTTATTTATTAAACAGTATATTAATTTATTTTCTTCTACTGGCCTGAATATTCAAGAAATTTTAAAGAAAATACACACCCTCTGGCAAGATTCGAACCTGCATTTATTAGTCACTATTCAACATTGCTTGATTGATGATGCATTCTCTGGCTGAATCAGTCTAAAGACTATCAGATCTAACAATGGGATACAGAGTTGAATCATGCTGGAGACTCCATATTTTTTTTTAAATTAGATTTCTGGAATATTCAGGCAATTAGATGAAAATAAACAAATGTATTGTTAAATAAATAAATGGAACATCTACTCAAATATGAATATTCACAAAAATTAATATTTAAGCAATAAAATCTGTCAGATTAATAAATAAATAAAAATTCATCATTTCTTTAGAAATTGCCTGTCATTTTCTGTGCATGTGCGTGTATAATGAGAGAGAGAGAGAGGATTAACATTTGTCACTTAACTAAGTGACAAATTTTATTTGTATTAATTCTTTAATTCTTTTAATGCTTCATCTCTGATACTAAGCACTTTGTTGCAACGATTGCTTACCTCAAATGTCCTTTCTATAAGATTTTCACTGACTGACAGCATTTCTGGCTTTACATTACCTTTGTTATATAATGCTGAGCAAAAGTAAGTCAACCCCTCAGATAACATTTTAAAAATTGTTTCCTTTTTCCAGATGATCAAAAAATCTTAATTAAACTATATATTCATTAACCTTTATTCAATCAATTACAAGCACTTTTAAAGATTTTTATCAAACTGGAATAAAAATATTAATTAAAAATTAAGATGTGCAAAAGTGAGTGAGTCCCCATTTTTGGCCATTCTTCTTGGCAAAATTCCCACAATTGCTCAATATTACCTGCGTTTCTTGCATGTACTTCTTTCTTTCACTTGAATCACAGATTTTCAATTTGGCTAGGCCATTCCAAGACTTGAAATTTCTTTTTACAAATACATTATTTTGTGGGTTTGCTTTGATTCAGCTACAGAGAAGCATCTGTTTAGCAAAGTCCAAATTACTGTTTATAAACAATTGTTATATCCTTGTAAGTTTATAAACAGTAATTCAGACATTGCTAACCAGATGCTTCTCTGTAGCTGAATGGTACAGCATATCAGGCCAAATGATTGTTTCCTTATATTACCAGGGTTTCTTGCATGCACTGCTTTCTTTCGCTTGAATCACAGATTTTCAGTTGGATTTAGATCAGGACTTTGACTAGGCCATTCCAGAACTTGAAATTTCTTTTTACGAACCGATTCTTTTGTGCATTTGCTTTGATACTTTAGATCATTGTCCTGTTGGATGTTTCAGCCCCAACCTAAACTCAACTTTTGAACTGAGGTCAAGAAACTTTCGTTCAAAATTGCTTGGTATCTTGCAGAGTCTATTGTGTTGCTAATGCATTCTATTTTGTCTATTCCAGCTGCAGCAAAGCACCCCCAAATCATAATGCTGTCACCACCATGTTTAATGGTTGGTATCAAATTCTTCTCTTATTAGAAGCTTGCCAGATATACCATTTATTGATCATCCCAAGAAGCTCTAGTTTGGTCTCATATGACCATATCTGGTGAAATACTTAATATGGCATACTCATTGAGAAGTCTTGCCAATCTCTAAGAACGAGGCAACAAACAGTCAACTAGTCAGACAAACAAACAAACAAAAGTAAGAAAGGAAGGTGTTGTATGTAAAATAGTTGCAAGGTAGTTGTTGTGAGGAAAAATGTATTTGCGAGTGACTCGTGAAGGAAAATTGGCAACTAGATGTCAGACAGATTAGCAATTAATGCAAGCTGCTTATGTCACTAATGAAAAGATTTATCAGTTTTGTGTAAATAGAACCATTTACATGATGCATATTACTTGAAGAAAGGTCATTGAAATGGAGAAAATAAAAGAGAGAAAGATTAAAATATAACAGAAAGGAAGTTAAAATGTAAGAAAATGAAGGAAGAACATATCAATGAAATTAAAGATACCCAAAATTAGTTAAGCGCTTAGTAGTTCATGAAAATGAATAACGATGATTATTCTCCAAATTATCAAAGGTATCTTAAAACCCAAAATCTCAACTGTAAAAAGTCTAAATAATTTCCACAGTCTATTAATGTTTTTTTAAAACTTTTACCCCAAGCAGGAAGTGACTAAAATACAAGTGGTTACAGATAGAGAAAGAAACAGAGAAGGACAATAAAGGAACAAGATACAAGCAAACAGAAAATGATGATTGATGCTGCATATATGTTTTTGAAGATTGTAGTTGACAGAAAAGCAAGAAGCCAGAGGAGATTTCCATGAGAGATAAATGTGGATGAAGAACCCCTTAGCATAGAACTTATGCTTACATCTATACATATACACACAGAGAGACAATGTGGACCTATGTTCAACTAATTTTTTTAAGTTTGTAGCCACATTAGGAAGCATATTTTTCTTAAAAACTTCTAGAAATGTTGTATGTTCAATACTTTTACTTGTGACCATATATATATATATATATATATATATATATATATATATATATATTAAGACATTTTTATGTTTATACATTCTTTTTATAGATACAAATATTTAAGTAAATGCTCTGTTTATAATAAACAGTATTAAACAACATTTACCGGCCTGAATGTCCGAGAAAATATTTGTCCGATAAAAAGAATGCATAAACATAAAAATGTCTTAAAATAATTGTCCGACTTTGTACATTTCATAATATATATATATATATATATATATATATATATATACAAAACCTAGAGAGCCAGAAGACCTATCTAGCAAGGTTTCACCTAACAGCCCTTCAGAGTACTATTGTTTTTTTTAGATTTTGCTCTACTTAGTGTATTGAGCACTTTTACATTTTTACCTAATTTACTCTGTTGGTATTTTTTCTTTTGACTACATATACCGGTGCTGATTGATTATTTTTGACCAATACAGATGTCTTTAGTCTTTTCTTTTTTTACTGAATTTCTTTCTCTGATATCAGTTTGTTCAAATGTATTTTTATTTACAAATTGTATTACCAGATATTTTTTTCCATGCTACCAGAGTATAGATATTAAAATAATACATAATATATATATATATATATATATATATATATATATATATATATATATATATATATATTGTATCAGTTATTGTTACGTTTTGGTAGTGGGTAGGGATGTATTTTTCAATGAAATCTAACATCCGTTAAAAGCGTGTCGTCTGGATTTTTTTTTTTTTTTTTTTTAACGGCTAAAATTCTTACGGCATTTTTTTCGTTCATATATTTAAAGATTTTTGGGTGGTGTCTACGTCAGAATACTTTTTATTTAACTATGATTTGAAATATTTTTACTTTTAATTTTTAATATACTATATTTCTATCAAGAACAATTAAATGTAATTAGAATCCCTTACAGTTTGTAGAATTATTATCACATCAAGTATATTACTATTTTTTTTAAATTTTATTCTTGAATATTATTTAAGTAAATATATATATATATATATATATACTTGCATATATATATATATATATATATATATATATATTGCAAAAATCTAAAATTACCTCATGTGGGTATAGTCTATTTAAGATCAGCACTACTATATGCCAGTCTTTCTTAGCCCTAGACTGACTGTCTCTGAATGGGGGATTTTTAATTTAGTTCAGATAATAGTTGCTGAAAATATACAGTGCTACTTAAGGGGACGCCTTGTTTTGATAAGGAGTCTGGGGGTTGGTTACAAGGTGATGGGCTGGAGTGGCAGTTTATTTATGGCCAAACCCTTTGGTTGCATGTAAATGAATATAGGTTCCTGCTAGTGGATGATTTTTGGATACTAGGATCCACCTGGATTATATATCAATGGATCTCTTACCTGTTACATATATATATATATATATATATATATATATATATATATATAGTCTGTGTAAAACTTTATTTTATCAATTTAACCTATTGTTACTTATATCTCCTTAATTCTGCCTAAGAATATATAAATTCCTGTTATCGTTGTTCACTTTTAGAAGAAAGGCAAGTGCTATTTTATTTGTAATGATAAATGATGGAATTTTAAGAATCTAATTCAAATCAAATAAAAGAATCATTAAAATTGTCTCCCTTTATCTCATTATTATTATATACTAATCCATTTAATTTTTCTTTTCTTTTCTCCTAATTTTCCCATGATATCTTCTGTCTTAACCATTTTATCACAGACCTCTTTGTTTTGTGTCTTTTTCAGTTATCTCCCTTCTCTACAAATCTTTCATTTTCTTTGGATTTATTTCCTTATTGTGAGACAAAATTAAACATTTCCTCCTTTTATCCTTTACATTTTTTTATTCTCTTTTACATTGTTGATTCTTTATGCCTTCTTTAATGCAAAATCATTAACCCTTTATCTTTTGCCACAGACAAAATGTTGCAAGCCTTTTGCAACTCTATTGCTATTTCAATGGAAAATGTTCTGACAAACAACACCACCTTTGTTCAACCAACTCTAAACTCTTATAGCTAGGACGCACCATGCTTCATACACTGACTCAAATCATCTGCATTATCTTTGTATTCCATTAGTAAGAAAGTAGATCCACATGAACCATCTCTTAAGAAGGTGTTTTTTTTTTAAAGTGTTTCACTTCCAAGCAAGGTGGGAGTTACAAAGAGTGGGAGCTAGAGTAAAGAGATGCGATGGAAGAAAGGATGAAGAGAAGAATAGGGAATAGATCAAGGCATCTGGAGATGTCAGTTGACATTGCATTGGAATATTTGGAGATTATAGCTATCAGGGAAGCAAGTAAGAGGAAGAGAGTTCCACAGACAGAAAGTGCAAGACCTGAAGATATTGGAGTAGAAGAGATGGCTACATTTAACCATTTTGACAGTGAAAGGGTGAGACCAAGATGCCAACATAGTAGTATGTTTAAATTCATGCAGTTTGGGAACCAGTGAAAGTAGCTCGTTGGAGCAGTTACCATGAACAGAGGGAAGTGAAGGTACGTCTGTGAGAGAGCGACTGTAAATAAGATGCCAGATCAGGGCCAATCACATTGCTTATATGTCTCTGGATTTTATTGAGGACCTTAAGATGAACAGTGGGGCTCCAGACCATATAGATATTTACTTGATGCCTCATTGAGTCAGGATGTGACACAAGGTCAGTTTTTTAATGTGGGAACCTGAATGTTTTCACTCAGGCCACTGGTCTAAGCTGGTCTTAGCTGGTCATAGCTTGTCCAAGCTGGTTAGAGCTGGTCTAAGCTAGTCATAGCCATGATACTACCAGCACAGGGCCGGAGCCAGTGCCTGGTAAGTATGATGGCAGCAGTATTATATGCAAGGGCGAATGGTTGATTTATAGATTTGAAGGATAGTCTCAGGCGAGAAAAACTTTCTGACCACTTAAAGTCTAGGTTTAACTGTTTTCTTTGCCATATATTCTCATAAACTTCTTACCTCACACTCTTACCACTCATACAATAAACTTCTTCATTAACCTTCTACTTTGAGTGGCTCTTGAGGCTTGTATTGGGTAAACATTAAAAGATATTGCTTTTTATTATTTTCTTTATCTTCTATTTAGATGTAACTGTAAGTTCTATGCTAACAATTTCTTCTCTCACGCTTCACACTTGTAGAACACTCTTCTTTCTTGCTTTTCAGTTAAATTTGATCTTCAAAAATTTAAATGCAATGTATTTCGTTATCTTCTGTTCTCTCAAAATTTAAAGGCAATGTCAATCATTATCTTTTATCTTTTCAATTCCTGTTCTTTTATTGTTCTCTCTCCTTAATAATGATTATTTTCTCATATTCTATCGCACTAAGTAACCCTCTTGCATCTTAGTGGCTTTAGTGCCTCACTTGCAGTGAAATGATTAAAAAAAAAATCCTACTATTTTCTTTCATTGATCCATTTTAGGAGTTTCCTTATTTTCATTTCTTTCCCCTCCTTGGTTGGTTGGTTGTTTTATTTTATGGCATATCAACCTCAGTGGGTTAATGCCAACAAAATTTTGAAATAGATTCATAGCAATAGTTTGGTAAAAAAGGTGTGTATGTATACATATATATTTTGATTGGTTTGGTTTGCTTTGTTTTATGGCACATCAACCTCTATGGGTCACCCAATGCCGACAAAATTTTTATTGTACTATTTTGTTTTGTCAAAAAACTATATCTGGTAATAATTTTTCCTTCAAAAATGTATTGCTGGTACAATTTTTTTTTTAAAAAGTATTACTGGTAACATCTTTTCCCCAAAACATCGTTGGTAATATATTTTTTTTCAAAAAAGTATTGTTGGTCATATCATTTTTTTTTTCAAAAATGTATTGCTGACAATAGTTTTTTTTCTTCAAAAATTTATTGCTGATAATAATTTTTTACAAAGTATTTCTGGTATTAAAATCTAGTTTTACATTTTCATAGTGTTTTTACCCCAGTTTCAGGATCAACTATTTGCCCATAGCTGGGACCCTAACAGATGCTACCACACTGGGTCAGGGTGGACCTGGGAACACCAGTAATTAAGAGGTGGTTCCACGCTCCTCAAAAACTATTGATCAGAGGCCTTGCTGCTGGATGTAGTTTATCGTCTTACCCAGGATGCAGATGTAGTTTATTGTCATACCCATGATGCTCGATTGGTGGTGGTGGTGGTGGGGGAATCTTACTCCCCTGCAGAGCTGCAGTCGGTGTATTCTACAGCCCCAGCCAACAGGGTGCCTTTCCCCTCAAATTTATTTTTCTTTCTTTTTACACTTTCTATGTTTTCTTACCAGTATAGTTTGATATATTCTTTTTCCTTGATGATTTGTCTTTCTCTTTCATTTTTCTCATTTCACTTCTTTTTCTATTTCCAAAACTCTTTTTCTTTGGAGGTCAGAAGACACGGCATGAAAGCAATGAGAACAATATAAGGTTTTTTTTTATCTTGACTTGAATATTTTTCTTTCTTTTTCATTATTCCCCTTAACTCCTATTTTCACTTTGGGATTTCAATTCTTTTTTAAAGAAATCAACAGCTTTTAATAATACTTCACTAACATTTTAGTTAATTTTGTTTACAGAACTTTAAACATAACCAGCCAATAAAACCACACAAAATTTCTATCTATTATAAAAAATTTAAGACAGCTAACCTTATCTTCAAAAATAACAGCACACCAACTAAGTCAAAATTACAAAGAACGAACATTATCTATGAGTTCAAACGCCTCTTAAGGAACTGCGTTCCTGATCAAACCAGACTCATAATTACATTGGTTACACAACTACATGCTTATCCAGATGGCTTATGTTACACTTATCTGAACACGGCTCCATTAGAAACCATTTAAACACACAGACAAACTTACCAGACTACATTAGAAACATGCTAGTAGGAAACACAAATATATTAACTGCATCCACCTGTAAAAAAGATTAAAAATAATGGAAGTTTTAATAATAAAAAAGAATAAGCTAACTCTTAACAATATTAACTACGAACAAGGCCGCAATGTGCTAACTGTATTCGGAAATTAAAACATCCCTACTACACACTAAGACATACACATAATGAAAACACTCAATTAAGCTGAAAAATTGAATCATACTTGATAATGGCTAAAGTTATAGGTCAGAAATATAAAACATTTGGACAGTTTTTACACACTCTTTGTCCAGAAAAGAAAGCTCTTGTTCGAACATAAGAAAAATTAAATAAAAAGCTTAACCGTAGTACCTTGTCTGTCATTTTTAATGAAACATTCATAAACGAAGGATTGCTGCCTAAATATACAAATATATATATATATATATATATATATATATATATATATATGTATATGTATATTTAGAAATTTTGTATGGTTTTAGCTGCCTAAATATACAACTAAATATATATATATATATATATATATATATATATATATATATATATATATATTTAGTTGTATATCTGGGCAGCAATATATATATATATATATATATATATATATATATATAGTTAATTGCTGATACCCCATTATGAGTGTACAGAATGCTTCCTAGAGTGTCTATGAAACTCAGGATGTTGAAGTTAACATCAATCTGCTAAATGACCAAATTTATATATATACATATTCATATATATATATATATAAAAACATAAAGAGAGATAGCTAGATAAATGCTCTGATGATCAGATGTAGTATGAGCCTGCCAGTGACCATGCAGGGGTTGATTTATACAATAAAAATTTTGAACAATATTATATATATATATATATGTGTGTGTGTGTGCGTATGTGTGTGTGTGTGTGTATTTGTGAAAAGTATGTGTATATAAATATATATATATATATATATATATATATATATATATATATATATATATATATATATAATTATTTATATATTATATACGCGGTACTTATTAGAAAGTGCTCAATATCAGAGATAGAGCTAGCATATTTGTCTGATGATCGCAAAATCGTGAAACCCAGGGTCACAAACTCACATCAATCCAACCAAATATATATATATATATATATATATATATATATATATATATATATATATATGTTTGTATGTATATATATATATATATATTGATGTATATTTATTTGGGCATCAAGTTTTCTTTCAAACATTCATCATTAAATACAGCCAACAAGGAAGATTTAAATTTTTTTTTTAAAGTTTTTCCAGCATCGTTATGTTTTTCTCTTTCGTAGAAGTAAAATAAATTACAACATAATCAAAACATGGGGAAAATATAACCACACCAGAGGCAAAGCACTCTTGAAAATGGCTATAGTAGGGGCCAAAAGTGGTTGGAATAGTATTTATCACATAGTTTGAAACTTATACAAGGAATAGTACTGATCAAAGTTCACTTAATAATTGTCTATGAAATATAGCAATAAGACCACATATAAAATTGCCACATTTATGGACATTAATCATTTTGGATTTTTTTAGTTATAGTGTAACATTAATCTACATAAAAAGTGGAATTTCAAGCAAATTGCAAATTTTAGATTGGTCTGCTGCATTTTCTTTCACACAAATGCTCTTGGGAAAGACATAAATCCATTTCTTCAACCCCTGGCTATGTGTTTAATAGCAATATGGATGTGGTACTCTCTAGTACTGGGTGTCAGCCAGTCACAAAGCTGAAGAGAAGGCAACAAAGAAAGATTCCATTGTCTTTCTACAGAAGTCATGCCAATTAACAGATAATAAAGGAACAGAATCTGTGGAGAGCCATGATTGCCTACATTCTGAGAGAAAATGGCATTATTTACAAAATAATCTTTGTAAATCATGGCCTCAAATGTTGCCTATACAATCCTAAACTTACTTTCACAAGGGCATTATATTCCAAAACAATATTAAAATACAGACAAGGATAAAACATCAGTAAAGATAGTCAAAAATAAATAAATTTCTTGCTAGATACAGAAATCCGCCAGCTGAATAGAGGAAGAAATCTAAGTCAGGGGTTTGAGACAAAAGATGAAATGCCGGAATACTTTCATGAAAAGAATATGACAGAGTTTACCAAGTGCTCTGAAGATGAAAAATGATTACAGAGGCTGGCTTACTTAGCAGACATTCTTCATCACGTGAATCAGCTGAACAACATCACTGCAAGCCCCTGGAGAAAATCTATTGACTTCAAGTGACAAGATTCTTGTCTTTAAAAGACAAGTGAATCTTCGGAAAAATCATGTTACAAAGGGAAATCTACAAATGTTTCAGCTGCCGCTGGGGCTTAAGAGTGACGAAGGAAACCAGCAAATTTGTTGTAGAAACCCAGCTGGAAGAATTGTTGATCAAAATCAAACATTATTTTTCCTTCTTTTCAACAGAAGTATATGATCAGGTGACAGAATTTGAATCTTTCGCTTAAACTCAGAACTTGACTTCAAGTGAAGAAGAAGAACTTTGTGAATTGCAATGTGGTTGTTCACTCAAAGTGAAATTTACTGACCTATTGTTGGACACGTTCTGGACTTCAGTGAAAGTCAAGTGTCCTATCATTATCATTGTCATCAACATGTTGTGTCTGTTCAAAACATTGTAAGTCACGACTCTCCACAACTTCCGATCTTTAAGCAACATTTGATACTTTACCATCCTTCCTTGTCTCTATTTCTACCACCCGTTCACATAAATGCATTAGATAGATTCCTGATATCTCTCCTTCCCTCATTATGCTCTATGAGTATTAAATTTTCCAAGCCATCTTTCTTCATAATGTGTTCTAGAAATTTCAACTCTTTCTTTCCCATTTTAAGTATGTATATCTTTCTTGTTCCCATACTTTTTAGGATTTCCTCACATGTTCTGTTCATGGCATTGTCAGCATCTCTTGACTCACCATTCTCTCACTTTGCATCTATTTTTTCATCTGTGAGGAAATTGTCAGGTATTCACTGCCATACATGAGTATAGATATAAAATAGCCATTCAGCACCATTTTAGGAAAGTAATAAATATACTTCTACTGTTTTTGACTTCTTAAATGTGTGATCAACTTTTTTTTTATTCATCAAAAGTCAAGATCAAACACTTAAATTATCTCCTTCCAGTTGAAAATGATATCTGAGTTCATTTATCTAAAGTTTGACCCAGAATTTAGTATCTATGTATGCAAAAATGACAGCACACATTTCTCAATAGAAAAACAAATTTCTTCATCTAAATTAGCCCAAAAAATAACATCTTTTTACCCACCTATAACATATTGCCTTGATTTATAGTATACCATTTATACATTGTCAGCAAAAGAGGAATTTATTAATTATTTATTTTTGTTCTCTTCTAGGCAGAACTGAATTGTATATCACTTTGGTTTCTAGATCACACGATATCATTTACTATGAAAACTTGTTCAACACAATCCAAATATGACCTAATATTCAGGCTCTCATCTGTGTTGACAATATGTCATGATGTACACTGATTAGCATTTACAGAATCCAAATGAACACCTATTCAGACTTGTATGGCTCTTGTAGATACTTTCACTTTCACTTTAATACCCAAAATACACCTATAAAAATATTAAAGCCAACAATCAAACCAAAACAGAAAGATAATAATGCACTTGTTTACAGTTATAGTTAAATAGTAAAGCATTTGTAAAGCAGTCAATTTGTGTAGCAATACAGATTCTTATAAAAGCAGTTGCTACTAAAATGGCAGCAACATAACTTAGAGCTGGTGTAGCTCTATGCTCCACAATGGGTCAACAGGAATAAACAATATCTACAATAAATAGACAGATAACTTGCTCTGATGTGTGTAATAAATTCTGTAATATGGCATGACAGAACTGGTTATGGTTTCATGATTAAGGGAAGTTCTCTGATAAACATCAGCATATGAGTAAATAAAATCCTAGTTTGCCAATCATGTGACTAAATATCATAGAATCAAGTGACCAACAAAGCACACATCTCCATTTGCTGATGAATTTTTCAGAATGGAATACATAGAAAACATGTAACAAGCACTAGCACTGGCATTCACATCTTTTATCCTTTGCCTTTTATGGCAGTCAGATGATTTTTAACCAGGAAACCATATTCCTTATTCATACATCTCTTTCTATTCTATGCTATGTCTAATATCCTGGATAAATCACTAGTGGTGGTGGTGTATGAAAGGAGATGTCATACAAAAGGTAAGTTTAAACTGATGCCAGGGGTATGTGGGTTGAACTTTGTAAATATTATTTATACAGGATAGTATAATAGTTTTTTGTACTTTATTCTAAAATGTTTTATTTTGTTGCAGAATGGAAAGAATTATTATTTTATGACTCCTGGCATTATTTGTTCCACAACCAATATGAGACCGGATAAAAAAATATCCAGACATAGAACTGAAACAAACTACATTTAATAAATGTATTAACAAAATATGCTATAGAAGAGTAAAATAAGAAATAAACTCCATCATTGTTGAAGTTATTGATAGTTTAACACTATCTTCATTTAATATCTCTGTACTTAAATGTTGTGCTTAATTGGAAAAAGAGAGGAACATGTGTTATTGCCTCCAAAGTTAAAAGGAAAAGAGACTGAAGCTTTTTTTGTTTTTTACTTGTAATCACTCGAAACAAGGCAGTAATGCCACTAAAACACAAGGCGTTATAGGGTGTGAATGAATTAGGAACAGAAACATTAATAATGAGCAGAAAGAGAAGAGAGTAATCAGGTAGATATTAGATGGCGATTGGCATTACATTTAATTTTTTGCAGATTAAAGTTGGCTGGAAAGGAGCCAGAAGAGTGTTCCACAAGTGAGAAGTGGAAGAGAAGAAACTGTTAGCATAGAATTTATGGCTACATCTAACCAGCACAACTGTAAATTCATGAGATCCCGATGCCTGTCTTGTGCTGTGCTTAAATTCAAAAGCTCTATAGTAATTGTTCAAATAAGCTCTTTGCTATGATACCTAGAGATTTTGAATTTAAGAACAATATTAGACTGGCATTAAGATCTCATCAATTTACAGTTGAGCTGGCTAAATGTATCCATAAATTCTATGCTAACAGTTTCTTCTCTCACACTTCTTGCTTGTAAAATCCCCCATCTGGTTCCTTGCTTTCCAGCCATCTGCAAAAATTTAAATGCAATATCAATCACTATCTAATGTCCACCTGATTACTTTCTTCTCATCATTAATATTTCTGTTCCTAATTCTTCCACATCTAGTCTGTCTTAGTGGCTTTACTGCCTTGCATGAGGTAAAACTGATTAAAAAAAAAGAAAAAGACAAATTGTAGGAAATGAATTTTCATTGACTTAAGTTAGTTCACAACAAGAAATCTTACTATTCCAGCACAGATGTGACATCAAAAGAAAAAATATTGCTAAAAAATACAAAAGTTTGTGTAACTGTGATAATTGAATTAAACAAACAAAAAAAAAACTTTTTAACTTGGCGGAAATTTAAGTGTGAGCCAATAACTTAGTTGGTTGATTGCTCTCTTTCCAAGACAAAAAACTAAGCGACTCATTCTAAAATTAAATAGTTGTTCATAGTCCAGACATAAATGCCAGAAACCATGTTACTCAAAGATAAGTTTTTAAAAATTCCAAAGAATAAATATCCTAAGTTGAAAAAAAAAATTAGACCACCTGCCTTCAAGTATAATTGAATTGAAAAGGTGCAAGATAAATTGGAAGTTTAAGTTGTTCAGAGCATGGAAAAAATAACTTTTAGTTAATATTCAAAAATGTAAAGTGCTGTCTGGAATGAAGAACAAATATGTTCCAGAAATCCAGAAAGAAAAAAGACAAAAGTGATATTCAGCAGGTGTTATAGAAAGGAAACATGTTAGAAACTGAGGAAAACTAAAAACTAAAAGACATGCAGTTAGAAAAATATTTGAAGGTCTATTCTTAGTATTTGCCTTTATATAATATGTACTTGCCTTTGCATAACACTCACCCTCACATAAAATTCCCACAGAGGATATTTTGTGGGAAATGTTTGCAATTGTTCAATATGCTCTTGCAGAGATGCCAATAATCTTTGGAGCCAAATTTGCAAGATGCAATATGCTCCTTCATTCGAGCAGCAAATAATGACTTAGCATCGTTGAGGACACGCTTACACTTGTTACGGGCGGAGACAAAGAGACATCTATTGCAGTCCAACGCTACAAAATAGGTGAAAGAAGTGGTTCCTATGGGCAAGCAGTAGAGAACCAAGGGGAGGAGCGCGACATGACCCTATATTTCCTTGAGGGGATGAAAGCGTCGATTCCAGCTTTAACCCAGGATGAGACCTCAGAAGCACATTCTTGGATGGCGAGCATAAAGACAACATCCCAGGGGACATCGCGGAGGAAATCACAGAACGAGTTGCAATCAGCTCGTTGATAGTAGAACGAAGTTCTAGTGGTAGGGGGTTCTTTGCAGGGGGTGAAAGTGGTTGCATAGTTGGAAAATGTATAATTTTGTGCATGAAAATACAATATTTTAACAGTATAATAGAATAAAGTATGAAATCATATATTGTAACATTAACCTTCTGCTATATTCTGTACTATTAGGTTGGTGCAAAAATAATGACGTAATAATGTCGTTTTTTGACGTTAAAAAATACGACAAAAAACGACATTATTACGTCATTATTTTTGCACCAACCTAATAATAGGAATATATACTTGATAAACACAGCGAATAAAATAATAAGAGTTTATTGTAAAAACCAGTATAATAAGAATAAAGGTAATAGTTATACACAAAGTTATCACAAGTCAATCCACTAGTGAGGGCTACTCTTGGAAGGTCGGTAGTTCTCACATAAGTCGTACTCAACAGATCCCAGCTAGATGGTATCTAGCAACTGCCTCACACAGTCACATGTGGCATAAGGCCGAATTTAATGTGGGATTCCTGATCGCATAGGCCTGGTCCAAAATCCCCCATAGACCCCGCATAAATGCCTTTGGGCCTCATCCAGTTTCCTCTCTGCCCAAAGGCAGAGAGTTCATCAGCACAGCAGGAAAAGATTCCAGCAAGACTCTGTAGTCTGTCGACTTACAGATACTTATAAGCCGTTACTACCTATAGTGTATTCACTCATGGGGGTGACAGGTTATTCCATTACATCACCTTCAAAGGAAACTAAATTAAATTTTGTCAAAGTAAAAATCAAATACTTATACATTTTTTCCAGTGAGTAAAATAAACATATAAACAATTAACTTTGTCTTCAATTCTCTAACTTTCTTCTTAACAAATTCAGTTCTATGAGCCTAAAACTGGTTCCTAACTCATAAGGGAGGTTTCTTGAACAGCCCAACAATAGTCCAGGACCACACTTTATCAAGACACAATTTCAATCCTCTCTTATCCATCCAACCATTTGAATGAACATGAGCACAAATGACATTCATTATTCTTTCTCTAGGAAATATTTTTCTTTTAAAGTTTAAAAAAGGTGGCCATTCTCTACCATAAGGCATGTTTCTTGAATAGCTCAACAAGAGGCCAGGACCACACTTTATCAAGCCACAATTTCAATCCTCTCTCATCCATCCAGCCATTTGGATAGACATTAACATAAATGCCATTCAGTATTCTTTTTAGGAAATATTTTTCTTTTAAAGTTTAAAAAAGTGGCCATTCTCTGACATCAGCACAGCATGCTAATACAACAGTTGTGTAAAATGCCTTTACAGATTTAACATGTTTAGATTCTACTGTCTTGTTTTATGGCACAATGAATGTCGAAGAAACTTCACCTATTTTTATTATTTGTGAAAGTTCAAAATTATTTCATCCCATCTTTAATATGGCTGTATTAGCTGCAGAGCAGTTTTTAGTATATTGAAAAAAAAGTGTCATGCAAAGGTAAATATGGTACACTCTCAAATTTTATTATGCAAGTCAATGTTTTCAAAGTAAAATTAATATTACAAAATTTATTAAGAGCTACAAAGAACAGAAAATTTTGGAGAGCCATGATTGCCAATGTCTTGAAGAATTAACCAAGTTTTACTGATATCAAAATCCAAAGGCATATTTGAATATCAAAAAATGCCTTCCAAAATCTGAGCAAAGTATTAAGAGAGAGAAAAATTTCATTAGAAACAAAGAAAAGTGGGTTGAACTGCCATGTATTAGGTTGGTGCAAAAATAATGACGTAATAATGTCGTTTTTTGACGTATTTTTTAACGTCAAAAAACGACATTATTACGTCATTACTTTTGCACTAACCTAATAATATTAATCCTCCTATATAGCACTGAAGGTTGATCAATTTCTTTACATATAAAAAGTAGACTTGAGGCAACAGAGATATGGTTCTACAGAAAGAGACTGAGAAAGCCATAGATGAAATATGCAAAAGACAAGGAAGTTTTAAGTTAAATACAAACAAAAGGATAGTTATACTTAGAATTAGGAGACAGTTTGAATTTCTGAGACACATAATGAGGAAGGAGGGTTTAGAGTATCTGATACAAAGAGACAACGGAATTCAGTAGATCACCTCCCTGACAAGTGTAAATGGATGGCTGAATGGATGTGGGAGATTTAACAAAGGGAGAAATGTTAGTAAGAACTACTAGGGATAGGAGGTTGTGGAGAGCCATGTTTTTCAGTTTCTTACTTTTTCAATTAATTTCTGTTCTTTCACTTTTTCTTTCTACTGGTTTCTCTTTTTCTATTTCCACTCCATTTTTGGTTCATGTTCTTCTTTTCATCTTCTCCCTTCTATGAGCAACCAATTTAAAGGTAAAAATTTAAGTCTGCTAATGTATTCCTTGCCATAAAATGCATGGCTTCTTATAGTACAATAACATATAACAAATTTGTCTTTTCCATCTGTTAAAGTGTTTACAGCTCCTAGATATTTCTGCTTTTATTCATTTAATGCGATACTATCAAGAAAAAACCTTCATAAATTTAATAAAAATATTAGAATTATTTCATTTTTAATAATTTCAGAACAAGTAATAATACATCTTTGCTTCATAAAAGGGAGAAAAAGGTTTCTATAAAATAAAGCAGTTAATGCCAGATAAAAGGAGAAAATGATAGGAATTTGATAATATTTATTTGTTTATTCCAGTAATAGGATTTATAGAACTGTTGGGTTAAAAGCTCTTAAAGAAATACACAGCATGATAATGGTTATAAATTCTGCTAAGCAAAAAAAAAAATTTCAATTGAAGAAGTTAAATTTTCATTTTAAATCCAACAATAAAATTTCACAAAGTTTTTCAGAATGTTTTCTATGAAATAAAATACAACTGATTTCAGATTTTATTGAAAAAAACTGAACTCTTTTGTCTTATAAAAAGAATGGTTAAACCAATCCATTTTCTTATCTTTATCAGATATATAGTTCATAAGAAAAGAGGAAAAATAATTTCTTTAGAAAATGACAACAGTTCAAATGGTCATTAGAATAAACTTAAATAGAATTAAATATTAAGCGGATGCAAACATTTTTAACAATCTTTTATGACAAAATATTTTATTCCTATAGATATATTGGGGAAACCAAATATATGTAGATGGCCTAAATAGTATCTGTAAGTTAGATTTTTTTTTTTTTTTTTAAGCATTTCACCCCAAGCAAGGTGATAAGCCACTAGGATGCAAGGGGTTACAGAAAATTTGGAGCAAGATCAGATAGGAGTGATAGAAGAAAATTGAGGAGAAGGGTAGGGGATAGATCAAGGCAACTGGAGATGTCGATTGACATTACATTTGAATAGCTGGAGATTATAGCTTTCAGGGAAACTGGAATAGGGAAGGGAGTTCCACAGGCGAGAGGTGCAAGACATGAAGCTATTGGAGTAGAAGAGATGGCTACATTTAGGAGTTTTGACAGTGAAAGGGTGAGAGCGGGATGCCAGCCTCATAGGGCGCTTGAACTCATGAAGTCTGGGAACCAGTGAATGCAGCTCCTCGGAGCAATTGCCATGAAAGTATTTGTAAAACAGACAGAGAGAGGTGACGGCGCATCTGTGAGAAAGTGACTGTAGATGAGATGCCAGAGCAGGGCCAATTATATTGCATATCTGCCTCTGGAGCCTATCAAGAACCCCAAGGCAAACAGAAAAAAGAGTTACCAAACTGACAAACTTGTGCGAATGAATGGAAGAATAGTGAGTGGGAGCATTAAGGAGACAATCTGCTGAAGGTCACAAGGAATAGAAAGTTTTGGAGAGCCATAATCACCCATTTCCTGAAGAAGATAGATACAAATATTTACCCAAAAATAAAGAAAATAAACAGACAAATAAAGACAACTAGATAGAATTTGGGAGAAAATAAATGAAAGTTTTATTTTATACAGAGAAAATGCTATCAAAATGCATTACATGACTTCTCTCTGATCCTGAAAAAGGTGACCTTGTGAATATTGCAAAAATCTGTCCTTACAAATCCAACATGTTGCATGTGCTGTTATCTTTCACAAATGTTCAGTAAATATTTTCTCTTCATAGTATTGGTCCAAAAACTATAAGTTGTCCTGACTAGGGTATCACTGACTAGCTGTTAAAAATCTGATGACCAGTCAAGCATGGTACATACTAATTAGGAAAGGATAAGGAATGCTGGACAATCTCCTCAAAGATGAAGAGACTTGAATCAACAGAAATTAGGTTTTACAGAAAGATGCTGAGGATACCATGGGCCAAACATGTGAGCAACAACAAGGTTTTGGAAAGAATGGAAACAAAAAAGAAACTTATACTTAACATCAAGAAGGGGCAGTTGAGATTTCTGAGGTATGTAATGAGGAAGGAGGGCTAGGAAAATCTGATACTCACAGGACAAATTGAGGGAAAGAGGGACAGAAGAAAGCAATGAATAGCATACTTGATGGGCTTGAGCAAATGGATGACAGAACAGGCTTTGGGAGAAATAACAAAAAGACAAAGTATGGGAAGATGTGGAAGGCCATGATCGCCCATATCCTCAAGGGATATTGCACATAAAAGTAGGAAAGTTATACCAACAAATTCATGTCATCATTATTCAGTTATCAAAGTCATTTCATTGGCTTTCAATTACATTTTGATGTCTTAACTTTTTGATGTTTTAAACTTTAATCGATGAGAAGCATTGAATAGAGTGAAAAAAGAGTAAAATTGTAGACAAATTGTAAAAGCAATAAAAAGCTGAGCCAAGTTCAAAGACTTTCCTAATATCATGGAAAGGTTTTTGCTTGAAGCTTTTTAAATTGAAAGACGAAATGATTGGAGAAGAGGTTCTAACTTCATGATTGCTTCATTTCACTTGCAACAGGCATTGTCGGGTTGGAGCATTATCTGCAATATCTGGGCTGGACTTGCCTAATCTGCTCTTCCCAGCATTGACAAAGTTTCACATTGTTTATGCAATTGTGTAGGTAATTATGACAAACTACATTTCTTATCTTCACCAGTTCAGACATTTACAGCTGTTTTACACCTGTGCCACATAAAAAGGACTGAACCATCCTCATTCCCTTTTTATTCCATTAGTAAGGTGGAAGTTTCATTCAGATTTTGCGGAACAGAGTTCCAAGAAGATTTTTTTCCTGACAACTACAATCATAACCTCGTGAAGTTTAGGGTCAAATGTTATCTATCCTACATATCCCCATAATCTACAATGCTCACCTCCTCCTCCTTCAGTGGCTCTTGGGCCGTGTATCAGGGGAACAGTAGTGTAAAAAAGGAAATCTGAATGCCATGCACAGTAAATCATCTTTTTTCTTCAAAAGTTAAAAAAGTTAAAACAAGAAAATTGTTTATTGCAACATAGCACAGTAAAATTTATTCTCGATTTCACTAATCATTTGTCCGGAAGAAATGTTGGAAATAATATTCTTCTCTGATTAAAAAAATAATTAAATATCTAGGAATTGGTGTAACTGGATGGAAAATGCAATACTAACTTCCAAACATGCAAAGTTACCTTCCAAAAGCTAAGCAAATTATTAAGAAACTGGAAAATTTCATTACAAACACAATAGTTCTAAACTGTTATGTAATATTCTTCATCCTATATATGAATGCTGAACACTCTTTTCACTGATGAAGGAGAGACTTGAAGCAACAGAAATGTGGTTCTACAGAAGGATGCTGTGAATCACATATGTGACTGACTATGTGAGCAATGAGGAAGTTTTAGAGAAGCTGGAAACAAAAAAGACATTTATACTTCAAATCAGAAAGAGTGAATTAAATTTCTAGGCCATAAAATAAGGAAAGAAGGCTTGGAGAATTTGATACAGACAGGCTATATCAAAAGCATGCAAGAAAGACAGAATAATGAAGCAAATAATCTACTCAGTGATTTTGTTTAAATGATTGGCCAAACAAGGATTTGTAGAAATTGCAAAAAGACAAACATTATTAAAAGCTACAATGAACAGGATATAGTGAAGAGACAAGATTGACAACATCCAGAAAAAACGCAGTTTATAGCAGATAAAGAATAAAAGAGTGGTACAGACCAAAAGATAATATGAGATTTAATCACTCATAATTACCATTACATTTTATTCAATTTGATTCTTCATATTTAACATTACACACACACACACACACCCAAAGTAGTATTGGAAAGTTTCCAAAATAGGATCTTTAACAGATTCAACAGCTGATTCCAGTTCTTTGAAAGATATGATAGATTGATTTCAGTGATTCCCATGGATGAGTTCACAAATACTTTGCAAATTTTCTGATGTTTTGTCAGAAATTGGTCACTTGGAATGCTCATCATCTTGAATTAACACTCAACCAGCCTTGAAATGTGCATACCATCCATCCAGATAGAATATTTAACAAAATCCTGATGAAGCATTTCATGGGCATCAGTAGCAAGTTTGCCAAGTTTCATGCAATATTTAATGCAGGCGCAGGGTGTTTGAATTTGTTAACCATGACACAGATCACAGAACTGTTCCAACACAATATTGTAAATTCTTGTGTAGTAATTGGACACAAGTAAACAGTAGACTCACTGTGTGAAGTGGTTATAAATGTGCACAATCCAATCGAATAATACAACCAAAGAAGATAACGATTGGGAAAATTTGATACATCCTTGTATCAGAGGGATGATGCAAAGTTCTTGGCTTAACTAAACAGGGATTCTAAATATTTTTTGATTAGTAACCTCTTTGTTAAATTTCGAGAAGTAAATACACACACACATATCTGAATAAAGGTAAAAAGAAAACTTATCTTAACTGATGTATTTCATTCTCAGAGGGACTTTATCAAGGCAAATCATAGGATAAAATGCATCAGCTAAGTTTTCCTTTTATCTTGATTAATATTGACCCTTTACATATATATTTACATATAATTTAAATTTTTACAAAAAATTTTTACACACACAAATACACACACACATATATATATATATATATATATATATATATATATATATATATATATATATATATATATATATGTTATAAGAAATATATATTATATATATGCTATATTTATGGATAACAGTTGTCAATATACAAGAAAGAGCATATGTAAATGTAAAATTGGACACTGAGGTCAACACCAATTAGCAACATCATTTTGTTTCATGTGTGAGTGCAATCTTCAAACCTGAGAATTGTGTTCAAGCAGGAAACAAAATGTCACAGTCTGGTGTTGACCTCTGTGTCCAATTTATGTCCCAATATATATATATACTATTTACATTATTCAGACTATTGTCCTCATCTTTGTCGCCATATTTATCACAATGTTTCAGTTGTTGTATGCTCCAGCTTTCTTCAGGTGGTTGTAATGTTGAACTGAACCCTTTATTTCGCTCACTAACCAATGTCTTTATCCAGTGTGCCATGTGTCCTTGAGGACATCTGTGTATGGATTTCTGGGTATTATAAACCTAATCTCATCAGCAACCAATTTTTACCATATGTCGTGGAAATAATCAAAGATGCTTCCATCCTATGCAACCAGATGGTGAGCTTGGATGTGGTGAGTTTATTCACCAAGATACCCATGGAGGAGGCACTCTTAGTAGTCAGATGCAGATTGGCCTCTGACTCATCCCTAGAAGAACGGACCAGTATTCCAATAGATAATCTGATGGAGATGTTGACATTCTGCACACAAACAACACACTTCGGAATGGAATCACAAAGATATTGACAGGATGAGGGCTTAGCAATGGGCTCACGATTATCACCAGCAATGGCGAATATATACATGGAATACTTTGAGGAAATGGCATTAGAATCTATATCTCTAAAGCCAACTATATGGTTAAGGTACATAGATGACACCTTCATACTCTGTCCACACCAGGAAGATGTTCAGGTTCTACAGTACCATGTGAACTCAATAAGACATTCGATACAGTTCACAATGGAGAAAGAGAGTAACAACACACTCCCATTCCTGTATGTTCTAATATCTCGAACAGAGCATAGGTTCAAGACATCTGTATACTGTAAACCAACATTCACTGAACAGTACCTCAATTTCAACTTCCACCATCCATACAGCGTAAAGAAAGGGATCATCCGCTGCTTACCACACCGAGCAAAAGTCATAAGTGGTGACCCAGAGACATTAGATAAAGAATTGGTCAGTATAAGTAGTACTCTACAATGTAACAACTACCCTGGGTACATGGCAGCAGCTTCCCCAAAAAGTGGGATAGGCAGGTACAAGAGGAGGACAACAACACTCAGAAAACAGTCTGCCTGCCTTATATGAAGGAGTTATCAGAGAAAATACAAAGGATCTGTGGTCCATATAACATTAAGACAACCTTCAAAAGCTGGAGGAGACTTCGCAGATATCTCTCCAAAGTAAGACCCCCTCCCCATCGAGGAGAATATGACTAAAGACTGTGTGTACACTATCTTGTGCAACTTTGGAAAGAAATATAAAGGGGAGACAGGCTGCCCGCTTAAGGCAAGGCTTCAAGAAAGCTGTAACATGAGAGGAAGTGGAAAAATCAGATGTGGCTGACTACATATGGAGGGAAAAGGGAGATCACCACCCTCTGTGGGATCAGGTTGAGATCATAGACAAAGAACACCACTGGAAAATTTGTAAACTTAAGGAATCAGCACATATGCTATGCCACAAAAATCTCCTGAGCCGACCAAGCATAAAAATGAATACAATATGGGAACCAGTAATAAGGAGTACCAGAGAAAAGCAATAATAACAACAAAAATTGCAATATGAGCTCTGGTAAAAATGGTTGCTGAAGACATTAGGTCTATAATACCCAGAAATTCATACCCAAAAGATAAAGGTGTTGGTTAGATCCAGTGACAGAAGCCAAAGAGTGTGAGTTCAATACCCAGTTAACGCAGTGGAGTACTTAGAGTGGGGAATTAACTGGTGATAACTGATAACTGACATCCATTCATCATGGCACGTGGAACTAGAACAGTCTAACGCAGTGAGCAAAATGAAGGGTTCAGTTCAATATTCCAACCACCTGAAGAGCGTACAATGGCCAAAATGTTGTGATAAATAATGCGACAAAGATGAGGACAATAGTCTGAATAATGCAAATAGTGTACATAATATATCAAAAATATAGACAGATATATATATATATATTTATGTATATATATATATAAATATATATATGTATCTATATATACACACACATATATATATATATATATATATATATATATATATATATATATATATATATATATATATATACACACACAACATATATATATATATAATTTTCTTTGAATTTAACAAGTGTTTCAATTATTTGGTACAACCCCTATATATATATATATATATATATATACATCCAAAGAAAATATATATATCAAAGAAAATGTATTTAATATGGAGTTAGTCCTCCTTTAGCCTCACAGACAGCTTTAATACGTCTAGGAATGGAACCATACAGCTTCCTGACTTCATCTGGAGGAATTTTCAGCCATTCTTCCATTACCCCCTGCTCAGGCTCTTTAAGACACAATGGTGGAGGATAGCGGCTCCTAACTTGCCACTTCAAAATGCACCACAAATGTTCAATAATATTGATATCTGGAGATTGGGGAGGCCACTCCATGTCTTCTAACTCACTTTCATGCTCTTCATACCAATTCTCGAGCAGTATGTATTGGAGGATTATCGTCTTGGAAGATGTAGTCACCATCAGGAATAAAGTCTTCATGATCTCCCAAAATGTTCAGGTAATCTTTGCTGTTGATTCTATCATGCTAGGCAACTATTGGATCAAGACATTTCCATGATATGGTGGCCCAAACTATCACTGATCCACCTTCATGCTTCACAGTTGGAAGAATGCAGTTAAGGCAGTTAAGGTTGTAACCTTCTTTGGGCTGCCTCCATGCATAAACTCACTCAAAACTGGATTTGTCTGAGAATATGACTTGCTTCCATTGGTCTGCAGACCAGGCAATGTGATCTCTGCACCACTTCAACCTCTTCTGAATGTTGCGAGTGGAGAGAAGATGTTTTCTTACAGCGACTCTTCCATGATATCCAACCTTATGGAGCTCATGACAAACAGTTTCAGTAAAAACTGGACTATTCAAATCATTATTCAACTCAGCAGTCACTTTGGCCACAGTAGTCAGATGATCTTTTCCCACATTGCATTTCAATGCACATCGGTCACTGTCAGTAAGTTTTCAAGTCCGGCCCAAATTGCTACGGTTGCTAGAGGTTTTGCCCTGTTTCTTGAATTGCATCATAGTTCTTGATATGGTAACTCTTGAAAAACCAAACAGTTCAGCAAACTTAGTGATCGAAGCTCCTGGCATGTGAGCTCCAACAATTTGCCCTTTTTCGAACTCGGAGAGGTCACACATTTAGCTTAAATTTTACTAAATTCTAAAAATAAATAAGCCAAAGACAGTAAATTAGATAAATAAACGTATTTACAATAGATATAACCTGCAATACAAAGTTTTAGTTAAAGTCCTTAATATAATAGGTCTTTGAAATATAGGAGTGGATTTTGCAACTATTCCAATTATTTTGTCCAACCGCTATATATATATATATATACCTATCAACAACTATAATAAAAACCCTAATTCATCAAAAACATTTAACCAGAGTAATTCTTGAAGTTAATAATTTAAAGCAAATAGTCTTTGTAATTAGTACTTGAAATAATAAGAATAGACAAAATATTTTTCAATATTTTTCCTATATTTTCAACACTTAAAGAAAAGCACAATTTAAGAAAAAGAAAAACACTGCATTTTTTTCAGTTGCTCTCTTCTCTAAGTGTTGTTTATAATAATATTAAATAAACAAAAAATATGCTGATATTTTCTATTTTGACTTTTAAGGAATAAGATAGTGAAAAAAAGCAAGAAAGGATTATTCATCTACAGTAAGAAGTCAGAATGCATCATTGTTAGAAAAAGGATGAGCCCAAAATGCAAATTAAAAATCAAAGATACCAAAATCAGCCAATTACAAAAAATTAAATATCTGTGAACCATTTTAACAGAGGACAGAAAGTGTCACACTGAAATCTAAAAGCAAATTGTGATAGTGAAAATGCCTTTCAGAAACTAAGCAGAGTTTTAAGAAATAGAAAAATGTCGTTAGAAACAAAGAAAAGAGTACTGAACTGTTATTTGATATCTGTCCTCCTGTATGGCAGTGAGTGCTAAACAATCTCCTAAAATATGTAGAAGATACTTGAAGCAACAGAAACGTGTTTCTCAGAACGAAGCTGAGGATACCAAACATGTGAGCAGTGATGAAGTTTTAGAAAAAATTAAAATAAAAAAATAAAAAACTATTTAATATCAAGAAAAGGCAGTTGAAATTTCTAGGGAACATAATAAGGAAATAGATCTTGAAAAATCTAATACTCACAAGACAGATTGAGGGACAGAGGAAAACAACACATAGCCGACTTAGTGAACTTGAGTAAATGGATGGTGGAACAAGGTTTAGGAGAAATAACAAGAAGACAAAATTTATTAAGAGCTACAAAGGATGGGAAATTGTGGAGAGCCATGATCACCTACATCCTGAGAAGAAACTGCACATAAAAAAGATCCACTCTTCTGGATATTTGAGGATTTGCTTTGGCTTCCTGGAGGTAGTTCTTCACCAAAAACAATGTATGCTTTGAACTGTTGTCATGTTGGAGATAAAATGATCACATAGACCAAATTCTTCTAGTGACTGCTTCAGGTTTTCTTCCAAAATCTTCTCATATTCTTCTTTCTTCATGATTTCTTCCACCCTCCAAAGTTTCCCAGCTCTAGATGCACTAAAGCATCCCCCATTAAACTCCCACCAACATGTTTCACTATAGGGAGAGTGGGTAATATGGCTTTCCTTTCTTTCTCAAAACATCTTTATGGTCAAAGAGCTCTAGTTTTATCTGATCTGAACAAATGACACGCTTTAGACAAACTTGTTTTTCTTCTGGAGCCTTTGAGATATTTCACTTCATGCCTCTGCCGGTCTTGTTTGATACTTTGTGTCTCTCTCTGAACTTCTTGATAATTCTTCTCACTCCAGTTCTTGACACTTGGAAATGAAAGTTATTGGATTTATTATAAAAAATGCTGTCTAAAGTTATTATGCAAAAACCAGAAAATCAGTTTTTAATTCAACAAGGGAATAAAATCATTAACTTATAATAGAACAAATAAAAAACATATATGATAAATCTTTGATGCATTTAAATCTTAATATAGTGACCCTTCTTCTTATATACAGCCAAAAATCATTGATTTTGTTTTACTTCAGTAGGTTCAATTTGACATGGTGGCTTTCATTGCTTCTCAAAGTCTGCTTTGCAATCATATTTTTTGCCACCTTCATATAACTTCATTATAAATTTTTAATCTGATTCAGGTCAAGACATGATGGTTGCCATTCCATTATCTTTTCTCTTGTAAGCCTTTTATCCTAAATAAGGAGTATTATCATTCATAAATACTCAGTTTATTTGAAACTGTGAGGCTGGGACTTGTACCATTCAAAGAAATTCTTGTCCATTAAATTGCAATAATTATTACTGTTCAGTTTAACTGCTTCATTGGCTTTGAATGGTCCAATAATGGTTTGATCAACAATTCCAGTCCATATCACACTGCCACCTCCTTGTTGCCGTCTTTTGGCCCACATCTGTATTCAATAAATTTCATCCCATAAGGTCCATTGAGTATCACCCAACATTAGTCCTTGAAAATTACTGTAGAAAAATCAATGTTTATGTAGTTCCTGGCCCAGTTTTGATGCTTTAAAATATTTGCTTTACTGAAAGGAGTTTTCTTGTCAGATCCTGATTTATGAAGTATTGTACACCTTTTTGTCCTTCTTGACTTCCTCAATTCCAGCCTGTTCAGAGATCTGAGCACTAGTCAAAAGTGATTGTTTTACTATAACTCACTTTAGTTTCTATTCCTCTCAAGGAGACGACAGGTTCTTAAAGTTTTTTGTTTTGCTTTTAGTTCTCAACTATATATTTATATATGTATATATATATTTATATTTTCAACAGCCCTCTTTATCATTTGATGATCTCTGCAAAGCTCATTTGATATCTCCACTGTGGATAATTCCTCACCCAATGATTTTGTTATTTTCAGTTTTTCAGCATTTGATAGATCCTTACCAATATTTCCATATATATTATGGGAAAAGTGAAAAAAATCAGTTTTTATTAGATTTTACAGGCCTTGATCTAATATTGCATCATGCAATATATATGCATAACTTCAAGCTGCAGTTTTAATAATAAATTTAATAAGTCTAATAAAACATGCTGAAACTATCTGAAAATTTAACTCAAGCTTTGTTTTAATATCTAAATTAATTGTTTAGAATTTGACAAAATTTTTACAAATCAAATTTGAGTTATTGTAGTTTATGCAAGCTGCATAATAACTTCAGATGGGGTGTATATTTCTGAACACAAAATAATCATGAAATAACATATTTGCCTGAAACAAGCAAATGACTACAATAGCAAGAATGTAGAGTTTTGAAAATTTAATCTAGTTAGAAAGCCTATCTCTAAATATCTTTTAATTTTCGTAGGTAAAGGGACCAATAATTTTGTCCTCACTTGTGTGTGCATGCATGTGCATGTAGAGAATAAAAGAGTGTAAGATGAAAATTTCAAAGATAAGCCAGATTAATATTTTTATAAGGAATCCTAATGTCTTTTTATAAAGAACACTTAATATAGGCAAGTTGAAATAATTCAATATGTTCATTTCTGATCACAAAATACTGATGCAAATTACAGATATTTGTATAGAAAAAATAATGCAAGACTACAATAGCAGAAAGACAGATCTTTGGAAATCTAATCTCATTAGAAATCCTGTCTAAAAACAATGTCTTGTAATTTTTATCTAATAGGTTAGAACATGACATGACTGTCAGATAAAAGGAAAATAAGAAAACTCTATGAAATTGTTTGTATAGGATTATGCTTTTTTAATTCATTTATTTTTGAGTGACATTTTACAAGTATCATCAAACTGCACCAACACATTGCAAAGCAAATATTTAGAAGCCATTTAGAATGTATGCTTATTAGGATATAAAACCATCAGCAAATATATTTGATATCTGGTGGGGATTTACATATCTTTATAGCAATAGAAAACAGTTTTAAATAAATTAAAGAGTAATCCTATTCTTTACTCAGAATGTGCCTCCTTTATATTTATCAGTAATAAAGAGTGACAGCTTCATTGATATTGGGCTTGATATATAAGCACAAATTATGGACATTCAAGTTTTGTAGGCAGGGGATTCTGAATATCAAAGACTGATAAAATAAATTACCTCTGTAGCCAATAAAATAGATAATTGAAATACAAGCTCACTTGAACTCTGGATGGGGAGGAAGATTTTTTTGATAGAGTTAAACATCTTCTGCAACTGATAAAATAAAAAAATATAATGCAGAAAAAATTATCTGGTATATTTTATGATCTTCTAAACCATAGAAATAAAATTTCTTCCTTTTGGATTTACACAAAGTTGCACTTTGTTTTTTGTTTTTTTTAGAAGATTTTCGTTTGTATATATAGCTGATTTTTTTAAAATGATTTATACTTTTAATAACATTTGTAGTAATCTTTGAAGTCAGGATCATTTCTTACTGGTGACAAATTAAAACAAGGAATTAGCATACTGTAATTCTGCAGTTAATGTCCAAGATTTGCAGGCAAACAGAAAGCCATTGCAAGTAAGAGTTTGATCTTTGACTTCAGGCAGATGTTTTTATTTAATGTTACATTTTATTTTCTTCCTGACTTTGCCTCATCATTAAATAACCCATAAAGAGTTGATATGCCATAAAACCAATGCATCACTCAATTCTGATTTCATCAATTACTATTGGCCAGTGTGTGCGTGTTCATATGAAATGTGAACTTTACATTCTCATGTACAATGCCTGAAAGACTGCCATTCTCCTCTTTGGTGGGTGATTATATGTCTGTGTTACAGCTTTTTCCCACAGATACATTCCAAGTACGGCTGTAATAATCATGTGAATCTCTATTCTGCAGCCAAAAAATCATCTGTCAGGTCAAACCAGCACTTGGTTTCTCTGAAGGATGCTCAGAGCAAAGTCCATTCTGGTATGATCTGTGGTCATACACCTAATATGTATGTAAAAATATGATTTTTCTCTATTTCTAGCACATAAAATAAACAAATGGGAACAAAAAAAGTAACTTGGACTTAGAATCAGAAAAAAATATTTGCAATTTCTCGGGAATAACGAGGAAAAGGCTTAGAAAGTTTGACAGTCACAGGACATATTGGAGATAAGAGGAGCAGTCGGATACCTAATGATCTTTTGTCAATGGATAGCAGAATAGGGACTGGTTGTGATTGAAAGAGGACAAATATTGTTTAGAGCTAAAAAGAATAGGAAATTATTGGAAACCCTGATACATAGCTTACCACATGAAGAGACACTGTATACAATGGAAAGAATTTTTTTAAATTTTTAAAATTCATAAGCATAGTCATTTAGTCAGATTTTTGGAAGTGAATTGAACCTGAAAACCTTTCAGCACCTCTTATAACAATTTCAATCAATCAGGGAAAAGGAACATAAGCATTTTGTAACATGTGACTAATTTGCTATTTCGTATAGGTTTACAGTAGCACTATAGTAATAAGGAAGTACCTGTAGGGAGATTAGGTGTAACCCTAGGACTACAAATGGATGACCAAGCATTAAAACAATGTGTTTTATTAACTTTTTTTAACTTAAAATTTTAACTTAAAGTATCTAAGCAAAAAAAAGATCATCAAATTAGTCACAGAAGATGACATAAAAATATTAAAATTAAAAATACCTTAATCCTGTCCCTGTTTTTTTCAACACTTTTTACCAAAGCTAGAAGGCTTCTAATGACAATAATCAAACATAATGAAATTAAAGGTATTATTTTTAGAGCAAACCTCAAAGCATTCCTTATCTGGTAAACTGATGGTAAAATTTGAAGATTAAAAAAAAATACTCTTAAAGTATTCACTGAATTACAAGTGAAATCTTTCATTTATAACAAAATAGACAATTTAGCTGAAAGTTGTCATAAGTTCATAGAAAGATTGGAAAACTATATTGATGACTGAATAATAATGGTAAGAATTTAAGTGAATAAAAGATATTTTTTAAGAAAATATCAGAAACTTAGGTGTCCACATTATGTCTGATTGTTCAGTAAAAATTTAATTTAATTTCATTAATTCTTATTATAGTTTTCTTCTGAGAATAAAGAAAGACTTTAAACTTGGGATTTTTATATCTTTTTGCTGAATCTGTAAAGAGAAATAAATTCCACTTTTACAGATAATGCACTTAATGAGTGAACAATAGAGATTTTGTTTTGAGATTTTGATTTTATGAGAGAGGTCAATCAATGATAAACATTTGAAGGCTACAGTGAGAAATAATTCACAATCCTCAGCAAATTTCAATGTATTGATCAGAACCATTTCAATGTATTTAAGAGCAATCAACAAGATAAAAAAAACTAGACAAATGGTTTCAATCTGAATTAAACAAAGAACTAAAATCAGATATATGGAGGCTTGTATGAATCATTGTAGTGTGAGAGGCCATGGTTAAATTTAAAATAAATAAATGATAACTGCCCAACAAACAGATTTAACAAAGCTTGCAGTAAGCAATAACAAGAAAAAGAAAAGGTAAAAAAATAATACAAAGCAAGTAAACACTATATACAAGTAACAGTAATAAGGCAAAAAGTTTACAAATCAAGAATTGGGATTGACACACAAGAGCAAGTTTGGATAAGTAAATGTAAATTCTAACTTTAAGACAAGACAGACTGAGACAGGGTCAGATGAAACCAAGAACCGGCCTATTTGATTAGCTAGAAAGAAATCCCAGCATGCAATTGTGTTTTTCTGCCTATTGGGGAGTGAAAAGTCTTTTGCAGTCATTCCAAGGAGTGCTGGAATCAACAATCTTGTTCAAAAATATAAAAATGATTCAGTTCAGTTTAGTTTCATATGGTCATTTATAGTGATGCTTTGGGTGACATAACACTGTGAAAATGGAATCCCCAAGCCAAATTCAAATTCCACCCAAGACTGTTTTAGATTTTTTACCAATGTCTTTATACCAATTATCAATTGTATATGCCTTTATGAAGCAAGTACAAAAATTTAAATATCTAAGAAGTGTTTTAACAAAGGACAGAAAATGTGAGAGTGAAATCTGAAGGTGTATTGGGACAGTCAAAAACTAAGCAAAGTATTAAGAAACAAGAAAATATAATTTATTCTTGTTTTATCTGCAACTATTTGATGATTACATTTCACCTAGGTACATTATTTTGATACCTGCTGATCCAATCATAGTCATATGGTCACACCTAATCTCTCTCAATATATTTCTCTAGTGCTATAGTACTACTGTAACTCTATAGGAAACAAGGTTATGGGATGTCAGCTCTTCTCTCAGAAACCTTCTCCCAATGGATCCTTTAGTCCACCCAAATGAGGGGTGTTCTCTCAGGTCTGATGCTTCTGGCTCTAGAGGTTCTGTAGCTTTGATTCCTCAGCACTAACCTCATTTAGTAATCATCTATCTTGAGTGATCCTTGGACCTTGTATTCGTTGAAAGATAGTCAAAAAATATTAAATCAGAGGCAGATATAGAAAATGACCGTTTCCACTGAGAAACTATAATTTTGAGTCTGTTAACAGATAGCAGCTAAGCAGCAATCTGACAAAATGACATCTGAGAATCCGTTCTGCTTATCGAAGAATTAGGGGAAGAAATATGAAACCTCAAAAATGGTAAAAAAACTAAAAAAAAAACCCTGTAAACTTTACAAGAATCAGGTCAGCTCAACAATGAACTCTTGCTGCCATAATTGGGCTGGAACTGCCCAATCTTCACTTTACCACCTTTTAGCTTATGAAATATTTTCCATCATACAACTTCTTTCCCACAGACAAAATATTGCTAGCCTCTTTCTATTCTATGACAATTTGGCTGGAGGAAGTTCCTCTCAGACAGCTTCTTCTTCAGAAATCTTACTTTGAGAAACAGGCTACTAAAAGGATGCTTTCACGATTACTATGATCTTAATATTTTCAAGTCAAGGGTCAGCCATTATCTATCCAACATATCTTCATAATAGGCACTTCTTATTTCTACCTTTTATACCCTTAAAACAACATAATTCAGTAATCATCATTATTGAGTGGGTCTTGGGCCTTGTATTGGATTAATATTAGTATAAGTAAAGATAAATTATATAAAAGATAATGATAATACTTCCTGTAAGAAATTTGGGCCATTTAAGAACATTATAATATATCTCAGAATTAACATTTATGAGATCAATTTTTCTGTATGTTTAATAAAATATACCTTTTTTATTGACACAATGTTTTATATATATATATATATATATATATATATATATATATATATATATATATATATATATATATATGATAAAAATATAGTTTTATGATATGGTATATTTAAGTGTAAAAGTGCTCACTATCAGGGATAGAGTGTATGTAAATATAAAAGTGGACATTGAAGTCGATACCCAATGGCGACTGTTTGTTTAATGCTCAAATGCATTTGTCAGATGGCGTGAAGATTGCATTTTGACCTCAATATCCACTTTCATATATATATATGTATATATATATATATATATATATATATATATATATATATATATATATATATATATATCTGTGTGTGTGTGTATATATATTTAAAGATATGTTTTGTGATACAAAACTTTATGACTGCTATAAAAAGACAAAAATTATTTTTATTATCACTCATGATGATGATAGATAAAAAGTAAAACTGAAAAACGGGCAAGGCTAACTGTTTTCGAACTTCACCCAACAGAGATAAATCTGTGGTGTTCTTAGCATCCTTCTCTAGAGCCACATTCCTGTTGCTCGAAGTCTCTTCTTGTGGTTATAAAACTCAGGTTATACAAAGAGGGAAGAATGGTTGGAGAATTTGACAGTCATGCAACAGATTGAATGCAATGAAAGAATCATTGTGTAACACACCTACTGAGCTATATGCAAATGGATGGCAGATGGGGCTAGTGTTAGATAGTGAATTAAAAATATTCCCAAAAACTACAAAAAATGGGAAGTTTCAGAGAGCCAGAGTCGCTCATGTTCTGAAGAAATACAGTACAAAGAAGAAAAAGAGGTCATGACCATAAATAACCCTGACTTTTAGCACTAAACAAAAAACAGTGGGGAAGGCTGGTTTCCTCATTCAACACCTTCCTCAATCCAAAAGTGACCTATATACAGAGCCTACTCTTCTGAAGATAATATTGTGTAAAACTGACAGTTGGAATAGTGTTGCTTGCTTATGCTCTCTCTCTCATATGTCCCAGAAAAGGGACATATTTGATCGAAGTAGCTAAGTGGTTTTGGCTACTGTAACCAAGTAGTACACGGTAGCAGCAATCAACTGGTACTCATTGTAGTCGCAGGTAATAGGTGTAGACCAATAGGATAGCCAATGTTGTAGTCCAATGGGTGTTGTCATAGACTTAAACTCTGTCGTACCTACACGTCCGTCTGTATTTATGACGGATACCAGCCAATCATATTCCAGTGAGGGGTAACTCAGGTGTATGCATATTCTATTATATCAATATATAAATGTATTTCAGCAGCAATCCCTCTATTATACAAGTTTTACTAAAAATGACTGAGATGGTAATGCAGTTAAGTTTTATTTAATTTTTCTTGTGTTCTTATAGTTTTCTTCTTTTCTGGACAGAAATTATGCAGAAATTGTCTGAAAGTTTTGTATGTCCAAGTGCTTTTGGCTATACTTTTAGCCATTATCATGTATAGAATGGTTTATAATAAGAATATATTTGGTTGTGATATAAAAGATGTTTGGGGTTAACTGAAGAAGTATTATATTCTATTTGTTTAGTATTAAATTTTCTGATAGAACATCTTAGTTATTTTTTAAGATTTTATTCTTTTATTTTTTAGTTCTCCGTAGAAAATTTGTTTTGTGGATGAATTAATTTACGCACAGTTTATTAGTTTTTTTATAATTGCTATTTTATAGTAATTTGGACATTCACGCTTTTAGTTAAGGTTGCTCGTAGTTTTTATATGGAAAGATGGTGAATTTATTGTTACATTCTAAGTATAAATAAGATGAAAATATCCTAAAAAATTAATAAATACCAATATATCCACCATAGGTCACAGTAAAAAAAAAAAAAATTAATTATATACTATACTAAATCTAGTATATCTAATTCAAACAGTTTTAATGACTCTTCCCCACCTAATGTATTGCAGAAAACCAACATTGTATATAAACTTAAATGTCCTCTAGGAGTTTGTATCTGCAACAGAAAAAAAATAATATTTATGTTGGACACACTACGACAATGTTGTCTCAGTAGCTGAGTTTTTATTTTAATGATATGTGCAACATTTCTAAACATTTATAACAGTGTACATGTCCACATTCACAATTCAGAAAAATTCTTGTTGAAAATACATTCATACCCTTTCATGAAAATAATAAACACAAAGTAAAACTTCTCAAAGCTATCTATATTAAAAATTGAAACAAAGCCTTAATAAAATTAATTATGGATACTGCACAAATATTTTAAAATATCAAGGTTTGCACTAATAGTTTCAATAATTATATCTTAAAAACTGTCAACTAACTTACCTCCCTTGAAGTGGTGTCAATACACCCATACTCACTTCACAAGTAAAAAATTTAACATTCAGATGAACACAACAATTTTGTCTTGAATTTAACAACACTGATGATTACATTGTGCTATATCAAAAGTACTCAGAATAAAATAATATCTATCAAGATGGTGATTTCCTCTCTTCCTTTAATAATGACATGAAAACTTTGCCCATGAATATGAAAGGATCCAACTGAAAATAAGTAAATAAATAGATAAATCATGTTTATATATATAAATTCAATTTAAATAGAAAACATAACTTTAAGGGTCCATTGGTCATAATTTATTTCCCAAGGTATGTGGTTTTTATATGGTTCATCAGACAACACTTCCAAGGGTGAAAAATGTTTTAAATATACATACAGTTTTTACACGCTTTACAGGGGTAGTTTTAAGTTGATGTAAGGTGATATAGAGAGAAGAGGAGGGAGACATGGTCGAAATTAGAGAGGGAAGGGAGAGATATGAATAATTTTAAATCTATTTTTTAAAATATATATATATATATATATATTAATGAAACGTGTACATATATATATATATATATATATATATATATATATATATATATATATATATATATATATATATATAAGAGAGAAAGAAAGAGAAAGAGTGAATCACAGAAAAATATTCCAAATATAGTTCTTACCAAAATACTTAAATGTGTATGAAAAATCAATGTTATAATAAAATAAACTAACATCATATTAAAAATAAAATTATAATAAAAATATCAACGGACGTATCATATCTTTGGCAATTAATTTTAACTAAAATAAAATATAGTCCAAAAATGTTTATATAATCTTTGGTAACGACCTTTTAATATGATTTAACATTTGGGATACTCAAAATAAATCATCAGTTAAGACCAAAGCATCTCTCAGTTTTTATCAGATATGGTTTTACAACAACAATGATGAGAAGTCTTATGTTTCACTTGAATGATCATAGTTCAGTCTCAGAACATTTAAAGGAACACTTATATCCACATTCACAGATCAGACAAATATTACTTGAAAATCACAGTGCTTTATCAAGATAATAAGTAAAAACTTAAAATTATGGAAGCACTTCATATAAGAGAATGGCAGTTAAAATTAAGTCAACTACAAGTATAGCAACAAAGTTCTTAAATGTTTGTAGCAGCAAAGTGTCATATAAAAAATAATAAATTAAAATACTACAATTAAAAAATCTTTTTAAAAAACCACATAAGTTTCTTCCCTTCTATAGCAATGAAAAGATATTTTGATTTTATGGTGTTAATGCATAACAGATCCATAGATATACAACTCCTAATGATCGTCTCATATTAAAAATTATTTGAAAGAAAATTTTGGATATATATATATATATATATATATATATATATATATATATATATATATATATATACATAGATATATATATATATATACATAGATATATATATATATATACATATATATATGCATATACATATATATATATATATACATAGATATATATATATATATACATATATATATATGCATATACATATATATATATATATACATAGATATATATATATATATACATATATATATATGCATATACATATATATATATATATACATAGATATATATATATATATATACATATATATATATATATACATAGATATATATATATATATACATATATATATATGCATATACATATATATATATATATATACATAGATATATATATATATATACATATATGCATATACATATATATATATGTATATACATATATATATATATATATATGTATATACATATATATATATATATATATATGTATATACATATATATATATATACATATATATATATATATATACATATATATATATATACATATATATATATATACATATATATATATATATATATACATATATATATATATACATATATATATATACATATGTATATATATATATATACATATATATATATATATATATATATATATATATGTATATACATATATATATATATATATATATATATATATATATATATATATATATATAATATATATATATATATATATATATATATAAAAACAGGCAAAGGGTTAAAAACCAAAGTCAGGTTCTTAAATAACCTTTTCAGATCAAGGCTTTCCGATGGATGTTATGCACAGTGCCCAACTCATAGAAAAATATATAAACTGTCAGTTGCATACAACTACTTTCTCAGATCAATGATTAAAAATGACTTTGAGTGAATGAGGCATGTAAGTTTTAGCAAGGACCATATTTTTTGAACCTCATGGACTGGCACAAGAAAATCACAAACAAAGGACTGTAAGTTATAAAAGAAATGCCATCACTTGAGAAATTTCAACAGCAGCAACAACTAAAATGGATAGCACATTTAACTCAAAGAGAAAATGATGACATAATCAAGATGTTGACATTCGACACTACTTCAAACAAAAGGTTAGGAAGGAAGCCCCAAGCAATTCTGAAAAAGCAATAATAGTAACTAGACTTGAGAAATCTATTTTCCTGTAAAACTATTTTATAAGATTTTATAAATTTCAACCAATGGTAACACTGGCTGCTTGGTAAATTAATACCAAATATTTCCTTATAAGGAAACAGCTAATATTATCATTACTGTTATCATTTTATTGAGTTGTTTTTCATTGGTATGATCCATTTCATTATTAATGTTGCAGCAGTAGAAATTGATTTTGCTTTTTAAATTTGTTCTTAAATCAGCATGTAGCATTTTAGTAATTCTTTCATCACTGCTGTCTTTTTGAAAAAGGCAAAAATTGGGGAAAAAAAATTGTATGCAAAGTGGTGGAAGGGTCATAAATTTAAATGAAAATTGATATTCTGTAGCCTTTTTAATGTCATTGGTTAATTTGAAGAAATTGACCCAAAAGTTCAAGAATAAGGAATGAGTATTAAATCCTTGCTTCTAGTTAGTTCCACAGATGCCTTAGTCACTGATGCTCATAGCCCCAACAAAACTGTGTGTAAGTTAATGGTAATGTTCCTATTAGCTGTCTCCCTACAAGGAAACATCTGACATTCATTGACTGAGCAGCCAGTAATGCTTTTGGTTTTAATTTTTTTTCTCTTAAAACAATTTTTCAAGAAAATAGGTTATCTCTCTTTCCAGTATTTATGGTTGGGTGGGTTCCTTCCTAACCTTTTGTTTGAAGTACTGTGGAATGTCAACTTCTTGATTATCTCATTGTTTCCTCTTTGGTTTACATATTCTATCCATTTAGGACTTATCCAACTCATCACTTAGATAATAATTAATTGAATAGTGCAGAGTTTTTTTGAACTGTTAACTAATAGATCAAACAAATTAGTCTTTGAAACTGGCAAATATAACCATTTATGCAAAAGTAAGTTCAACTGAAAACTTCAAACAATATTTATCAAAATAAGAAAATACTGTGTAAAATTAAGTTGAGGAATTAATTATTTTACATTTGTAGAATATTGATTGATAATTTACAAAGGTCTGTCTCCAAAGAATGTACAGATTAATGTAAGTAGATGATAACGATGATGATGATGATTATTATTATTGTGATTATTATTATTATTATTATTATTATTAATAATAATAATAATAATAATAATAATACTGAACATGAAATGCTGAAAGAAAGAAAGAAAGAAAAGAATATAATATAGAAAGTATGAAAGAATAGAATTTAAAAAGAATGAAAGAATAGAATATAAAGAATGAAAGAATACAAGAAAGAAAGAATGGAATATAGAATGAAAGGAAGAATGGGATATAGAATGAAAGGAAGAATGGAATATAGACAGAAAGAAAGAATGGAATATAGTCAGAAAGATAGAATGGGATATAGACAGAAAGAAAGAATGAGATATAGAAAGATAGAAAGAATGGAATATAGAGAGAAAGAAAGAATGGGATATCGAAAGAAAAAAAGAATGGAATATAGACAGAAAGAAAGAATGGGATATAGACCGATAGAAAGAATGGGATATACAAAGAAAGAAAGAATGGAATATAGGCGGAAAAAGAATGGGATAGAGGAAGAAAGAAAGAATGGAATATAGACAGAAAGTAAGAATAGAATATAGACAGAAAGAAGGAATGGTTTATAGAAAGAAAGAAAAATGTAATATAGACGGAAAGAAAGAATGGGATATAGAAAGAAAGAAAGAATGGGATAAAGAAAGAAAGAAAGAAAGAAAGAAAGAAAGAAAGAATGGGATATAGAAAGAAAGAAAGAAAGAAAGAAAGAAAGAAAGAAAGGGATATAGACAGAAAGAAAGAAAGAAAGAAAGAAAGAAAGAAAGAAAGAAAGAAAGAAAGAATGGAACATAGACAGAAAGAAAGAATCTGATATAGATACAAAGAAAGAATGGAATATAGACAGAAAGAAAAAATGGGATATAGAAAGAAAGAAAGAAAGAAAGAAAGAATGGAATATAAACCAAAAAAAGGTATGGGTTATAGAAAGAAAGAAAGAATAGAATATAGAAAGAAAGAAACAATGGGATATAGAAAGAAAGAATGGAATATACACGGAAAGTAGGAATGGGAAATAGACAGAAAGTAAGAATGGAATATACACAGAAAGAAAGAATGGGATAAAGAAAGAAAGAAAGAAAGAAAGAAAGAAAGAAAGAATGGAATATAGACAGAAAGAAAGAATGTAATATAGAAAGAAAGAAAGAATGGAATATAGACAGAAAGGAAAAATGGGATATAGAAAGAAAGAAAGAATGGAATATACACAGAAAGAAAGAATGGGATATAGAAAGAAAGAAAGAATAGTATATAGAGAGAAAGAAAGAATGGGATATAGACAGAAAGAAAGAACGGGATATAGACCAAAAAAAAAGAATGGGATATAGAAAGAAAGAAAGAATAGAATATATACAGAAAGAAAGAAAGGAATATAGACAGAAAGAAAGAATGGGATATAGTAAGAAAGAAAGAATGGGATATAGAAAGAAAGAAAGAATGGAATATAGACAGAAAGAAAGAATGGGATATAGAAAGAAAGAAAGAATGGAATATAGACAGAAAGAAAGAATGGCATATAGACAGAAAGAAAGAATTAGATATAGACAGAAAGAAAGAATGGGATATAGAATGAAAGAAAGAATATGATATAGAAAGAAAGAAAGAAAGAAAGAATGGAATATAGACAGGAAGAAAGAATGGGATATAAAAAGAAAGAAAGAATGGGATATAGAATGAAAGAAAGAATTAGATATAGACAGAAAGAAAGAAAGAATATGATATAGACAGAAAGAAAGAATGGGATATATATAGAAAGAAAGAATGGAATATAGACAGAAAGAAAGAATGGAATATAAACAGAAAGAAAGAATGGTATATAGACAGAAAGAATGAACGGGATATAGACAGAAAGAAAGAATGGGATATAGACAGAAAGAAAGAATGGGATATAGACAGAAAGAAAGAATGGGATATAGAAAGTCAGAGAGAATGGGATATAGAATGAAAGAATGAATGGGATATATAAAGAAAGAAAGAAAGAATGGGATATAGACAGAAAGAAAGAATGGAATATAGACAGAAAGAAAGAATGGGATATAGAAAGAAAGAAAGAACGAAAGAAAGAAAGAAAGAATGGAATATAGACAGAAAGAAAGAATGGGATATAGAAAGAAAGAAAGAATGGGATATAGACAGAAAGAAAAAATGGGATATAGAAAGAAAGAAAGAATGGAATATGGATAGAAAGAAAGAATGGGATATAGAAAGAAAGAAAGAATGGAATATAGAGAGAAAGAAAGAATGGAATATAGAAAGAAAGAAAGAATGGAATATAGAGAGAAAGAAAGAATGGAATATAGAGAGAAAGAAAGAATGGGATATAGATAGAAACAAAGAATGGGATATAGAAATAAAGAAAGAATGGGATATAGATAGAAAAAGTAAGATAGAATTTAATATAGATAGAGAGAACAGAAACTGTAGAAAGAATGGAATATAGAATGAAAGATTGCAATATAAAACTAAAAAGAAAGAAAGAAAAAATTACGTATAAAAATAAAGAAATGAAAGAAATGAAAGAATTACAAAAAACAAAGTAATGTCGAAAGGAAGGAGAGACAAAATGTAAATAAAAAGAAAGAGTAAAAATGAAAAATGAGGTTTCAGAAAATGTAAAGTAAGAAAGAAAGAACAAAATAAAAAAAAAATCAACAGAAAATCAAAGGAAAGAATATAATTTAAAAATAAAAAAGACTGAAATGTAAAGAAAAAAGAAAAAGAAAAAAAAAATGAAAGAAAATTAAAATTATCAGAAAAGGAGTGAAAGAAAGATAAGAAAATGAAGCATGTATAAAAAAAAAAGGTAAATAAAAGACTGAAAAAATAAATACTTAATAAATTATGTAATAAAATTAAGGAAAGAAGATGATAATAAAAACTGATCACAGAGAAGTGTTGATTGAAAAAAATCTTGGTATGATAGAAATAAATTAAAAAATACAAAAACTTAAAAGCTGAATTCCCATTTGTTGAAAAATGAAGGGTCAGACCCCACCCCATTTAAGAAGATTAAGAAATCCAAGTTAGAATTGGACTGGAAAGGAAGTTTTATATAATCATGAGATTCAATTTTAATGCTAAACCATTAACACTCAAATTTATCTTTTCCTTTCTATCCCCCTGGTTCCATATTTCATTTTTCCAATGTTTCTTTTTATTCTGTGATCATTTTATGTCACAGCAGAAAGGTCATGATTACATAAGAGATTATCCCTTTTAAATTGATGTCGTCATCATCATCATCATCATCATCCTTAACATTATAATAATCAATATTACTATAATTTACATTATCATTATAATGATCTTCATTATCATTATAATTAATATAATTATTATAATATCATAATAATGATAATGAAGATCCTTAAATGATAATGTATATTATTATTATCATAATAATCTACATTATCATTATTAATATAATTTACATTAACATCATAATGATATTCATTATCAATATCTACATTATAATATACATTATCATTATGATGACTAGAATAATCTACATCAGCATTATAATGATTTACATTATTATTATAATATTCATTATGATTATCATTAAAATAATCTCCATTATCATTAATATAATGGACATTATGATTATCATTAAGACAAAATTCATTATCTCTATCTGCATTATTATTATAATTTCAATAATCTACATTATCATCAGCATTATTATTATAATGTAAAATATCATTAGCATTATTCCCAGACTTCCTCAAAGTACTACTTCTAACAGAAAAGTTCCGTATGCCAAATATTTGGGAAGTACAAAGCATAATTTTATTGAACTGATTTTTATTAGCTGCAAAGGCTTATAATTTTTATCTGTATTTGATCAAAATTTGGTTTGCACAACATTTTCAAATCTGACATTCTTTGTTTCTTTATATTGCTGTAACAGTAAAAACAATTTTTGAACAAAAAAGGTTAATATTTTACATCATAAAAGTTAATGATAAAAAAATCAAACGGAAATTCAAGTTTTGATGGGTTATGACCCATTGAAACTTGAATTTATATTAAAATAATCCTTTGTTCTTTCATCATTTCACCTCAAACAAAGTGATACACTCACAAAGATTCAAGAGGTTACTGAGTGTGAAAGAATCTGAGAAAAAATAATCATTAAGAAGAGAGGAGAATAAAAGAACAGGTTTCAAGGAGACAGAAGATAATTGATATTGCATTTAAATTTTTGAAGATAAAAATTGACTGGAAAGCGAGAAACTGGAGTTCCACAAGTGAGAAGTGTGAGAGAAGAAATTGTTTCTTTTTAATTTCTACATTTTGTTTAAAAAATATGCTAAATCTTGATATTTCTTAAGAAAAATTTATAGTCAGCTATTTGTTTATTTCAAATAGTACTTTATTCAACACAAATAAATGTCTTACTTTTTGACAGTAAAAGCTCTTTTACTCTCATCTTCATTCAGTAAACACAATATATTGACATTCAAGCAAATGTATTTCACTAAAATTAGAATTTTCTCAGCTTGCTTAGGAAATGGAATTTACTGATGCTAATTTGAGATTATTTGTAAGTGATGCATTTCTTACAGAATTATTTATCTCTTCATTTTGTATTGAGCATAATCAAATTTCAGATAAATGAATTAATTTCCCAATAAATTTCAAGGTCAGTTTCCAATTACTTGTATAAAGAATTATTTATGCAGATCTAAACCTATGAAGTGCATTTATACAGATATGTATATGAATGTCTTTGAGTAAGTGTCTGTATACAAGTAAATTCATAAATGTACAAATAACCATATCAGAAATTTAAAAATGGATATTTTAAATGATAATTGTAATATTAGCCATTTCCTTTTAAGGAAACATTTGAACAAAGAGCCAATAGTACTGTCAGTTGAAGTGTATAAAATCTTTCTCTTAAAACAATTTTTTTAGAAAAATAGGTTTCTCATGTCCTTGCTATTGCTCCTTCAATTATTGATGGAGGTTTCCTTCCTAACCTTTTGTTTGAAGTAGTATGGAATGCCAAACTTCCACTATGTCATAATTTTCTCTTTGAATATACATGTGATATCCATTTTAGTTGTTTGATTCATTCATTCATTTTCTACGGCTTATCACTCCTTTGGAGGTTATTTAAAGCCAGAAAATATTTTTAGATCATAGGAATTTTGTGGAGATAATAATGATTTATTGATATGAGTCTTACTAATTAACTAGTAGCTGGGTGGAGAAGAAATGGATTCATAACTTTCCCAAGAGTATTTGAACATAAGAAATATAACAAACCTAACTGGAATTAAACTTGGCTCTCTGATTAATAATTCTGAGCCATTATCTATTATATCACTCACACAGTCATGCATCTGGTATTTCCAAGTGGTCACCCATCTATGTACTGACCAGGCTCGATGTTACTTTATTATTTTTCTGATTGTTCAGGGCTTGCTTCCACTTACCAATCTAAGCTGAAATCTATTCATAGATATTCTGCTCTTCTAACATGTTAGGTCAGTGATTTATAATTGTAAATATCAGTGTGATGCTAAATGTACTGTTAGAACTAATCAGCATTTGGAGCCAAGGATTGATCAACATGTATCAGCAAAGACCTGTTGAGGGAGAATGAATATTGCATACTCTTGTTAATACTTATGATTCTGTAATAATTCAACTTGTCCCTCGTCTTTTACTAGATATTTTTTTTACAGATGTTAGCAGAACACATTCAGGTTACCACCTGAGAGTGCATGAAACCATTCCTATTGTATAAGCAGTCTTCCTGCTGTAAGCAGAAAGAATGGCTTCTAA
>OZ010586.1:84137750-84237750 GCA_963932145.1 Acanthosepion lycidas
AGCAAGTACATCTCTGATAAACAATTCAGGATAGTAGATGAAAATAAATAAATATACTCTTTTATGAATAGACAGAGCATCTGCTCGAATAATGTTCAAATTGATAAAATTTGTTGGGTTAAAAATAAAATAATAAAAATTCCAGATCTTTAGAAATTGCTTTGTTTACATTCAGATATGAAACTGAGCAGATACAAACTTTTGAGAATTTGGGAAGGATTTGCATCTATAAGGCACTATAAAAGCTTTGTTTGATCAGTGATACATTCCATGGCTGAGCCTGTCTAGAGTGCATCAAAGCTAAAGATGGTTTCTCTTGTAAAGGATGACACTGGTTAAAATCTTGTTGGAGAGCATATATGTTTCTTTAATAAGATATTTTGAATATTCAGGCCAGTAGACTATACTATTTAATAAATAAATGGAGCATCTACTCAAATATGGGTATGAATTAAAATAACACTTTAAGTGACAAATATAAATGGTTACAAGAGAAAATAAATGAAGAGAATGAAAAAAAAATGGCAAAAAAGATCTACCAAAATTTTAAAAGAAAATATAGAAAAAATGCAAATGAAAAGAGAACAAAGATAAAAAAGAAAAATAGAATGAAAATGATGCAGACAAAAAGAGAATAAAGAAAGATAAAAGAAAAAATGAGAATGGAGAAAGAAATACAAAATAAAAACTGAATGAGGAAAGAAAGGCAAAAGAAAAAAAAGAATTAAGAAAGAAATGCAAAAGAGAAAAGAGAAAGAAATGCAAAAGAAAAGAGAATGAAGAAAGAAATGCAAAAGAAAAAAGAATGAAGAAAGAAATGCAAAAGAAAAAAGAAAGAAATATAAAAAAGGAGAAAGAGGAAAGAAATGGAAATGAAAAAAGAATGCGGAAAAAGGCAAAAGAAAAAGAGAAAGAAACACAAAAGAAAAGAGAATGAAGAAAGAAATGCAAAAGAAAAAAGAGAAAGAAATGTAAAAGATAAAAGAATGAAGAAAGAAATGCCAAAGAAAATGAAAATTAAGCAATGCAAAGGTTAACAAAAATGAAATAGAAGCTTCAAAAAAAATGTATATATTGTTTAAAATTTGCTATAATTGTGGCAGAAACATGCTCAGTATTGAAGATAGACTATTTATACATATAGACAGAATGGATATAAGAACCAACATTGCAAGATGACTCTGAGTTTCCCACTTCAAGGAATATTCAGAATTTGTGTCACCACACCCTGTAGTTAACCACATAATGAACAAAATATCAGACTAGCATCCCATAATGTAAATTCAATAATTTTTTTTTCCAAATAAAATAACTTAGGTCCAAAGAAAAATATAAGAAAATATACAAAACGAATAAATATTTACAAATGAATAAAGAAATAAGCAAGCAAAAGCTCATGATCATAAATAGCCCAATGCATTAACCCTAATCAAAAGAACCAGGAATGATTGATTTCTTCCTTTTCCCACTTCCCTTAGTTCTGCAGTGGCTTATACCTAGAGCCCATTAAAGAAATAGTGACAAATACTTTGAAGAAGCTTACTTGATGCATGAAACTGACAATCGCCATCAAATGTTGATTTCTGTCTTTCTCTCTCTCTCTCTCTCTCTAATTATCATTATATAGTTATTTATTTTTATAATGATGTTTATTCTGTATGATAGCATCTAAAATTTTAACCCTGTCATTGTCAGTTGAATTAAAAAAAATGATTGAATGATTTCTTGCTGCCTAAATATATATGTATATATCTACATAAATATATATATTTGTCTATATTTCTGAGATGGGGTATTATAATTATTTACATTGTTTGGACTGATGTCCTCATCTTTATTGCCTTATTCCCAACATTTAGGCCATTGTATGCTCAGGTTCTTCTTCAGGTGATTGGAATTTTGAACTGAAACTTTTATTTTGTCCTTGAGGACACATGACCCAGTTGATAAAACTGTTGGTTGGATCCAGTGACTTGACCCAAAGAGTTGTGAGTTCAATACATGGCTACAGCAGGGGTGAACAAAAATGTGGAGAGTTGAGTTAAAGGGAAATAACTGAGACATCTAGAAGAGGCATGGTATGTGGAAGTAGAAATATCTACCCAAGTGGATGAAATAACAGGTTCAGTTTGAAATTGCAATCAGCTGAAAAAGGCTGAAACATACAATGGCCAAAACATTGTGAATATGACAATAAAAATGAAGACAAAAGTCTAAACAATGTTTATATTAGTTAGGATCAGATATAGATCAAATATGGATTGGAGTCCAACAGAATGATAACATAAGGTACAAATAGGAAATGTTTATAAATCTAGTAAGTTAGACTGATAAACGTTTCCTATTTGTTCTTTATCTTATCATATATGTTTATATATAATGAGTCATAAATTGTCCATTTTTGTTTACCATATTTATTCTTCAAAAATAAAATACAGTTATATTTCATCCAGTTATATATTCAACAGTATTTGAAATGATTTGTTGAAACACTTATCCGGAAACTCTCATCAGTTTGATACTTTTCGAGTAAAATTTTGCAGGTTTTTATGCAAAACATGCAAATCTAGTTTTCATTAGAGAAAGTTTTCTTGCAGTGACTGCAAAAGGTAATGTGTTGGCATGGGGGAGAAGATCATTTTTTTCTTTAAGCCACTGTGTATAATGTCACTGCAGTACAAAAAATTAATATATGTTAGTGTTCTCCAAATTTGTTCAACTACAACCTATGGTTATAAGTTAGTATAAAACACTCATCATTACAATTGGTTCCCAAAAACAGAAATTACTTATGACTCAACCTAATATGAAAGGAAACATTTGACATTCATTGACCAAGCAGCTCGTAATCTATTTAATCTTTTTTCTGGTAATTGGTCACAAATTCTTTAGTCAAAGACTCTCTGAGTAAGTGCTACAATAATGTTTCATTGTACAAAATGAAGAAAAATATCTGTATTTGGAGTAATTTTCATTCCAGGATATTATAGACTTTACAGGTGGAAAACTGATTACAAAAGAGACGTACTCTTTATTTTTTCTTTCCAAGACATGTTTACCATATACAAAATGACAAAAACATAAGCAGCTTGTCCCTTCCCTAAAAAGCTAACATTAAGATCATTTTTTTAATTACTTTAATATCTCATTAATTTCATACTAAATATAGACATATTGATCTGAGAGTTTTTTTTCTGTTCACTATTGAATCAGAATGGTCAAGGCAGATAGGAAGGATTCTTCTCTTAAAGAATTCTTAAGGTTAAACCCCACCTCAAAAAACTTTTTCTGTTGTTTCTACTGAATGACGTTCTGATTAAATAAATGACTATAAAGGTAAGATTTTAATAATTTCTTTTAGAGGACTACCTTTCCCCAAAAATGGATTTAAATTTAATAATAGCAGTATTAGCAATATTATTAGTAATAACGGGTGTTCCCTTATAAGGAAACATTCAACATTTATTGACCAAGCAGCCAGTAATGAGGACTACTTTTTATTTCCATAATACAATAATGTGCAATATACTCCATTACTTTGAGATGCACTTCTGACTCCAAACTTCCCTCATGAAACTGAGGCATATTCGCATTTCCTATTTGTACCTTATGTTATCATTCTGTTGGACTCCAATCCATATTTGATCTATATCTGATCCTAACTCATATCACATTAAATTATAAAACACCCATTTCAGATCTAGATACTAACTGAACCTGGTCAATACTGAGATTAGGGACTACTTGGGAATACTAGTTGTTGTAAGCTTGGATGTGACATAGTGTAATGGATAAGGGCTCAAAGTTTAAAATCAGGGGGCTGTGTTCAAATTCCATTTGGGTTCATTATATTTGTTTACACATAAATACCCTTGGGAAATGTATGAGCTCACCTCTTTTCTCAGTTTTGGGTTAATTTTATATTAGTAAAATCATTATTATCTCGAAAATATTCTTGCAGTCTAAAAACATTTTCTGGCTTTAAATAACCTGTAAAAGGTTGATAAGCTGTGAAAAAATAAACTGAAACTGAGAAATTTGTTTTTAAATTCAGGGAAAGGGTACAATATTTTCAAAAGTTCAGCCTTAATAACATGTGACACTTAATTATTTTTTAGCTTTTGTTAATAGCTTTCTTGACTTTCTCAGGACTAGGTTCATTGCTGTTTATATTTGAAAACAGACTTTGTAATGCTCAGGGTACAGTGGTATCTGTAGATACATTAACACACATACACATGTTTATATTTATCTCTATATAAATAACTTATGAAATGGAATAACCTGTCACTCTCATGAGTGACTACACTATAGGTAGTAACTCCCTATAAGTATCTGTAAGTCAATGAACTACAGAGACTAGGTGGAATCTATTGAGTACAACTCAGACTTACACGAGAACTACCGACCTTCCAATAGTAGCACTCACTACTGGATTGACTTGCGATGACCTTGGGCATAACTTACCTTTATTCTTATTGTACTGGTTTTTGCAATAAACCTTTACTTATTTTATCCCATTGTTTTTCAAGTATATATTCCAATTAGCATGGAATATAACAACAACTTTATTGAAAAATGATAAAATAATATAATAGGAAAAATGATTAATCCTATGGAGTTAACACTGAAAATTATTAGCCATTAACTTATATTTCCATCTTCAGGACTATCACGTTTCCTAGTTTGATTTTATAATTATTTTTCTATCCCGTAGAAATATTCCATTTATCTATGGTGTGTCTATGTTTAATGTTGCATACGATTCTGTCAGTCAGTTATGTGCCATGCGTGTTACACACTCAGGCGATCATGCATCTTTTGATAGATGACTGATAAGGTAGATTTTTTTCATACAATGTCAATTATCATTTTGTGTCTCCTTGAATCATGTCCTTCTATTGTCCTCTCTGTTTCTTTCACTCTTAGTAAGCCCTTGTGTCCTAGTGACTTTTACTGTCTTGCTTCAGATGTAAGTTTTACGCTAACAGTTTTCACTCCCACATTTTTCCCTTGTGGAACACTCTTCTAGCTTTCCTGTGAAATATGATCTTCGAAAGTTTACATGCAATATCAATCATCACCTTCTATCTTCTTGTACCCCGTATTGTCCTCTCTGTTTCTTTCAATCTCAGTAATCCATTGCATACTAGTTTCTTTTATTGCCTTCTTTGGGGTGAAATGATTACAAAAAAACAAATATTGGAAGAGACATTTTGCTTTTAATCACTTGAGGAATTTGTGATGAAAGGACTTATAATCTTATACTTAGTTTGGGCTGTTTGGGTTAATCAATGTGACTAAGTTAAATTTAGAATAGAAAAAAAAACAGTGCCTTCCTTACATGCCAAATGTGACTTTGCACTGTATTTCGTTGCAGGAATTTATCAGAAAAGTAAGTGAAAGAACAAAGAATTTCTACAGAAAATGAGAACTAGAAGAATACTTATACTTAAAATCAGAAAGACACAGTTAAAATTTCTGGAGCATATTATGAGGAAAGAGGGCTCAGAAAATTTGACACTGACAAGACATGATGAAGGAGAGGCAGAAGGAAACAGCAAGTAACCTACCAAATGAGTGTGCGAATGGATGGTAGAGTGATGACAAAGAGGGAATAGTAAAAAGCCAACAAGGGACAGAAAGTCGTGGTGAGTCATGATCACCCAAATCCTGAAGGGACATGGAACAAAAAAGAGAGAACAATGGAAATAAATAAAAACAGAGTTTCTTGGCTTAAATGCTTATGATCATTACTTTCTGTAGGTATTTGAACAAGAACAACATGTGGTTTTTATTGACTCAGACTATAGAGGTCATTAAGGATTCTGAGCAGGAGGGCATTCAAATTAACTTACTAGTTTGGCAAATCTTCAAAATGGAAATGGAAGTTTGCCTTTTTAATCTCCCTGATTGATTCTGAACAAGATTTTAGAAGTATGGAGAAACATTTTTTTTTTTTTACTTAAAAATTCAATTCTATTAAAAAAACATTTTCCAGCAATGTATTACTTAGAACCACAAAACATGTCTAAATGCATATCTGAAGTGGATTGCAATAAAATTTGATTCTTTGTTTATAGTGTTCTGGTTTTTAACAGCCAGTCTCCTTATATGTGCTGTGTCAATCATGCTCAGGACAATTTTCCAAACCTTGGCAATCCTGGCTCTTCATAATTTCCTGTTCTTTAGAGCACAATAAATTTCATCTTTTCCTTATTTCTCCTAAACCTTATTCCACCATCCATTTACTCAAGCTCTCTAGGTAGGTTATGTGTTTTCTTCTGTCCACCTTGCCTTCAATCTACTCTGTGTGTATCAAATTTTCTAAACCCTCTTTCCTCATACTTAGAAATTTCAACTACCCCCTTGTGATGTTAAGTATAAATGTCCCTTTTGTTTCCATTTATTCTAAAACTTGCTAACATGTTTGCTCATGTTATTCTCAGCATCCTTCTGTAGAACCACATTCCTGTTGTTTCAAGTATCTGCTTCATCGTCTGCAAGGAGGTTGGCCAGCATTCACTGCCATATAAGTGGGTAGATATAACATAGCCGTTCAGTACGTTTTTCTTTATTTCTAACACAGTTTTCTTGTTTCATAATACATTGCTTAGCTTTAGGGAGGCAATTTTTGCTATCTCAATGCACCTCAGATTTTTGTGTCATGCTTTCCATCCTCTGTTAAAATACTTTCCAAATATTTAAATCTTGGTACTTGTTTGATTTTGGTATCTCTAAGTTGTAATAAGCAATGTATTATGAAACAGGAAAATTGTGTTAGAAATAAAGAAAAGAGTACTGAACTGTTGTTATATTTACCCACTTATATGGCAGTGAATGCTGGCCAACCTCCTAAAGCATATAATGAGGAAAGAGGTTTAGAAAATTTAATACACACAGACTAGGCAAGATGGACAGAGGAAAACACATAACCTACTTAGAGAGCTTGAGTAAATGGATGGTGGAATAAGTTTTAAGAGAGATAAGAAAAAGACAAAATCATTGTTAGTGATGTAATGAATATGCATACACCTGGGCTCCCCCTGACAATAATATGATTGGCTGGTGTCAGTCATAAATACAGACTGATGTGGAGATATAGGACGACACCTATTGGCTGCACCTATAGTCTTTGCCTATTGCCTATGCCTATTGCCTACCCCTATGACGAGGACCAGTCCATTACGGTTACCAGCTAGATTGTCCTACTCGGTTACAGTAGTCCAGAACCACTTTGCTACTTCGAACAAATATATCCCTTTCCGGGACATATCAGTTAGCAAAAGGAACATCCTAAAATGCAAATTACAACTTAGAGATACCAAAATCAAACAAGCACCAAGATTTAAATATTTGGAAAGAATTTTAACAGAGGATGAAAAGCATGACAGAGAAATCTGAAGGGTGCATTGAGATATCAAAAATTGCCTCCCTAAAGGATTTTCTTTATGAAGTATTTACTTTTGGGGGCTTTCATTGACATTAAATTAAATATTTGAAAAAAAGCAAAAAAAAAGCAGGGATGTCACCGAAATGTGTGTATCTACTAAAATAAAGATTATAGTAATAAAAAAAATGCTACATTTAACACAAGGCTATTATGTATACTCATAGTAGGTGTAAACAAACAATATAGTATGAAGAAAAACTAGACCAGAAACAAAGAGTATACTGTATATACTTGCATATCATGCAACTTTTGAAGACCTAATTGTGAAGTTAATTTCAAGGGGGTCACATTATGCATGAGATATAAAAATAGCATATCTACTGCTTGTCCTGGCTACACTGTTGACTAAACTATATATCCATTTACTGTAGTCAAATTAGCTTCAAAATTAGGTCTTCAAAGGTCACACGATACAGGAATATATACATTAATTATTTAAATTTGAATGATACCCGCTGGTTAGCTTTCATAGCCTAATTCATAAAGTTTGCTATACTGGTTCAATGGGAGTTCAGTGTTAGAAACTTATTCATTATTTCTAATCTGTACAACTTGCCTCATGGTTATATGATACAAATACTCAAGCATCAGGTTGAAAAACAAGAAATATGAGCCAACATTTAATAATAATGGCAATGATTAATCTAAGAAATTTTACAACAAGCACATTGCATTTATAATTACGGCTAGATCTAAACAAGCAAAAAATGATATGAAAGACAAAGGAGTCAAAAATGAAAAAAATAATGAAAATACTTTATCAAAGGAATTTAGACAACTTAGAACTGTTAAGTTTATTAATATAAAATATAAAAGTGAGAAAAATAAAATGAAAATTCTGTTCAAAAATTAATAATAATTTTCCCTAAAAAACTAAGATAAATTAAGACAACTTAAAACTATTAGAATACTAGTTAAAATTTAATAAGCATGGCAATGAATCATTTAAGCAATTTGGACAACTTCAAAATCTTAACATAAGATATGCAGATGTCCCAGTGTGGATAGCAGGAAGAATGCACTGTTGTCATAAAAAAGAACAGCCCAACATGCAAATTACAACTTAGAGATACCAAAATCTAACAAGTACAACAATTTAATCATTTGGGAAGTGTTTTAACAGAGAACAAAAAAGTGCAACACTGAAATCCAAAGGTACATTGGGATAGTGAAAGATACCTTCCAAACACTAAGCAAAGTATTAAGAAACAGGAAAATTTCATTAGAAATAAGAAAAAATGTACTGAACTGTTACAGAATATCTATCCTCCTATATGGTAGTAAATACTGACCAATCTTCTTGCAGATGAAGAAGAGACTTGAAGTAAAAAATAATGTGATTTTGCAGAAGGATGCTGAGAATATCATGAACTGAATATTTGAGCAGTGACAAGTTTAAGAAAAAATGGAAAAAAAAGGACACATATTCTAAACATCAGAAAGAGGCAATTTTAATTTCTAGGCATATATTGAGGAAAGAGGGCTCTGGAAATTTGATACTTACAGGAGAGATTGAAGGCAAGAGTTATAAAGGAAAACAACACATAACCTACCAAGTGAGAAAGACAGAACATGGTTTGAGAGAGATAACAAACAGACAAAATTTATTAAGTGCTACACAGGACAGGAAATTGTGGAGAGTCATAATCACCAAGATCTTGAAGGACACTTCACTTAGAAGAAGATAGAAAATACTTCATCTTTTATAAATTGATGAAAGGCTAAATTCTGTCTGTGTGTCCCCACCTTACATCAGTAGAACAAAACAACCTGCATCATTATCACACAAACAATCTTCATGATGTCAGCTTTTTATATATATTAAGAAATTGCATTTATAACACAAGTGGTAACATTTAATTTGCATAACAATTTTTAATTCAAATTTTAAAAATTGCCATTTAGAAGCAATATAAATAGCTTTTTTAAATCCATTGTTTGTATAGAAAGAATTTATATCTGCAATCAAAACTTAGTAATAAGTTAGAAGAAAAAATATCTGTTTAAAATATATGTAATCTTCCTTTATATAAATAACTTAAGTGAACATGAAGTACATCATTTAAAAAAATAATTTTAGGCCCTACAACATTATGATCTTATTTCTTGAGTATTTATTGTTGTCTGACATTTCAAATTATTAGAACTAATATTTAATAAATTTTCTTTAAAAAAAATTATTTAAACAAACAAAAAATACAAAATCTGCTGGATTAATTTTATTATTATTAATAATAATAATAATAATAAATTTATTTAGCAAATTTAAAAAAAGGATTATTAACAGAAATTATTAGTAATTTTCAACTATAATGAAAGATGCATAAGTGCTATTGTACACATTATAAATGTTGCAGAAAGTAGCCATATTCTTAATTGTGAATACAGCCATTACATTGTGGCCAGGTTCATAATTGATGTCGGTTCCTTATTTTTCATAATAAGAATATCCATAACTTTTAAATGATTTTGCAGTTAAAGATACACATTATATGTTGTGTATAATTAAAATCCTTGAAAATTGTTAAAATTTAACCGAAAGCATTTGTAATCAACAAACATTTGAATGGCTTTTACTAAGTCCAGAAAAGAAAAAAAAAACACCTGTATGCATAAAAGAAATAATATAATAAAACAATTAAACAAATGTACCATGTCAGTCCTGTTTAATGAAACCTGTATTAATGAAGAATTACTGCCAAAAGACACAACATCACAAAATGGACAGAGTCCGACAATTTATTTATTAAAGACATTTTTTATGTTTAACGTTCTTTTTTTTTTTTTATTGATACAAGTACTTAAGTAAATGCTCTGTTTATAATAAACAGTATTAAATAACATTTACCGGCCTAAATGTCCGAGAAATTTTCATAGAAAATATTCGTCCGTGGACAGGATTCGAACCTGCATCCTATACGAATATTTTCTATGAAAATTTCTCGGACATTCAGGCCGGTAAATGTTATTTAATACTGTTTATTATAAACAGAGCATTTACTTAAATACTTGTATGATTGTATCTATAAAAGAAAAAACAAAAAAACAAAAAAAAAGAACGTTAAACATAAAAAATGTCTTTAATAAATATGTGTAGGTATGTATGTATGTATGTATGTATGTATGTATGTATACATTTTTTTTCTTCAACTATAGCAAAATTCAGTCTTCAGGTGCTGATTGAAAACTGACCATTACATAATTTAAATCTTGATATATATATATATATATACCAGACTATAGTAATAGTAAAAAAAACATAGAAAATTGTAAAAAAAACTAAGTAAAATTAAGAATAAGCTGAAGCATAAATAAATGGGGGAAAATCCTTAAACTTAAACAAATGTACAAAAACACACTCCTAGAAAACTTTCATTCCACTGACAACAAAAATAGAATTATAATTCAAACATAAATCTCCACATCTAAGTAATTACAGAAATAATACAAATGTACACATATATGTGTGATGTTTGGATAGATGTGAGCTTGTGACCCTGGGTTTCACGCTTTAGCGATCGTCAGACAAACTGATTAATTTTTTAAAATTTTGGTTTTATGTAGATTGCGTGTATTGGTGTTATTGTGGAAGTGGTGGGGGAAACTTCGTCGTTTTTTTCATCGTACTGACGCAAACATAGATGTATGCCGACACATATACATACTTGGTCGTCCGTCGGGACTCATATATTATATATATGTGGGCAATTTCGGATATGACATATGTATATATACGGGTGGTGTTGTGTCTATACATACGCATTTGTATGTTGAAATTTAAAGATTGGAACTAAGTGTGGCGGAAATGTCTCGTGAATGTATGCATGTCATTTTTAAATAATTATACAGTACACACATATATATATTTATTTATATTTATATACACACACTTTTCACACACACACACATATATATATATATATATATATATATATATATATCAAAATAAAAAAGAAAGTAGAGTCAGATTTATAATCCACAGTTCTTTACCATTTATTTTTAAAAACCAGTACTGCATACTATTATAATATTATTATTTAAAATTATGTATTCATCACGACACAGAAATTGCCATGTTTCAGGACTAAAAACTAAACTTAAAATTAAAGTTTTTATTCCATTCTCAAGCTAATAATAATAAGCTAAGAATAATGTTCGAAAAAATGATTTACTTTTTTTAAGCTAAACAGTATTATATAGTTTAAGATGGAAGGGAAAGGGGTTTATAAAATTTTAAAAGGGTGTTGGCTTTTTTGACAAATCAGGATACAAGTATAATTTAAGATGGCAAAGTGAAAATATAAGTCTAAGTGTTAGGTGTGGGTTTGTAATTTCTGCCTGTTGATACTGGCTTCCTTATATGGGAATGTGTCATCCTGTTTGCTTTTTTTGTTTTGTTTTTTTTTTATTTAGGGGCATATATAAGATACACTACAAATTGGCATTTTTATTTATTTTTTTATTTATTGCTTTATTTTATTTTTTAGAAATTACATTAAAAGGGGCTTCAAATATGATTAAGTCATATTTTGTATATTTATAATTTTATTTATAAAAATCTAAAATACTATATTATATTTATTAGTATACTACATATGGCATTGTTAAAATTAAAATTTTAAATTTTGGAATTTAATTACACATTTTCTTTCATATTTGTGATCAAATATTAGATATATAATCATGCAATTTTTTTAATTAATTAAGTTTTAAATAATGCAATGTCTACAAAAACAATTATTTCTTTTCTCTGATTTAATAAATCTTTATTTTTCAGAAACTTAATATATAACTTTTCATGTAGGCACAAAGGACATGGGTCATTTAAAGATCTACAAGTCCTCATTTTTTTTAATAATTTCCATTTTACAGCAGGTGTTTTATTTGTTTCTTTTAAATGCCAAAAATATTTGGATAGGGATGCTTGATTATGATACTCATTATTTTTTTGTTGATTCCATCTTAATTTAAAATTATTTTTATTGATACCAATATAATTTTTTTTAATATTAGGATTTTCACTAGATGAGTTAGTACATTGGGAAACTATAGATTTTGTGAGACATTTATTATTCAATGGACAATTTATAGGATTCCTACAGTTACATAATTTTTCTTTATTATTATTTATTCTTATTTCTGGATCGCTATTTTCTGATTCTGGTTTAAGTATTTATTTAAAATTTATTATTGTGTTTTTTTTTTAATGTTTCCAGATACTGATAAGTCAGAAAAAATTATAAAAAACACAATAATTAGCAATGATTAAAGATATCTCTCAGGTTTTTTATAACACTACTGGAGTCTACTTTGAGCAATAAGAATGTATAATTGCTCTCTAAGCTTAACAAAAGTATCATGATGAAATTGATCATAAACGAAAATGACATGTTCATCATTAATTAATCATAGCTAAGGATCAGAAACCCATGAAGTATTGAAATAAAGTTTAAATGTGTATACATATATATATTATTCCAGGGTCATTTTGAACTTATTCAAGATGATCTTCGCCCTCTCTAATCTTCTAACTTTCTGTCCAGGAATAACATTATGCCGAACAGGTTTCACCTCTGATTTCATTTTCAAGTCTCTTTTCACTGTCATAACTGAAACTACTCTCTCATGTGCCAAACGTCCTATGAATTGAGTTGGATCTTTTCTAATTAATCTCTTTACCTCTAAGTTGAAATGATGATCCCTCTTCCTTTTGTGACCTCCTGATCCAGTTTTCATCTCTATAGTTCCCTCTTTTTAAAACTTATTTGCCACTCCCTTGTTAGTTCATGAATGGACTTTGAAGATGGAAGCAAGAGTATGAATTTTGATACCGTTACTGAAGGCCTGAATGATCTTTTTCATCTGACCATTGCTCAGTTGGGAAGAGTGTGGGTCTGACATAAAACAATTTTAACCTGTTCTCTTTTTAACTGAATAACTCAAAGGGTTTTCAGTGAGTCTTAGAAAAAAACGGTGTCAAGATGGCTAAACATCTTTTCTGAAAAACCTGGAAAAAAGAAGCACAATTAATTTAGTGGAGTTTAAATATTAAACATTGGGATGGATAATCATGATTTGGACAATTTTGCTGTTACATCCAATATATATATATATATATATATATATATATATATATATATATATATATATATATATATATTAGGTTGGTGCAAAAATAATGACGTAATAATGTCGTTTTTTGACGTTAAAAAATACGTCAAAAAACGACATTATTACGTCATTATTTTTGCACCAACCTAATACATACATATGTGTGCGTGTGTGTGTGTATTTCATTGAAAATGTCTAAGTTACTTCTGTTAAGAAAATGTTTTGTAGGCATTATTGTAAATGGTAAGTTGTAAAAAGGTAGGCATATTTTAGAAACTTACACAGCATTAGAAATAGCAAAACAACACTTGGATTGAACTATTATTGGGAAAATTCCTAGACATATTAAATCCGAAAAGAAATCTCTTGATCACATATTAGAAAAATACAATAAAACCTTAAAATATGTACTACATCAGTCATTTTAATGAAATATATATTTGAGAGGGATTGCTGCCCAAATACACAACAAATATATATATATATATATATATATATATATATACATATATATATATATATACATATATATATATACATATATATATATGCAAACAATATATAAATATTCTTTGCAGAGAGTACATTTGAATAGGCATATACATATGTGTGTTAAGATTTTGTACATATATGTTTGTATTTGAACATCACTCTTTTTGTTTCTCACTTAAACATACAGCTCACCCCTTCCAATCTCAGTGGTATTAACATGCCACAAAAGAATGGGGTGAAAAAAAAATGAAACACACAACGCAGCGTCTAATTTATTGATTCAATGACAAAACACATTTCAGCCAGAAATGATGCTTTTCTGCCATTGGTATCGTTACACGGGTTTTGACTTGCCAAAATACAAGCCACAGACACAAGATTTATGTAAATGCCCAACAGTTAATTAAGCAAGAAAAGGGATGGGATTATAAGCAGAATAACAGTGAAACATGAAAGTATGTTGGGGGGGGTGCTTCCATACCATACTAGAAAAAATATCAAAAAAAAAAAAAAAACAGAAAGTAAAAATAATGCCATATCATTGCTACGTATTCAGTTATAGCATTTTCTTTTGGTCAGTTGCTTCATTTGCTCAGATCCACTTCAGCACCGTTTTTCTTTTCTTGTTTGTGTGTCTTTCCTCATATATATATATATGTATGTATGTATATAAATTGATTCTCTCTCTTTTTATTTTTTTCAAGAATAGAATTATTTAATTAATAATTGTCTTTGCCAGTGATGAATGGAGAAAGAGTATAAGATGATATGGTTTTGATTATAATTCACTGGTATCAAAGAAAATTGTATTTGAATGCAATATGACCCATAAAGCTTTCAGTATCTCTGCAATTCATAATCATATAAATCATTTTTGTTGTCAGTAATGGAATCTTTTATTTCCTATATATGACTGCCTCCATTATAGATATTTACAGTAAAAACTGAGTACTGCATATTGGCTGCATGAAGTAATTTCCTCTAGTTCTATTAAAAACAATTATTACTTGGATAATTCTGTTTAAAGAAAAAACTGAAACCATAGATAAAATGCTGTTTTGTTTGGCAGAATCTTTAAATTAGCTCATTTTAACTTCTATAGTCTAGTTATACTCCTATGAGGAGAAAATAAAAATAACACTATCTGTTTGTATCTTTCTTTTAATGCTTTATCAGTCTTCCTCTGGATTGTAGCTGTATACACTAATAAGAAAAGGATACCACTAGAGATTTATTGAGACTTTAAATGATTCAGGGAAACAAAGAAATCAATGATTCCAATGATAAAAAGCCACAGCCTATGAAAATAATTTAAAGACTTTTTCTTTGTTATATTTGTAGATAGTTCTTGTTTGGGGAATGAGTTCCGTGGTTTCAGCAAGTCTATTTGGATGATGGCAGAATTTCCAAAAAGATTAAAAGTGTTCTTAAGAGGCTGTTGTCTTATCCCAGTTTTATTCTTTATTTTGATTATTTATCAGAGAAAATATGTTTTTATTATGTATGCGTTTATTAAAAGAAATGGATAAAAATGATAATGTATGTTTGTGTGCAAGAAACAAAAAGAGATGGGAAATAGAATAGAGATGAGAGAGAATAACACCATGTATAGAAAGAAAGAAGGCAATTAAAAGAAAGAAAGAAAGAAAGAAAGAAAGGTAACTGAAAGAAAGAAAGAAAGAAAGCAATTAAAAGAAAGAAAGAAAGGTAACTGAAAGAAAGAAAGAAAGAAAGAAAGAAAGAAGGCAAGTAGAAGTAAGGGAATTCAAAGAAAAATGATGGTAGATGCATTTAAAGAAAGACAGAAAAAAAGAAAGGCAACTCAAAGAAGGAAAGAAACAAACAAACAAAGGAAAGGAATTCAAAAAAAGAAATGCAACTGAAAGAAAGAAAGAAACATAACTGAAAAAAAGAAACGTAACTGAAAGAAAGAAAGAAAGAAAGAAAGAGAGAAAGAAAGAAAGAAAGGCAGGCCACTGAAAGAGAGAACGAAAGGCAACTAAAAGAAAAAAAGAATGTAAAGAAAAGCAATTACAAAAGAAATATTAAAAAGAAGTAAAAGGCAACTGAATGAAAAATGAATGAAAAGGAGAAAGACAAGTGAATGAAACAAAGAAAAGGCAACTAAAAGCAAGAACTCAAAGTAAGAAACATGTTAGAAGAAACAGATAAAGACAGAGGAAGTAAGAAAAATGACAAGGACAAAGTTAGAAACAGCTGTAATAAAAAAGCGAAAAAAAGAAATAAATTTTTAAAAAACAAAGTTAGGAGATGAGAAAATAAGTAAAGGAGAGTAAGTAGATAAGACATTGGAAAATAAAATTCAAATAAAAATATATATATACACACAAGCACAAAGCCCTGTGTGATTGTGTGTGTGTATGTGTGCATATATATATATATATATATATATGTGTGTGTGTATATACACATGCATACACAAACATGTAATGTATGTATATATATATATATATATATATATATATATATATATAATATTAATATTATATATTAATATATAATATATATAATGATATATATATTATATAATATATATATATATATATATATATATAATATTAATATTATATATTATTATTAATATATAATATTAATAATTGTATGTGTGTACATGCATGTATATATATATATATATATATATACATATATATATATATATATACATATACATATATATATATATATATATACATATATATATATATATACATATATATATATATATATATGTATATATATATACAGATATAAATACATATATATATATATACAGATATAAATACATATATATATATGTATATATATATATATGCATGCACATGCATAGGATTATTAACCGGTTTGAAGAGCCAGTTCTCTGGAATGTTGTAAAGTTAAAGTTTTCCCTTATCTGTTATCAATTTCAAAAATTTTATTTGATTCACACAGCATAAAAAAAAGCTGAAAATATTTGAAATGCTACATCATATTTGTTGGCTTATTTAATATTATTTATATTATATTTATATAAAAAAATGTTGAAATATTTCAAGCATGATAATAATTAAAATTATGCAAATTAAAGTAATGTAGTCTTCTTATTAATTCCATAAACGAAAGATATATGGATGGAAGGAAAGAACTTTAATCCCACCCCTGTGCTGATAAATTATCCGCCCAATCAAGAAGGGATTCAAAAAAATATTTGTTAATTTTGCCAGATGTTCAGTACTGGTTTGAACTAAAATGGCTTCAGCACTGCATCAGAATATTCTTCTTGGCACCAGGTAAACCCTTTAACATTACCTTCTTTAACATACGTGGCATTCAAACCAACTTCTACAGTGTTGAATCAATCCTCACTGAAAAGTCTCCTGACATACTAGCTCCCTGTGAGACCAACTTTAACTTGTCAATCTCCTCCTCTGATTTCTCAATTCCTGCTTACCTTCCTTTTCTTAGAAAGGATGCTAAAATCCACATGCATGGCCTGGGAGTTTATGTATGTGATCATCTCCCACTGGCTAGGGAACTCTCTTTGGAATCTCCAAACCATCTGTATATGTCTCTCAGTCTATCTCTCTTTAATTCAGTAAGCTGTCTCTTCTTTCTCTGTTGTTCCTCTTCCTCTCAAAATTGTGGTGTAATCAATAGCATTTCTGATAATACAAACAAGGCCATCTCTCTACATCTGTTTGTACACATATTCATGTTTGGTGACTTTAATGCCCACCATACTAGGTGGCTTAAACACTCTGTCACTGACCTTGCTGGCATCCAAACCCTTAAATTTTCAATCACTCAATCCCTCACGTAAGTGGAGGACTTTCCTACACATATCCCCAGTAACCATTATGGTAAGTGCTCTGATCAACAATTGCATTATATAGGGGTTCTTTCAGTGACTATGGAAGTGTGTCCCTGCATACACCTCCAATGGGCAACCCTGAGGCCACATTATATTGTAGTCTGTGCCAGTTCCTTTCTCCCCATATCACATATGATGACCATCTGCTACTATTACTTTGGACCTTTTCCTTACAAGCATGACCATAAACAACAAAAAATATGAACCTAAACCAACTCAATGAAATCACGTAAACCCTTTACCATTTCCTTCTGCAGTGTGGAATCGTTTCTCTTTGAGAAGTCTTCTGATATATTAGCTCTCTGCAAGACTAACCTTAACTTGTCAATCCCTTACTCTGATTTCTCGATTCCTGGCTACCTTCATCCCCTTAGAATGGACATGAATGACCTGGGAGTTTATGCCTTGGACCATCTACCACTGGTTAGGGAAAACTCTCTCTTGAATCTCCAGAACATTCATATATATGTCTCCATCAATCTTGCCTCAATTCTGTAAGCTATCTTTTCTTTCTCTACTTTTCTCCTTCTTCCCAAGACTGTGAAGTTCTCGATAACATTTCTGACAATATAGACAAGGCTTTCTCGATATATCCATTTGCACAAATATTCATGTTCAGTGACTTTAACACTCACCATATTAGGTGGCTAAAACACTCTGTAACTGACCTTGCTGGCATACAAACCCTTAACTTTTCAATCACTCAAATCCTCACACAAGTGGATGACTTCCCTACACATATCCCCAGTAACCATTATGGTAATGCTTCTCTTCTTGATCTATGTTTTCCCTCCATCCCTGACTCTTGTCGTGCCATGCAGCTCTTTCTTCTTGGCAACTTGAATCACCTTGTTGTGTTGGTTAACATCTCCTTCTACACCTCCTATCAACAGAATATCTTTCTGTTATCAACAAGCAGACTGGGACTCATTCTGTGATTTTTGTTTGCAATGTCCCTAGAATCTGGTTATTAAGCACCCATTCAAAAATTTGCAGTTGAGGTCTCTTTCTGGATAAAAGCTGGCATTGAGGCTTTTATCCCCACAAGAAAATATAATGTTAAATCGCACTCATCTCTCTGGTTCTCAGCTGTTTGCTCAGCTGCTATTGCCCATAGGAATCACTTCTTTTATCTGTACCGAAGTGACATGTCTGACTGAAATAGACATCTATTTGTCTCTGCCTGTAATGAGTGCAAGTGAAATTTGCTATTTGCTGAAAGAATGAAACAATGTATTACATCTCACAAGTTTGGTTCTAAAGATTATTGGCAGCTCTGCCAGAGGGTACTGAACAACAGCAAATCCAGCTTCCTCAGCCGATAATTCTGAATGCTTTGCCTAGAAATTCTCATCCAATTCAATGCTCGACACATCTGGTGTACCCACTCCTAATTTCCCCCACCAAGAACTGAGGCTCTATTCAGTGACATGAACATAACCCCAGCAATGGTACTGGATATCATCTCTAAATTAGACTCCCATAAGGCCAGTGGTGGGGATGGGATACCAGCAGTAATCCTGAAGAAATGTGCTCCTGAAATGGCTCCAGTCCTCTCCAAACTATATAACTATTGCATTACTGAATCTTGCTTTCCAGCATGTTGGAAGTCCTCATCTGTTGCCCCTGTTTTCAAGAACTCTGGAGACCCTTCTGACCCATCTAACTACCATCCTATCAGTCTCTTACCACTATATGGCAAAGTCTTCAAGGCTTTAATCAATGCCAAAGTGTTTAAGCACCTTACATCCCATGACCTGCTCCCCAAAAAGCAATATATTTTCCGTTTTCCCCGGTCTACCACTGACGTGCTCACGGTCATTACTGAATTTGTATACCAAGCACTTGATAATAATGGAGAAGCTTGTTCTGTGGCTCTTGATATCTCTAAAGCATTCAATAGGGTTTGGCACATCGGCCACCTTTGTAAGCTTCATGAATATGTCATTACAAGACGATCATTTAGCTTAATACAATTATTCCTGTCGAACCGTGAAATGAAGGTCATCCTAAATGGGTTCTTCTCCAGTTCTTTTCATATGAATGCTGGTGTTCCCCAAGGCTCTATCCTGGGTTCTACACTGTTTCTGATCTTCATCTGTTTCTGATGTCATCAGTTCTCAAGTAGGCATCTATGCAGATGACACTACTATTTAATTATTAAATTTAAGCATTCTACTAGGTTGGCATCTCATTCCCACACTGTTAAAATGGTTAAATGTAGCCATCTCTTCTACTCCATCTTCTTCTTCTCTCGCACTTCCCACCAGTGATACTCCCTTCCTCTTACTTACTTCCCTGATAGCTATAATCTTCAAATATTCATTCTTCTCTATATCCTTTCCTTAAACTCACTCTTTACTCCTGCTCTCAATTTCTATATGAAAAAATAATATATTATTTTCTTCAAGTTTATGAAATATGGAAATATAAATGATTTTGTATTTATATTTTAAATAAAAATTACTGAACAATACACTGAACATGATATAAGTGGAGACACAAACTGTATAACATATCTATTGAATATTTGGTGCACGATTCAGGCATTCTGTTCCCTCTGTTCTCTTTAGTATCCAAATATTTACATTGATTTAATTTTTAAGTTCAAATTTAACTTTAAAATTAATTCAATGTAAATATTAAATATTAAATAACAAAGGGAATAGAAGTCTTGAATCATTCAATAAAAAAGAGCACATATACAGTTTATTTGTGGACAATTTTATCATATCAGTTGTATAGTTCAGAAAATTTGGATTTTTATATATATATATATATATATATATATATATATATATATATATATATATATATATGAATGCATTGTGTGTATTTTGGCAGCATGTTTTTAGAAAGATTCTTGTTGAAAATGCATCTATAATTCATAAAAATAATAAACAAAAACCAAAAATCCTTGAAGCCATCTATATTAAAAAACTGAAACCAAACCTTAACAAAATTATTATGAATACTGCACAAATGTTCTAAAATGTTTACAATAGATAGATAGATAAGATAGATAGATAGATAGATAGATAGATAGATAGATAGATAGATAGACTAAAATATCATGCTCTATATTAATAATTTTCCATACTATTTTCTTCCTTTTTAAAAAGAACTCTTCATGCATCATAATTAGTTACCTCCCCTAGAACGTAAACGTACACCACATGGCACAAAAATTAGCAGTCCTCACTCTACATATAGAACTATAACTTCCAGATGAACAGCAATTTTGCCTTTGGAAATAATGAACACTACATTTTTGTCTTAAAAGATGACATTGTGTTAATGTTGAAAGTACTTGGAATAAAACAATATGTACCAACATGGTAATTTTCTCATTTCTTTTAATACCGACAGCAAAAGCCCATCCAAGAATATGAATGAATCTTATTGAAAATAAGCAGACAAACCTTGTCTAGATTATTCAATGAAACTTGCCTCAATATATATATATATATATATATATATATATATATATATATATATATATATATATATATATATTATGTATGTATGTATTCAAGAAAATTGCCATTGTCTTCAACTACAGCATTCAAACAACTTTGGAGTCTCCTGCATCTCTTCTGGATGGTTTTGTTGTTTAAGTTGGTGAATCCTTGCTTTCAGTTCATCTTTGGTGTTACAAGGAGTTTTGTTGGACTCTCACACAACTGTTCCCCCACACATAATAATCAAGGGGTTAGAGTTTCGGGACTTAGGAGGCCAGAAGTAAAGGGTGATGTGGTCGCAGAAATTGTCTGAAATCTATGACTGGGTTTTCCTGCTTGTGGCCTAATACAGATTCCTGTTGTCAAACATAGAGCCTTCCAGATGCTACCGTCTTGACCCAGGGCAGCACTACCTCCCAAGGCATTTGATATAGGCCTCCATGTTGAGTCTGAGGCCATGTAGGAAGCTGAATGGAAGCATAGTGTCATCATCACTAGTGATCACTCCAAACACCTTTGTAATCACTATTAGACTCATCCAACACTTTCCAAAGGATTGACATACAAACACTCTGAAATGTTTGTATTGGAACTTCTGGCGCGAATACCAAGCTGTACAGCATACCGTTTCGAAATTTCTGGTGGACGGAACTGCATCATGGTGCTCTTTTTCTGCCCAACTAACCTTACTATACTGCGAAGCTAGAAAATGAAAAACAATGTGCACACATAAAATGAAAAATATTACACTGTGTGTGTGTGTGTGTATATGTATATATATATATATACATACATACATATAAAAAGCAGATTTTACTGAAGAAAACAAACAAGCTTTTTAAATATTTTATTAGTAACTTTCTCTTGTACTAGAAAACAGATGTTTGTTTCAAGCATATGTAATCAAAAAAATCTAAAAACTTGTATTGAATGGAACATATTCAACAATGAATAAACATGGAGGCTCAGTCTAGATATAAACAAAAAACAGATTTATAGATACTGTAAGCTGCTTCCAAATGATAACATTAATGTGGTCAAAATGAGATTAAATTTATAACCTTTCAAACACCAAATGCTATGAGGGGGGAAAAAAGCATATCAAATTTTTTCTTTAATTCCAAAACTTTAACACAATTCCTGTCTTTGAAAATAAAAAGAGATTGTTGAGAATGCTTAAACAGATATGTATGGACAATGTTTTTATACAGACACCAGAACGAAACATCTGTTCTTTTAAACAAAAAGAAGAGGAAATTATGAAAAACATTGTTTAAACAAACCTTGTCTGGAGAACCTGATTAAATTTAAAATTACTGACAAAATATATATTATGCATACATTATATATATATATATATATATATATATATATATATATATATATATATGTGTGTGTGTGTGTGTATATTATATATATATATATATATATATATATATATATATATATATATATATATGAGTCGTCTATGTATCTGTAACATAAAGAGTTTGTAGGGAGAATATTTTTGAATGGGTCACTTTCTAGAAACTCTAAAAATAAACAAGCAAGAATTTTATGTTTAGGTAGAAGTAATAAAAATATGCCAGTTAATTACCAAGCAATGTTTCTTTACTTTTGATAACCAACATTACAGACAGAAATTTGGTTTACCAATGGGATCTCCGCTCAGCAGCAATCTTGCTTGTTTTTTTTAGAATATGAGACTTCACAAAAATATGAAGAACTGAAAAGAGGGATTCCTGAATTGCCATGAGGTACCAATTTGGCTATGTGCCCAATGTAATCAGATATGTCAGTCCAGGGTGGGTCTTCTCAGTCACCTGAAGTCACACCAACACCAACACTCTATTGTATATGATGATTCAGTAATGGCATGCTATGAATGCCTGACCTGCACTAGGGTACTTCAGTTCAGATAGGGCCTGACAAGGTATATGAAAAGTCATATTAGAAGTGATGATGATCAAAGTCAAATTCCACCACCCAGAGATAATTTCATGTGCCACATATGTGACAAGAAATGCAGATTGATTGATCCCACAACCGCCTGAATACAGTGTTGTGGGGGGAGTTTAACTGAAGAGCTGGACACGTCAGTGATGGTCTTACTCACTTTGTGAAATGACAGTCGTCATGTATATATATATATATATATATATATATATATATATATATATATATATATATATATACATGTATGTATGTATCCATGCATGTATGTATGTATGTATGGGGGTAGTTGAAGTGTAGGGCTGGACATGTCACTTGCTTTGCAAGTTGACAGCCACCATATATGTGTATATATGTATATATATGTGTGTGTGTGTGTGTGTGTGTGTGTGTGTATACATATATATATATATATATATATATATATATGCATATGTGTGTGTTTGTATATGTATATATATGTGTACACACACACACACACATATATATATATATATATATATATATATATATATATGTAAATTATAGTGTGTTTGTAGAGGACCATAATAAATTTAAAATGTTAACTAATAATACCACCTCCCAAACATATCAAGAAATGTATTACTGCTAACAATGCTCAAACAGGATCTTATAAACTCCAAAAAATTATAGGTGACTATCAACCTGGCTACCTTTATGGAAATGTAAAAATCCATGAAAAAGATCATTCCATCCAACCTATCATTTCAGAAATACCTACACCAGTATATGTTCATCCTCTGACAGGAATATTTTCTATGAAGATTTCTTGGACATTCAGGCCGGTAAATCTTATTAATACTGTTTATTATAAACAGAGCATTTACTTAATTATTTGTATCTGTAAAAAGAAAATATAACCATAAAAATGTCTTAAAATATATATATATATATATATATATATATATATATATATATATATATATGTATATACACATATGTAAGCAAATATATGGATATAGATCCGACAGTATGAAGAAAAATATACGGAAAAAACAAACAAAAATACTAATATGCAATTATGCTGTCAACATCGGACATTTCGGTCTTGTAGACCATCTTCAGGACATATTCATAAAACTTAATTAACATTAGACTATATTTAATTCAACATGAAAAGACTATGGACATAAAAGTATGACTAATCAAAACAGATAACTGAAATTTTTCGAGATCAGCATTCCGTTTCAATATGATCACATTGGCATCAGTTATATATATATTAAAAAGAAGAAAAGAGAGGTGCCACAAACGTTTTTGGTTGTAATGGGGATTTAAAAAAAAAAAAAATTATTATGCTTTATTTTCCATAATTTTACTACACGCGTTTCTGGTCTCACGAATGTCTTCAGGTAAAAGGCGGAGATTTCCACATATTATTAAAAATAATTAATTTTTTCCTTATGTTTTTCAATGTTAAATATTCTCGATATGAGACATTCTCTGTTTTTGTGTTAGTAATCCGAACGTCTTTCTTGAATTGCCAATGAAGAGTACTGCGTAAAGGTTCATAAAACAATTAAGGTTGGGCCAAGAGAAATGATGAATTACTTATCGGCATTTTATCTTTTAATGTTTTACTGACCCCTGTACGTTCTTAGATCTGTTTCCATTTACGTGTGTTTCTGTCAGTATGTGTGTATATATGCATGCATATATTCCCCCTCCATACATATACTGTCTTACTATGAGGCCACTCATATTCGAGGATACTGGTCTACTAGGACAGCTCACCAATCCCTGTTGCAGGCATATTTTGTGTTTGATAAAAATCCACAGAGCAGACATTAGTTACAGTTTCTTGGAGAGAGCATATTATCTATAGCATGACCAACAATTTGAACAAAGACAGCACGCTCAAACTCTCAGCCATGATAATTTGTGTCTTTGTGCTAGCACAGCTATCGACGTCAGAGGATGCATATTTTCCCAGACATTCAGGTCAGTAAATGTCATTAATACTGTTTATTATAAACAGAGCATTTACTTAAATATTTGTATCTATAAAAAGAATGTACAACCATAAAAAATGTCTTAACATAATTGTTGAACTTTGTCCATTTCATGATATATATATATATATATATACATATACATATATGTATTTGTGTATACATATATATGGATGCATATATATATATGAATATGCATATATGTACATATATATCTATATTTATATATATATTGGTTCATATATATATATATATATATATATATATATATATATATATATATATATATATATCTGAACCATCCTTATTTCTCTGAAATAGAAAAAATAACTTTTTACCATTTAAGCATAAGTTCATAAATAACAAAATACCAACATATGACTGTACATATGACTGTGTACACTATTATATATGTATGTATATATATATATATATATATATATATATATATATATATATATATATACAAAAGTGAACATAGAAGTCAACACTTAGAGGCGACAGTCTGTTTCATGCTAGATGCCAGTGTTGACTTTGTTCACTTTTATATTTACACACTCTCTCTGATATTAAGCACTTTATCCCATAAATATAGCACATCTTAAGACTATATTCCTTCATATATATATATATATATATATATATATAAATATATACATATAATGAGAAATTATATATATATTTACATAATGGGAAATTGTATATATAGAATGAGAAATTGCATATATATATATATATATATATATATATATATATATATATATATATTTCATTTTTATCATATATAATTACACAAAATATATCAGTATATAAAATATTTATATATGTTGACATATGTATGTCTCGAATTCATGATATTTCGCTTGATCCATGCAATGTTCTCTTAATAGTAACTTGATAAAGTGTGAGAGATACAAGTGAAAAGGTCTAGGTGTAGGATGAAAGTGAGGAGGAAGATATCTCTATCAGACAAAAGCATGTAGACTTGCACCTGCATTCACAATGACACTTGTAGATATACAATTAATTAAACAAATCAAAAAGATACACACACACACACACACACACACACATATATATATATATATATATATATATATATATATATATATATATATATATATATATATATGTGTGTGTGTGTGTGTTAAAATATATAGAAAATAGGAAAGAACTGGTTAGGTAAATAACTGGTCAGGTAAATAATCCCCGAAAAATTTTGCTTGAAGATGGAACAGAGCTTACCTTAATTCAATTTAATTCAAATAATTATATTGAAGTTTTCAGCTCTTGTTTTGAAACATGAGAACTCTTATGTACCATGTTGAAATCATATTTTCAAATAAATAATTATATAAATATATATATATATATATATATATATATATATATATATATATACATCGTTGTGTGTCTGTGTGTGCACGTGTGTGTACTTATACCTATATATATATATATGTATATATATATATATATATATGTATATATATATATATCGTTGTGTGTCTGTGCATGCATGTGTGTGTACTTATACCTATATATATATATATAAATATATATATATATATATATATCGTTGTGTGTCTGTGTGTGCATGTGTGTGTACTTATACCTATATATATATATGTATGTGCATCAATGTGTATTTGTGTGCATATATAGGCACATATATACTCAATATAATAAATTCTAAATACACAAACACATACACAGACAGAAAAACCAAAGTTAAAACCTTACACAAATAATAAGTGTATAAAAAATTAAAAAATTGTTAAGTGTAAGCACTAATCTGCCTACGAAACTTTTGAGTCGTGATACTGTAGGTAACATCAATCAGAAAAGTCACAAACTTTTACTCATATTATTCCTCTATATGTATATATATAGATATACATATATATATGAACACAAACATTAACAACTATACATGCTTGTGATAATATATGTAGATACTTATATAGGCATTATATGAATAAAGACAAAAGGGGACAGTAGGTATCATATTCAGACATCGAATACTTGTGTACTACATGGCAGCATTTATCTGTCAAATTTGCAAGAGTCATCTCATGTCTGGTGCCTACATGAAAAAGCGAACACACTTATATGAAAAATCATGTCTGAGTGTTCAATCATTCAGCTCACTCTGATTCTCTGTGCAGATAAATATCTTCAGGTTTTTACTGTCTTGATATATATATATATATATATATATATATATATATATGTTTATACATTCTTTTTGTATAATTGTCCGACTTTGTCCATTTCATAACATATATATATATATATATATATATATATATATATAAACATGCATACATTAAAAATTCTTATGTGCTTTTTTTAATTTTCAATATTTTTGCCATATTCCCATCACTATATGATTTTAGCTAATATAATTATTTTCTTATCATTCCATTTGTTCATGTGAAAAATGCTGTCTCCATTTTGGGAAATCCCATAGTGCATAGACAGATTTTTTTCAGGAAGATATTTTGGAAGGATCTATTCAATATAGGTTAATTTAAAAAAATTATTTTTTTTTGTTTTCACTTTTATTCTTACATTTTATTTTAATATTGTATTTTAAAGTTTTTTTTAATTATTTTCTTACCTTCATTTTTTTTTTTTGTTACAAAAATCTTTTTTCTTCATTTTGTTATCAGTCAATATAATTTTAAAACAAAAAAGAAAGAAATACAAAAAATTACGGAAATAAAATTAATAGTTGCTCAAAAATCAACAAAAACAAAACTACTACATTACCTTTATATTATAATTTAATAATATACTTTAGGATTACATAAGTCAAAGTTTTATGAATAATTATAACTTTAAGAAAATAGTCATTCTTGTTTCAAATCATATATTACAAACCAAACATAAAATTTCAAACCAAGCTAAAACTGCTTTATTGTCAAGTTGAAGTAACATTAAAATTGTACACAACCTGAAACATTGATATGTTAACGAGCTGTTTTTATTAATCTTTATAAAACACTTACAGTAAGAATGAATACTCTTTAATAATATTTGTTTATTATTTATATCAGATTAATATCCTTATCTTTGTTGTTATTGCCACATTTCTGTTGAAGTTTTGAACTCTGTCTTTATTCAGGTGTCTGTTGATACAGGTAACCTTTAGAAACAGGCTGAGCAATACCTGAGCAGTAGTAAAAAGAGAACAAGATGAGATATATCTTGACAGAGACATTGGGACAAGAACAATCTATCTACATTGATTAAATAAAGTGTTAAATTAAACATTTCCCCCCATTCCCTTTTTTTGCCATCTATTTACACCAGCTTCTTAGATAAATTTTTCTGCAATCTTATGGGTTCAATATCTCTTGTGAATGTCAAATTCTCCAAGCATGCTTTCCTCATTATGTGTAGTAGAAATTTTAACTCTCTGGTTATAAGTATAAGTGTTTTTTTTTTCTATTTTACTTCTTCTTCTATGTGCCATGCCCCTTCAAGACTTTGGGATCATAACTCTCTACAATATCTTGTTCTTTGAAACTGTTAATAAATTTTGCCTTTTTGTTATTTCTACTAAACTCTGTTCTGTCATCGACACCACTGTGTTATTTGTATATCTTATGTTATTAAGACTGTATGCACTAATAATGAATCCTGGTATTACTTCTAATTTTTTCAGAATCACTTCACTGTAATGGTTGGATAGGTCTGGTGAGAAGAAACATCCTTGTCTTATACCCCTCTCTATTTTCCTTACAACTTCTTAAATAGGCTCACATGCTTCATCCATGATATTCTCAGCATCCTTCTGTAGAACCTCACTCATGTTACTTCAAGTCTCTGCTTCTTTCCTGTTTCTTAAGACTTCCTTCAGCTTTTGGAAAGCTTCTTTTGTTATTCCAATGTTCCTTTGGCTTCCTTGTTTCATTTTCTATCATCTGTTAAAATACTCTCCAGATATTTAAATTTCTGTACTTGTTTGATTTTCACACCTCCATTTCTTAACTCTTTATCTTGCCAACAACCATACAATTGTCTTTTCATACAAGTGATGTCGAACTTTCCTCACACTTTCTTTTAGTAATTTTTTCTAGGAGACCCTACAGTTTTCTTTCTGTCTGCCATCAACACTATCATCTGCATATCTTATGTTAAGATTGCCCACCAATAATAAATTCTGCTAAGATACTTGTTCAGTAAAAGCCACTTTAATTCTGGTTTAAATAATTAAATAAGTTAATCGTATGTATTTTTCAGCAGAGATATGCCTAATAAATTTGAGCATGTTAAAGGGTGATATATTATACAACTTCATCTTAAATTACTATAATTGAATATTTTAAATCATAATGAATATCTGAAATTCCTTGGGTAAGTAAATGAAGTCTATCAGAATTAACTTTGAAGACATGAACCAACTACCATTGCAGAATCACTTGTAGTGTGATTAAATACTTCTCAATATTATAAGCATTAATTTTAATTTAAAACTTAATAATCAGCTAACTCATGGTTGTTATATTTTCCAGAGTAATTTGTTATATCCCAGTATACTCATTTGAAATATAAATGTAAATTTATTTTATATATATATATATATATATATATATATATATATATATATATATATATATATATATATATATATATTTACATGATCATTCATCATGTATAGGCTTAGAATCCTCAACACAAACACACACACACATACACACACATGCAGAAAAGCACTGGACAGCTGTTTCATCCTTTTGGGGGCTCATCATCAGTGGACATCCTGTACTGACTCTGAAAATTGAACCCAGGCCATTACAATACGACACAAGCATTGTACCATTGGTCCAGCAGGCCATGGTGGTGAAGAGGAAACAAGACACAATATACCGCAGCTCATCCTATTTCCGGTGGGGATACTTATCCAAGAGTACATAACAAGACTGATCCCAAGAGCAACAACTTCCTTCACCAAGCTGCTCAATCCATAGCATTAGAAACTAGATTTAGCATAGGTTTATATAACTGATTAGTAATTTGGGGATTTGTATAATTTTCAAAAGAATTCATCATGTCTAGAACTAGAATCCTCAACACACACACATGCTGAAAAGAACTGGACAGCCATTTCATCCTTTTTGGAACTCATAAACCTATGCTAAATCCATCTTCTAATGCTCTGGATTGAGTGGCTTGGTGAAGGAAGTCGTACTGTGGGTTATATAAGCTTTGATAAGTGGCATACCCGGAAATAGGATGAGCTCCACTATATTGTGTCTAGTAACTTTGTTTCTTATTTGCCACCATGGACTGCTGGCCCAATGGTAAGATGCTTGCATTGTATTGTAACAGACCAGGTTCAATTCTCAGAGTCAGTACATGATATGCACTGCTGATGAATCTCCAAAAAGGACAGAAAGGCCATTCAGTACTTTTTTGCATGTGTGTGTGTTGAGGATTCTAGATCGAGACATAATGAATTAATATGAAAATTATACAAATCCCAAAATTACTAATCAATTTATAGTGGACTGTACTCGATATAGCGATAGGTAAAAACTTCTGTAAAAGATTGTGAAAAAAATAAAGATTACCTCTACCAGATAGATAAAATGCATGCCTATAAAATTTGAAATAAGATTTTTTTCCTTTAAAGAAGAGGATTAAGGTATAAAATAAATTTATGGAAGTCTGTGATGTATGGGTAAAATATTAATCTTTCATATATTATATATGTATAAATGATTCAGCATATATATTTATATATAGTACATATGATTCAAATGATGTATTTTAGACCTATTTTTTAAAATAACACACACAAATATATATATATATATATATATATATATATATATATATGTATGTATGTATGTATGTATGTATGTATAAAGGGAGAGAGAGAAAGAAACCGAAAGAAACAAAAATGCAAACTCAATCAATTCTTTGATAAGTTTTGTTGAAAATTTAGTGGAAGTTGGTTAATGTTATTATGAAATCAATAATGGTCATAGCCAGAACAAAAGCAATCATGTATTTTCATAATTCCCTCATCATCAACAATGAATATATCTAACAATACAGGAGATAGCTGGAAGCAATTTCATGAAATGTATGATAATTTGATGAATAAAACATACTATTGAGATTAATCATACCATTTGCCCAATCTCACCTCTGTATTAAGTGTGCATTACATCAATATTCTAGATTTTGCTTGTATCTAGATCAATATTCTCTGGGTAGATGCCCAGAGAGAAAATTTGATATTGGCACAATGTAGCGCTAGAACCAAGAAGTAAAAACCATTCTTTAAAATGCTTATTAATTCCCTCACTGGAGACCTTTTTTATTTTCCATTGAAGAGATGGTAAGATTGGTATGATTAATTGAAAAATTTTCAGAAGATAACATTGGTATCTACTTTTCAGGTGAGATTACTTTCCAGCTTTCTTCCCAATTCGGAGAGTTTTCAAAAAATTTCTTTACTTGAGGTTCTATTTGAAACTCCCTTAAGTAATCATAATGATAAATAATACTGAAATAATTCTTTCTTTTCTTAGGTGCCATGCGTGATGTACACTGGGGTGATCATGTCGCTTTTTGATTCATAATTGACATGACAGAAGGGTTCCTGCAGTAGACTGGTTGCCAACCAAATCTATCCGACACTACCTGCTACTTAACTCATAGCTAGGTAGAGAAGAGTTGTTTTTTTGTTTTTTGACAGTAATGTTCTCAATGTACAGGGCCTGGTGGTAGATGATTACCAACATACTGCCAAAAAATAGTACATAAAAGAGGAATGTGAAAATTAATCCCTGCTTGACTATTATAATTTATTTTTCTTCTTTTATGTGCTGTGTCCCTTCAGGAAGTAGGCGATCATGTCCCTCCACATCTTCCTGTCCTTTGTAGAAATAACAAAAGGAAAAAACTTATTATTTTGTCTTTTTGTTATTTTTTCCAAACCCTGTTCTGCCATCCAACTGCTCAAGCCCATCAAGTATGTTACATATTGCTTTCTGCTGTCCCTCTTTCCCTAAATCTATCCCATGAGTATCAGAATTTCCAAGCCCTCCTTCCTCATTATATGCTTCAAAAATTTAACCTGCCTCTCCCTGATGTTAAGTATAAGTTTCTTTTTTGCCTCATTTCTCTCAAAAACCTTGCTTTTGCTTACATGTTTGGCTCATGGTATCCTCAGCATCTTTCTCTAAAGCAACATTTCTGTTGCTTCAAGTCTCTTACTCATCTTTGAGGAGATTGTCCAGAATTTGCTGTCATACAGGAGGTTAGATATCATGTAGCAGTTAATACTGCAATTAATCAATTTTTAATTTTTTAAATTTATCTTTTAATCATTTCATCTCAAGCATGGCAGGAATGCTACTAGAATACAAGGTTTACAGAGAGTGAAAGTGAGAGAAAAGACTGAGTATAGGGAGGATTGAGGAAAGGACAAAAGATGAACGTGGTTCAAGAAGATAGAAAATGGTGATTGACATTGCATTTATATTTTTGCAGATTGTAGTTATCAGTAAAACAAGTAAATGGAAGGGAATTCCACAGGCGAGAAGTGCAAGAAAAGAAACTGTTGGAATAGAAGTGGTGGTTGCATTTAACAATTTCAACAGTAAATGGGTGGGACCTAGATGCTAATCTAGAAGTGCACTTAAATTAATGTAGTTGGGGTCCCAGGGAAAAAAGCTTCTCAGAGCACTTGCCATGAAAATATTTGTAGAAAAGACAGAGAGAAGCCATATCATGTCAGTGAGAAAGTGGCTGAAATTGTTATGCCAAGTCAGGATCAATTACATTACAGATCCTTCCCTGGATTTTGTTAAGAACCATGAGATGAATAGCAGGAGCACTAGACCAGATATGACAGCAATATTCAATTCACAGGCAAATAGTTCAAATATAGGATGAAATTAACAAAAAATAATTTTCTTAATTTTAAATGTGAGACAATATGTTTGTTTAGTTATCTATATATATATATATATATATATATATATATATATATATATATATATATATATATATAAAGTTGTAGCCTCTGTCTGTCTGTTATCGAACTCCTCCTAAGATTTTGGAGATAGACCCCATTAACCATATATTTTCTGAAACTACATTACCCAGGGTATTTGGATAAGTATATTTCATTTTGACCAAAGAGGATCCCCAGGTGGCACAACCCCGACCCTACTGAATTTATTTTTTTTTCCTTTTGATTTAAATTAAATTTAAATTTGCACAAGGAAATGACTCCCAGCTAAAATATAGAAAGAGAAAGCCAGAAGATGGAGGTGACATCTGCAAGGTCATTTTGATGAAAGGGGGTCCCCGGGGTGGGGGACAAACCCCCAACTGAATATTTTTTCCCTTTGATTTAAATTAAACTTAAACTTGAATAAGGGAATGACTCCTGGTATAGAAGGAGAAATCATGGACGTCAAGTTGAGCAAGAAATCACCAATCATTGGATAGTGTCTTAAAATGCATATTTGTTGCAACAATCAACTGTCCTATCAATGTTGAAATCTGTTCATCAATTACTTCAATCAAATATTGTCTCAAATACAAATTAAAGTGGTCAGGTCAAGCTATATTTGCACAAACCCACCACTGAAAATTTTTTTTGCTTTGATTGAAATTAAATTTAAATTTGAACAAGAGAATGACTCCGGCCTAAAATACAGGAGAAATCCAGAAGATAGAGGTCACATTGCAAAGATCATTGAGTAATATTAAAATACATCATTTTTCTCCACAAATTATACAAATGATTTAAAATCAATCATCCCTTTCTTACAGAAAGATGTGTGGTATGCAAGAAAGCGCAGGTAATTTGGCTAGTATATCTATATTATATACCTATATATAGTTATAAAGTACAAACAACCAACAAACATCACCTCTTACCTGACTTCCCTCACCTCATAGTGCACAAGTTTTGTGATATCTCTATATCAGCTCAGGAGTTCTTCAGACTTATCAAAAGCCTTGTCTCTATGAAGGCTACTGGTTTGGATAAAATTTGTTGTTCTCAAGAACTTTGACCCAGAACTGTCACCAATCTTGGTAAAACTGTTTCTGAAGCCTAAGGAAAGTATTTAGTGTATGTCCTGTGTACAAGACTGCAGGTGATCACTCATCCATGTCTCAATATAACGTCATCAGCCTCCTAAGTAACATTAGCAAACTCTTTGATGCACTTATAAATAAGTCATGGAACAGCTCAACAAAAACAAACTCTCAAGTGACAAACAATATATTTTTTTTGCTCTTCTAGGTCTGCTGCTGATGTCTTAACTATTGCATAGAATCAGTGAAGCCCTCAATAAAAAACAAAAAGGTATCTTAAAGGCCTTTGACAAGGCATGGCACAGGGGATTGCCACACAATCTGGCCAGCTATGGAATCTCTTGAAGAGTACCCTCAGGTTCATAAAGGTCATTGTAAATGGCCAGTCCTTTTAGACATGTGAGATCTCCTTGGTTGTAGCTTCTTTCTGCTTTATATTAAGGATCTGCCCAAGAACACTCTCAGATCTGTTGAATATTAGCTACTGGTGTATTAGGTGCTCTCCTATAAAATAAGGTAAAATCAGCTGGCTTGCCTTTTATAAGGAAATAGAAGGAGGCAGCCATGTTGGCAGGTAAGTCACTTGACTTCTACAAGATCCTTAATAAATATGAATACAGATGATACCACAGTGTATGTATGCACCTCCAAATATCTTGATGGCCGGTGCTGGTCTCTTCCCTGACCTAAATCTCTGTTATAAAATAAAATAAGACATATCTCCGCTGATTTGCAGGCAAATAAACTAACATACTCAAGAGTGAGAGCCGGATGTGAATGGGACAAGGCCCCGTCACAAAATGACCATTATCGTTGTTTATGCATAGGCCCGACGCACGAGTTCTGGTCGAAAAAAAAAATAATATTTTAAAGTGTTCCTATTTCTCGACCAATAAAAATGCTTCCCTCCTAATTATGCTTGTGTCGTTTTTTGAGACCGTTAAGCCATAAAAAACACCATAAAAGGGGTCACATGGGGAAGTAATAGCAGTCAACAGGAGGCCAGAGAAGAGATCTGTCAGAGTCAGTTTGGGCAGTCAGCAGTAGGAGTGTAATGCTAACCAGTGAGAACTACTATGAGAGATCAACCCAGATCGACAGCCGGCTTATGAACTATACCACAAGGTAGCTGTCCCAAACCCACATGTTCCTATTGAAATAAATCATGTAAATCTATTTCTGTTGTTGTATTCCTTTCTTGCAACCATACGCTTGTCTATAACATCTCACAGTTCAATGAGGCAAAAAAGTGGCTGATATCATTGAATGCATCCAAAACTAAACTATTAACATTTCATTACCACTGAGCAGATCCTAAATCTGCATCAATCCTGATGCATGGCCATACTCTCAAAGAGATTCTTTACCTTGAATGCCTACTGGGCCTAAATATCTCTTTTGTATTTCTGCCATATCTGGGCTGGTGCTCCCTAATCTTTACTGTCCAGCCTCAACAGTGTTCAAAAGCACTTACACGGTCTTGAGCATGATGAATCAATCTCAACCATTATCCTACAGATTAAATCTTGCTAATCTCTCACTACCTTGTTGTTATTACTATGACAGATGTTCAGCCAATTTACATTCATTAGTTCCAGCAGCTAAGATCTTCACAAATAGGACCCATCAAAAAAGTTATGTGTTCATACTAGAAAGTCTAGCCATTAGAGTAGACTGTTATGAGAAAACAGGCAGTTTATTTATGGGTTTTTCTCAGCATAAAAATTGGTTATATGTTTAAAAAATAGAGAAAAATACAACACATAGAAGAGAAAAATTATCTTTTGCCTATGACAGCTACTGGTATGACAGTGACAATGACAGCTATTTTTATGACAGTGTCAATCGCAACTACTGGTATGAAGTGCAGTGACAGCTTCTGGTATAACAGCACTAATGACAGCTACTGGTATGACAGTGTCAATGACAGCTATTGGTATGACAGTGCCAATGACAGCTAATGGCATGACAGTGCCAATGACAGCTATTGGTATGACAGTGTCAATGACAGCTAATGGTATGACAGTGCCAATGACAGCGACTGGTATGACAGTGCCAATGACAGATATTGGTATGACAATGTCAGTGACAGCTACTGGTATGACAGTGACAATGACAGCTATTGGTATGACAGTGTCAGTGACGGCTACTGGTATGACAGTGCCAATGACAGATATTGGTATGACAGTTCCAGTGACAGCTACTGGTATCACAGTGGCAATGACAGTTATTGGTATGGCAGTGCAAATGACAGCTACTAGAGACAAAATTATAGTGGAAAATAGGAAAAGAAATTCAGTTTCTTTGTTAGTTCTCTTACTGTTCCATTGCTATGGGAAAGGCCTTTCTTATTGTTTTCTTGTCATGAGGAATTTCTTAAATACTCAATATCGTTCTCAGTACTAGATCCTCTATGTCTTCATTAACAAATCAGTTACACCAGATTTTTCTTACTTCAAGAAACCCTGATAGACCATTGCAATCTCATGCAAGCCTGTTCACACTTCTATTTAACAGAATTTTATTTCTCTATCTTTCATCCAAAGGCCACTCAAGATAGGTGATTACTAAATAAGGTTGTTGCTGAGGAAACAAAGCAGCAGGACTTCACTTTGGGTCAGAATCATTATATCTGAGTGAGTGGTACAGACACTGAGGTAAGCTCATGTGGATGGGAGGATTAAATGATCCAGTGGGACAAGGAAGGTAACATCCCTTACCCCCATTTCCTATGGCATTACTCTAGCAATATAGCATTAAGGAAATACCTCTAGGGGGATTAGGTGTGACCTTATAACTATGATTGGACGAGTGGACATCAAACTAGATTTATGGCATTCATCCAGCTCAGCCATCTAATTCAACCCCTACATTCCAAACGACTGTCTTTCACTCACTCCAAGTCCCAAATGACTCTTCTAATCCAACTATGTCAGATTTCTGGCTCCAAAACATGAGCTTCTCTGGCTGTCACTGCTGTCAGCCATGTGTTACATTTTTGCCTTTTTTTCATCTTTTCTCTCAGAATCCTATCCTCTCAACTCAATAATACTATCCAGTTTTCATCAAGATAAGTCTTGTAAAACTATCACAGGGTACCCCAAACACAAGGATAACTGAAGATAACAAAAAATTACTTACTCAACAAGTTTCATCATTTGAATAGATTGATTCATTTTATGACTTATCAACACTTTGCAGGTTATTTAATGTCAGAAAGTATTTTTAGATTGTAAGAAATTATTTTATTCTTGAGATAATGATGGTTTAGTTAAACAAGTCTTACTAAGTAACAAATTGCTGGTGGGTATAAGAGGTTGATTCATACCCTTCCTAAGGGTACTTGCACATAAATGAATATAACAAAACGAAACTGTAATTGGAACTTGGCTCCCCAGTTAACAATTCTAAGCCATTATCCATTACACCACCAACACGTCCAAGCTTATAGCACCTTGTATTCTAATGTGGTCACCCATCTAGGCACTGACCATACTCAGAATGAATAGAGGGACAAGTTCTACAAATACAAAAATGGGTGTCATAAAAGAAAAAAATAGGAAGTTGTGGAGAATTATATCCATAGAAGCATGGCATATAAATAGAAAGATAGACATTATGGTGGCCATACTGCCAGTTAGTTTAACAATGCGCCTCAATGTGTTGTTACAGACCTAAAATATATAAACTGAACAATAATCATTTCTTATACGGAAATTTGATATGTTACCGAGACAGTCTTGAAGAAAGGAAGGATGATGATAAAATAAATTTAGAATAACAGTGTTTTAGTCTCAGGCTTGTATGTAAAAATAAAACCGATCTTCAGGGAGACACATATTGCACCAAACAATGTCAGGTATTATAAAATAGAAAACTGTATTTGATGTCGTAAAAGACATATTTTTCCCCATAAAAATAACTTGAAAAATATCTCTCATATTTTATATGCAAACTTGAACTATCCGCTATATTGTATATTCAGATGCTTTAGACCAGCATTTCCCAACCCTTTTCTTTCTTGTGGACCATCTTTGGTGTCAAAACAATTTCAGGCCCACCTAAGTACAAATAGGAATTCTATGTAAAAAGAAATACATTTTATTTACAAAAGCAAAATGGAGTAGAAAATTTAAATCCTGACTAATGTGCCATACTAATCCTGGTGTCTATCTATCAGCTTGTCAAGTTGAAGTTCTAAGCTGAACTTTAAGTTTAAGTCCTCTCACTTTTCAGTTTGTACATTCAGGCTCATTTGTGTGTCGGAGGGTCCACATTGAGATTTACTGCTATAAGCCACCATTACTTAAACTGAGCCTCTCTCCATAATATATGGAAAATATAATATAAATGGTTGTGAGGAGGGGCTATATGACATCAAATAGGATAAAATTAAAAGTATGGTATGATCAATATCTCCCATTAATGGATCTGTCCTGAATACATATATTCAGGTGAACTCTGTTGATATGCGAAGGTCATCAAAGCTGTTCAGTGTCAGGAGGTCTGCTGCCTGGTTTTGATTGTCAAGACATCTGTCTTCAGGCAGAAGGTGACTCGGTCAGGGCAATGGAGACTTGGCTGAGTAAAACAGACAAGAATTGTACCTGATTTCACAATTGTGAAGGCTGGGTAAATTTTGACAGTGGCCCAAGTGGAAACACTCAGGATCCTCACAGAAATCTAGACCTTGTATTATATTTCATCTCAGTGATAGAACTGGGTAAATATCAAGTTTCATCAAAGATCTTCCAAGTCAAGTGGTCCATTGTCTGATTCTGATTGTTAAGACCTCTGTCTTTGGTCAAAGGGCGACTCAGTTGGGGTTCTGTCTAGCAATGGAGATTCAGCTGAGAAAAAACAGACAAGAATTGTACCTGAATCTGAATACAGGAGGTGGGTAAATTTTTATCACTGGTCAAGTGGACATGCTTGGATTCCCCACAGTAATCTCAACCTTGTGTCAAATCTCATCTCAGTAGGAGAACTGGGTAAATAACAAGTTCATTAAAGCTTACAACCGTATCACGTTGAAACACTGGTTCTTGTAGGATCACTGATGTCAAGTCCGGTCAGTACCTAGATGGGTAACCACTTTGGAATATCAGGTGCTGTAAGCTTGGATGTGTGGGTGGTGTATTAGAAAATGGTTCAGAACTGGAAATCAAAGAGCCGGGTTTCAATTCCAGTCTGGTTCATTATATTCACTTATGTGCAAATATCCTTGGCTATGGGTTAATTATTATAGCTTGTATCAGTAAAAATCATTATTATATCAAAAAAAAAATCAAACAATCTTAAAATATTTTCTGGCTTAAATAACCTATAAAAGATTGATAAGGTGTAAAAAGCAAATCGATAAAAACAATAAATAATAAAGCGATTTTAAAATGTTTATTCTATAACAATCAAGGTAACAACAACAGTTAGTTTATCAATAATTCCGCATCCTAAAATTTAAATATAAAAATAATCAAAAAGCAATATGAACCCACAATGATAACCAAATGACAAAAGTATGAGAAAATTGCCTCTAAAAGTAAATTACTGATATGGTTCACTATTTTGGCATAGTGGATAAAGTAGTTGATAAAAATAGATATTGCTGTCATGAGTTCAATCCCTGGATCAAGTAGTCAAAGAATATACACTGGTTCAGCAAGAATAAAAAAAGAATGGCATCACAGGGACAAAAACTATACAATAATCAACATATTCCTTATTAGCCAGTCAATGCACACCTGAAGATGACCAGAAGGTACTTGGCTGAAATGTATCTATAACACTAAAGATGATGATAATAGTTTAATTATTTTCAAATATATTGCCAATTCCTCATCTCAAAAAATGAAATTATCAACACATATATAGCTGATCATATTAATTTCTGCAGATTTCTTTAATCTAAATCATAGCAATTGTAAATAATCTACTTTTGAAGACATAGTGGAATAGTAGAAAGATGCCTTCCAAAAGCTAAGCATAGAAGAGGAGAAAGAAAAATCTCATTAGATGCAAAGAAAAGAGTTCTGAACTGTTAAATAGTGTCAGTCCAACTATATGACAGTGCATGCTGGATAATCTCCTCACAGAAGAAGAGACTTGAGGCAAAAGAAATGTGTTGCTACAGAAAGAATGTTGAGAATACAACTGACTGAATATATGAGTAAATGAAAGTTGAATTAGGATAGATAATTTAGAAAGAGAGCTTAGGGAATTTGAGACTCACGGGATATATTGAAGTCAACAGGGAGAGAGGAAAGCAGTGAGTAAATTACCTAAGGAACTTATGTAAACAGATAGCAGAACAATGATTGGAAAGGACAGTGAAAAGATAACACTTATTAAGAGATACACAGGAGAAGTGGAGAACTTTCCCATGTTCTTCAGTTACATGTAACATAGACAAAGACTCATCAAGTCAATAAAGATTCATCTTTTCTTATTTGAATTTTATTATGAACTAGTTTAATCAAGCAGTAAAAAATGGCAGCCATATGTAATTTTGCAGATAGATTGTATATACATACAAAATATTAAAAAAAATCTTGTTTATTTTGAAATACTTGAATACTTAATATTAAACAAGCAAAGAATATTTGATTCATGATTGAATAATTATGATCACAACATTACCACAAAAGTAATTTGAATAACTAATATAAAAGAAAAAACTATAAACATTATGTTTTATATAAGAAGATTCTTATTAATTCTGCAGCTGCATATTATTTTGCATTCAAAGATTTCATATAATACCAAGCAATTTGATAAGCCATTCAAATTCATGTCTAATGAATGCAACTTCCTGTTGAGAACTTGTGATCATAAAGAAAGAGTTCAGCATTTTCAAAATCTGGAGAAAACTAACATGAGACAAAAAATATAAAAAGCCATGAATTAGCAACCTAGTCTCACTACTTAGTAATAAGATATTTGCTGTTAATTTCATGTTCACTTTCAATAACATAGAGTAATGTCTTGTCATAACAATGAGATACCTGATTTCTCAAAAGTGAGACCCAGTTGCCTGATGAGTAAAGGGCCAGTGATCATGGCTCTCCACAAATTCTTGTTTTTTGTTACACTAAGTAAATTTTACCTCATTACTATTCCTTTCTTTGTTCTACAATCTATTCACACAAACTCGTTAATTAGGTCAATCAATATTTCTTCCTTTTTCTCTTATGTCCTGTGAAAGTTAAATTCTCTAGCCACCCCCTTTCTTCATTATGTGTTTGAGAAATTTCAGTTGTCTCTAATAATATCAGTACCCTTGTAATCCTTATTTTCCTTAAAACTTCCTTGTTGTTCAAATATTCTGTCTATGAAATTTTTATCATCCATCAATCTCTGTCACTTTAAATCTCTTGAAGAAATTGTCCAGTCTTAACTATCATATATGAAAATTAGATCTGTCTATTTTCCTGAGATGAAGTATTGTAACTATTTACATAATTTGAGCTTCTGTCCTTATCTTTATTGCCATGTTCATGTTTTGGCAATTGTGTCCTTGGAGACGTATGGCCCAGTAGATAAAAGCATTGGTTGAAGTGGTACAAAAAGTAGCTTAACCCAAAGAGTTGTGACTTCAATGCCTGGCCACAGCAGTAAGAGCAAAACCATGGAGAGTTGAGCTACTGAAGGGAAATAACTGAAACTGAGATATCCAGAAAAGTCATAATACATAGGATTAAAACAATCTACCCCTGTGGACTAAATAAAAGGTTTGGTATGAAATTCCATTGTGTATCACCTGAAGAAGGCCGGAGTGTACATTAACTGAAACATTGTGAATATGGCAAAAAAGATGAGGACAACAGTCTAAATGATGTAAATAATATAAATATGAAGATTAGATATCGCAAAACAATTCTCCTATAACTATCTTACCTGCCTAGGTAGTAGAAGTAAAAACTTGTTACCATCACTGTCAACACTGACAAGGGCCAATCAGCTAAAAATATAAATGTTTTGGTGCTTGATTACCATAATGACATGCATGTATATGGGATCTTATTCTTTTATGTGATGTGTCCTTTCAGGATATAGAGGATCGTGACTCTCCACAGCTTCCTCCCTTTTGTAGCTCTAAGCAATATCAATCCCTTTACTATGACTCCTAGTCCTTCTTCTACCATCCATTTACACCAGATGATTAGGTAGGTTACCCTCTATCCATCTTGTCTTCAGTATATCCTATGAGTATCAAATTCTACATGGCCTCTTTCCTCATTATTTGACCTAGAACTTTCAACTGCCTCTTTTTGATAAGTGTTCTTTTTGTTTCTATTTTCTTTAAAACTTATTTGTTGCTTAAATATTCTTGTCTATAGCTTTTTTTCTCAGTATCCTTCTGTAGAACCATATCTGTGTGACCTCAAGTCTCCTCTTCATCTGTGAGGAAACTCTCTAGCATTCAATGGCATATAAGAGGATTAATATTACATAACAGTTCAGTCTGCGTTATTTGTTTCTAATGATATTTTTATATCTCTTAATACATTACTTAGTTTCTGGAAAGTGTCTTTTGCTATTCCTATACACCTTTCCCAGGTCACAGCTTTCGTCATCTATGATGACAGAAAAAATATAATAAAATGCAAGCTCTAAAGCTTTTCATACAACTTAACAAAACTATTGCCATTCCAAAGTAACTCATGGCATATTAAGTTCATTCAGTAAAAGAAGTGTTTTCCCTTATATAACCGAGGTTTGTTCACTTGATGGTATATTCCGTTCCTGCAAACAAATTGGAATTCATATAATCATGACATATAAATGCCAAACCAAATTATGTATAAGAGTAACTGAAATTTTTGTTTGGCACTCAAGATTCAAAGTAGGCAAGATGGAGGAAGCAGGTGTTTCTTCTTACATAGATAAGTGGATACCACATGGATTCTTGAGTTCACCCTTGCCGCTAATTATTTTCCGTGTTATCACCGGTACAAAATTTGACACATTATTTTCGGGTGGCTCCACCATGGAAGTTTTCTCCTTTTAATTATAGATCATAAAATAAGAATCATAAAACCAGAAAGTCATTTTTAAATGTGGGAAACAAGATTAGTTACATATTTGTAAATGAATAAAAATGTGAGAAAGTATTTTCCTCACCTCAAATATTTATTTTTATAATCTTTCATGTGTTTTTTATAATGTCATGCTTCTCAGCCAGAGCCAATGAGGAATTTTCAACCTCCACTGCAACATACATTTTATCTTTATCTTTGTTGTTTTTATCACAATGTTTCAGCCAATACATTCTTCAGCCTTCTTCAGGTTCATGTTGCAGCCAGCTCTTCTTCCATACATTATTCAGATGAGTATTTTCTTCTTTGTTGTTTTTATTACAAAATTTCAGATGAAAAATTCTTCAGCTTTCATTAAGTGTATATTTTTATCAAGTGGTATTTGGCTGTCATTCTACATGTTATTCAAATCAATAATATCTTTAGCCTTGTAATTTTTTTCACACTATTACAGCCAATACGTTTTTCAGGAAAGTTTGAAAGAAAATTGATATAAAAAGGATACTTGTACATAGAATCTGAAAGTGACACTTGAAATTTATGGAACACATGAGGAAAGTATGCTTGGAGAATTTGATACTTACAGGATGTATTAAAGGTATAAGAGACATAGTGAAACAATGAATAATCAACCTAACAGCATTGTGTAAATGGATGGCAAGACAGGGTATGGCTGGAATAGTAAGGTGAAAACACTACTTAGAGCTACAAAAGATAAGAAGTTGTGGAGAGCCATGATCTGAATTGCATGGCACATCAAATAAGAAGACATTCATTCTTCTGCCTTTTTATTTCACTAGCAAAAATACAATAGCTTAGAAAAGTAACAGTATCATATTAACAGTACATTGTAATAAAACATTCAATTCTATGAAGGAATTGGCTTAAACATTGTGCTCAAAAGAGAGAGGAAGAAAATTGCAAAAAAACATATGGAAAACAAAATATACTTTGCTTTAGGAGTACAACTGTAACTGTTTAATATTATTTTACCTTCCCACAGAACCACAATTTCTTGTCATGCCTGCAGAAACGAGGAAAGAGGGCTAGGAAAATTTGATACTCACAGAATAGATTTAAGACATGAGGGGACAGAGAAAAACAATGCATAACCTACCCAGCAAGCTAGAATAAATGAATGGCAAAACAATGTTTAGGAGAGATGACAGAAAGAAAATTTATCAAGAGTTACAAAGGACAGGAAATTGTGGAGAGCCATGATCGTGAACGTCGTGAAGAGACACGGAACATAGAAGAGGAAGCAGTTTTCAATGTGGAAATATTTCATGAAGCTAATGCTACAAATGTAAAAAAAAGAGAAAAGATACAGAATATCAAAAACAAAAAAGACCATTGAAATCACATTTAAGTAAATATCAGGAAGATAAACATATAAGTTGGGCAAAGATGTACAAGAAAATTGATTTCACAATAATAATCTTTAATGATTAATGTAGAGTTACATTGGATGGACAAAGATAGATGGGCTATAACTTGGCTCCTTCAAAGATTTCTTTTAATCATTTAACCCCAAGCAAGGCAATAAAAACACTAAGACACAAGGGGTTACTGGGTGTGAAAGAATAAGAAAAAAGAAAAACATTATAAAGGAGTGAGAACATTAAAGAAAAGTAATCAAGAAGACAGTAGATAATGATTGACATTGGATTTAAATTTTTCAAGATCAAAGTTGGCTGGAAAGCATGGGGCAAAAAGGGAGTTCCACAAGTGTGTAGTGCCAGATCAGACCAAAAATGGATTATTGCTGCCAAGTCCTCACTTCTCTTAATAGAGTTCAAAAGCCTCTATGTGGTCTTGCAAGTAATAATTTTCCTCCTTAAAAACCCTTACCCACAGACAAAACATCACAAGCATCTTGCTGCTCTATTACTATTTCCGTGACAATGGGTTCTGATGAGTTAGCTTCATTAGTCACACCAGCCATGACCTTTACAACCAAGACCTGCCATGCTGCATGCATAAAAGTGAATCATCCCCCCACTATCTTTTTGTTCTTTTTATTACATTAGTAATAAGATGTCAATCACTATCTGCTGTCCTCCTGATTACTCTTCTTTTGTTCCCGCTGTTTAGTAATGTATCTGTTTTCTAATTCTTCCACACCCAGTAACCTATGAGTCTTAGTGGCTTTACTGCCTTGCTGGGGGTGAACTTGCTTAAAAAAAAACCTTCTCTCAAGAACTGGTTAGTGGAACAAACTCCCAGCACGATGTTTTCCAATTACTACAATGCTAACAGATTGAAGACTAGAATTAATTGATATCTTCCCTCCATAACCCCATGAACTTCACTTTGTGCCTTTCCTTGCACTCATATGACAAAACACAATAATACTCTACCTTGAGTGGCTCTTGAGCCTTGTATTGGGTAAACATTACTATTAAAAAAAATTTAAATAGATTCATGTCAGCTTGTGAGCTTATTGATTTAGCATCAAATTAGTCTTATTATTTGTAATATTATTAAAGTTTCTTGAAGTATTGTCGATTATTATTCATTTTCGCAAAGTAATTGTTTCATCTTATTTTTGCTACTTATTATCCAGATCATCATCCACTGATTGTTAATAAGTAGCATGGATCAGAAATAAAGAATAAGCTTTTACTAAGACTTGAACATTCTTTATCTTCACAAGCCTGCCTTTACAAGGCAGCTACCTTATCTTTGAGGCTAAAAAGACCAACAGTTATTCAAATCTAACCATATAGGATTTATTCATTATTTTTTTCTGAATGCCTAATATAATGCTATCTTTTTCTGCATTTACTACTACTAATAGTAGTATTAGTATCTAGACTATTTTACTTTTTGGGGTGTTTTGGCATGATGATGGTATTTACAAATATGAAATTATCAAAAATACCTATCAGAAATTTTTTGTCACCTTCTTGTCAATTAATCAAATATTGTTTGTCTGCGTATTTGTTTTTAAGAAAAAATGACTTCCTTCATAAAATAAGAATACTGACATTTACTAAACTGTGTATCTCCCTGCTACCTTGTCTCAGTAGATATCAGTTCACTTGGGATGCACACAGGAGCTAATTAAATATAAAGATTAAAAAAAATAGTTTTTTTTTTTTTTTTCCTTATTTGTCTGCAATAGATACAAAAATTTTCTCAATGATAAAAGAATCCAATGGCTATCAACTACAGGTTTTGGTTATACAAGAAAGACTTTGTTATTTTTTTTTCATTTTCCAGAAGTAAATCAGCCCAATATTGGGCATTTCATTGCCTTATTCATATAAAATTCAACAAATATGTTTTACTTACATTAAATTATATAAAACAGCTTAAATTATATAAAACTAAGTAAGTTATATAAAATGAGCTCAAATTATATAAAAGAACTGAAATTATATACAACTAAGTAAGTTATATAAAATGAGTTGAAATTAAATAAAACAGTTGAAATTATATAAAATAAATCACAGAAAACCAGTCAGACTTAATATTTAACTCATAGCTAGTGAGAAAAAAATCAGATTCATGCCATTCCCAAGAATATTTTTATGAACATGAGCGAAACAAACTTGGCTGGAATTTGTACACATCTATGCCAATTTCTCTTTCCAAACCACTAACCATTACACAACTTTCACATTAAACCATTCTTTTTATTCGTTGTGCCATATCCCTTCAGGGCTCTCCACTATTTCTTGCTCTTGTAGCTCTTAGTAAGGTATGTCTTCTTGCCAACTCTCTTAATCTTCATCATTGCTCACATGTTCAGTCCATCCTTTTACATTTCTGTTGCTTCAAGAAGCTTCGTCTGTGTTATTATCCAACATTCATTACTATATAGGAGGACCAATACCACACAATATTTATGTACTCTTTTGTTTGTTTCTAACAAATTTTTTCTCTTTTTTAATACTTTGCTTAGCTTTACTAAGAGCTACAAAGGGCAGGAAATCTTAGTGAGCATTGATTGCCCATCTCCTGAACACACACACACACACACATATATATATATATATATATATATATATATATATATATATATATATATATATACACACACACACACACATACATACACGCACACATACATACATATAGAGTGCCGTGCAAAAGTAAATGGAGCCCTAAGATAATAATTTAAATAATTGTCTCTTTTTTTCCAGATAATCAACAAATATTAATTAAACTATATATTCATGATGAAAAACAATTACAAGCAATATTAATTAAAAAATTAATTTCACCCATCTACATAGTTTTTGATTTTGTCAACTGAACAGTAGAGTAGCATCAGTTGGGCACCATCCGTGAGATAAAGAGCACTATGATGCAATTCACTCCACCAGAAATTTGGAAATGGCATGCTGTACTGCTTGGCATTCATTCCAGTAGCTCCAATACATATATTTCAGAGTGTTTTGGTGACAATGCAATGGATTCAGAAAGAGTTGGAAGAGTCCAATGGTGATTTTGAAGGTGATCACTAATGGCAACATTATGCCTCCATCCATCTTCCCACAGGGCCTCAGACTCAACACAGGGGCCTACATCTAGGAGATAGTGCAGCCTTGAATCAAGGGGGTTGCTGCTGGAAGCCCATATATAACATGACTCTATGCCATGCCACACAAACAGGAGATCCCAGTCATGGTTGTCAGACAGTTTCTGTGACCACATCATCCCTTACATCTGGCCACCTAAGTCCTCAGACTGCAACCCCCTTTATTATTATGTGTAGGGTTCAGCTGAGTGAAAGGCCAACACCAAAAATGAACTGGAGGCAAGGATTATGGCAGCAACTTAAACAAAGAGACCATCTAGAAGAGTTGCAGGAGATTCTGAAGTCATTGAAGCCAATGGCGATTTTTAGATATTTTTATGTGATTTTGGTAAATATATCTGTCAAAATGAGATGTCAGTGTTATTTTCATTATTGCATAATTTAGATGACAATTTACACATCGCACCCTGTGTGTGTGTGTGTATATATATATATATACATACACACACACACGATTATATACATATATCAGTCCATGATAGATCTGTAATTTTTCATATCTTCATAGCTTCCTCTTTTTTGTAAGTAATATCTATCCCTTTACTTTTATCTCTTTAAAAATGTTTTCTTTTCTGGACATGAAGTGTACAAAAACTGTCCAAATACTATGTATATTTGTATGCTTTTGGATATTCTTTTAGCCATTATCAAGCACAATTTTTATTTTTATTTTAAACTGAATGTATATGGGTTTTTTTATGTATCTGTCTGAAATTGGGTACTTTTTACACTCTGTGTCCAGAAAAGAAAAAACTTGTAAAAATATAAGAAAAATCAAATAAAAGTTTAATCACAGTTCTTTGTCAGTTATATTTAACAAAACTCATATATATATATATATATATATATATATATATATATATATATATATATATATATATATATATATATATATGTATTCAAAAATATGAATGTATTAGAAAAAATTTTGATACCTGCACCATTTTATATATAGATATAAGTCTATCCACACACCCCACCACTTCATCATACAGGGGTTGGAGGAAATAAGAATGAAATTGAACAATATTGTGTTAGATTTGTCAATCTTAAACCAGAGTCCTACATTTCATGGGGAGTAGAGGTGAATATGTGCCCAGCAATGTCTTTGATTAAGCAGAATGCGAAAGCATAACAGCCACATCAATTGATACATCAAGCTTAGAGGCAAGACGGACTGAGTGATGTGTGTCCTTTCATTTGTATCATACAGCAGCATGTCATCAGGGTCAGAGTGGAGGGTTGAAGGGACATTTGGAGCAATCAGCTAAAGGCTTGTCAGAAAAACCAGAGCACAAGCAATCTCAGACCTGTCAGAAAGGCTTTAGGGATCACCATTCAGGAAGATGAATGTGATGGACTTGTCCATAGAAATCCACTCTTTTCTTTTGGAGAACAGGTAGCAAAGGTGATGTTTATCTATCTGAACTCTATGGTGTCTTATGACAAGGTGCCATTTCATAGATAGCTTGAAAAGACTGACAGAGAGGTTCCAGACCCACCCTTGCTGTGAAAATTGAAGAAGTGATTATGTAGGTATGGGTGGGAAAAAAGACTCTGGTGCAGTGTCCTGTTGGTCTGTTTTTGCTCTCTCTATTTTAGTTTCACACTTACTTTTTCTCTCTCTTTTTTTTCAGTTTCTCTTGGTCCACCATGCATGATTATATTGTTTTGTCTCAGTGAGCAAACCTATTAACTGACAAGAATACAAGCAGACCCCACTCCCTGACCTTATCCAAGAATGTGCAGGGAAGGAAGTCAAAAATGAAATACAGGAAAACGAGTTCAACAGAAAAAGATTGAATTCAATCAATACATAGAAACATCAATACATATATGCAGATCCTCATATATACACACAATCACACACACAGACACACATACACTTATATAGGCATACTAATATATATACATATCAAAATTATTCATATATATATATGTGTGTGTGTGTGTGTGTGTGTGCGTATACATACATATACTCATGGCTGAAAATATGTGGTAAAGCTCAAATGGCAACTATTAAGCTTTAAATGATCTTAACAAATCATTGGTTTGAAAATAATCAAGAATTAAAAACAAACGTGAAGTAATGTAATATGCATTAGCTTTTCCCTTTGATTTTTTAAAAAAGGTTTAAAAGCCTTAAGGGTAAATAACTGAATCACCTTTTATCATAAAAAAAGAATTCTATATTGTTTCATTCACTGTTGATGGCTTCCAACAGTTAATGTCATTGAAAAATGTTTCCTGGTTAGTTTGCGTTTAATGCAAGACCAAATGTTTTCTGTCGGGTTCAAATCTGGACTCTAGCCAGGCCAAAACATAAGCATGATGGATTTGTTTTCAAGTCACATTTTGTGGCTTTTGTTGTTTGAACAAGAGCATTGTTATGTTGAATTATAACATTTGAGCAGTACTGTTTAGAAAACAAATTTTCAGTTGTAAGAAGCAAGCATTTTTGCAATATTCTCCTGTATTTTAAAGCATTAACTGACTTTTCAGATTTTGTATTTGGCCTGCTATTTTTGTCAAGGAATATATACACGGTGTATCAAGAATACTTTTACAAACTTTGGGAATGGGTTCTTCACACAAAAAGGACAAAAGTCCATATAAACATGCCAACAAATCCTACATTTTTTGAAATATTAAGTTTAAAGTTTACAGTAAACTCTGTTAAATGTAAATTGGTTTTCTTTAATCCATAGTTTATGATGCCATAGATCCTGTCTCAGCATTGCCATGATAAACAGTAGCAAAGATTGTATGACTTGGCTGCCTTTGGTCTGGAAACACAATCTGATACAGCTGTGCAGCCTCATGCCCATTACCATTCATATGGACTTATGTACAAATCATATCTGCCTGCTCACAATATGAATATCCTGTCATTCTTAAACAGAACACTTCTCAGTTAACTCATGACTACACATGTTAAATGTTGAAGACAGACTAGCCACAAATGTACATGAATGACAAATGTAACATAGTCTCCATGGCAACAAAGTGCCATCTATAGTAAACTGTCTTTAAACTTCATAACTCAAAAGTAAAAGATTTTTGAACATATGTTTATATAGACTGAGACTGTTGTCCTTGCTTTCATGTGAGTAAGCAGCCACCAAATTTTGCAAAATTATTTTTGATACACCCTGTATAGATACATATACACTTGAAAACTTGTGTCTACACAATCATACATGCATGTATATCCATATATATATAAACATATCAATAGGTACAAAGATTGATATATATATATATATATATATATATATTTTTAACTGAATTAAACCCCATGAAATGTAATGAATTCACTAGGACACAAGCACAAGTGGTTAGTAAGTGTGAAAGAATTACAAAATGAAAACATTATTAAGGAACAAGAACAATAGAAGAGTAATCAGGAACACAGTAGATAACGAATAACACTGTATTGCGAAGAAAACTGTAATTTTTTTAATCATTACACTCCAGGCAAGGTAGTAAAGCCACTAAGACACAAGGGGGTTACTGAGTATAAAAGAATAAAAAATGAGAAACATTAAACAGCAAGAACAATATAAGAACAATTAAAAAGGCAGTAGATAACAATTGATATTATATTTAAATTTTTGAAGATCAAAGTTGGCTAGAAAGCATAGAACAGTTCCACAAGTGAGAAGCGTGAGAACAGTAACTGTTACCATAGAAATTATGGTTACCATTTCAACTGTAAAATAATGAGACCTTGTTGCACTTAAATTCATAAAGTCAAGATACCATTGCAAAGAGTGATTCTTATTCTGTAAAAATGTACAGAAATATGGCACAAGGCCAAAATGGAGAAGGAGGAAAAGTACGGTCTTCTTCTGTCTTAGAATTAAACTTAGCTAGCCAAAATCACTGACCCAAACATACCACAATATTCCTTACACTAAAATAATGCATTCTTATTTACTATTCTTACTTCATCCACCATAATACCTCATTATCTCTAATGAAAATCCTAACTTGTCCCCATATGTACAATTCATTGTCTGGGGTGGCGGGGGGACAACAATTTAAAAATCTAACCCCAATGTGTATTTAAAATATGAAAAAACTATTTACAAGAAATCCAAAAAATAATAATATTAGCAATAACCCCTCCACATACAGCCCTTAAATGTGGCAGAAACAACAGTTAACTGGATGAAATCAATGCAGGACTTTAATAATATAAAAACATTCATTCATTCCAAGCACTCACTCATTAAAAACACAACAAAAAATATGAAAATGAAAGATGTCCTGCATCCACCAGAGAACTGACGTCTCTGCTCACCTAAATGGTGGAGGGAAGAGGAATAGAATTAAAGAAAATAGTGACAAAATTTATAAGGACAAAGGGTGATATTTATTTATAATTATTTACAAAATGTGGCACAAGGCTAAAAATGGAAAATAGGAAAAAGAGCAGTCTTCATCTGTCTTAACTTTAAACTTAGTTAGCCACAAACACTGACCCAAACATACCACAATATTCCTAATATCCAAACAACACATTGTTACATTACCTTCCTTACTATATCCACCACAATACCTCATTGTCTCTATGAAACTAGGCAAAGAGCTCACCTAAACAATTACTGTGAAAGTATTTATAGAAAAGACACAGGTAAACGACTTTACAATGGTAGTTATTAGTTAAATATTGATCTGGAATTTTCATTGTATAATCTATGTGATTAGCACTCACCAATGGATCCACAGCATTAATAAAAATAATATGATATTGAAAAAAATAAATATGGTCAAAATAAACTTGTTTTATTAGTTGAATACAGACATATTGAAGTACCTATGTAATATATATATATATATATATATATATATATATGTATGTATGTATGTATATATATATATATATATATATATATGTATATATATATATATATATATATATATATGTATGTATATATATATATATATATATATATATGTATATATATATATATATATATATATATATATATATATTATCCATAACAGAATGCATGTTAGATAAGGCCATCAACTTAGCTCAGGAACAAATAATAATAAAACCAAGCGAAATCGACATCATTAAGCACTCCCATAAATCATTATTATTCTACAATGAAGAAGCAGGGATAAAGAAAGATGGGATATTTGACACTACAATGGGAAGCTTTGACGGTGCAGAGATATGCAAAATCATAGGTTACTTACTACACGAACTAAGCAAAATAATAGATAGAAATGACACAGGACTCTACAGGGACGATGGTCTCATAATCTTAAGAAACTGTAACAAACAAAACACAGACAAAACTAGAAAAGCAATAAGAAAGATTTTCAAAAATAACGGATTCAACATAGATATAAAAACTAACCTAAACGAAGTAGATTTTCTAGATGTTACCTAAGAAAAGACACATATAAACCATATAGAAAACCTAATGATAAACCACTCTATATAAACACATCTTCCAACCACCCGCTTTCTATAATCAAACAGATACCAAAATCGATTAACCACAGACTTTCCGATAATTCCTCCAATGAATCCATATTTTACAAAGCTAAGAAAGACTATGTAAGAGCCCTAAAAGATAGTGGATTCCCAGGAACACTCACATACTCACCACAGAACACAAAAAAGGCCAACAGGAGAAGAAATATCATATGATTTAACCCACTTTACAGCAAAAACATAAAAACAAACGTAGGAAAAATATTCTTCAAACTCTTACACAAACACTTCCCGGAATCAAGCACCCTACACAAAATATTCGACAAAAACACAGTAAAAATCAGCGACAGTTGCACCAAGAACATGACACAAATAATAAAAAAGCACAACAGGAAAATCATCAACAAACCACATGAACAAATTAAACCCATGTGCAACTGCAGATTAAGAATGAATGTCTTTTAAACGAAAATTGTTTACAAAACAACGTAATATACCAAGCCATGATAAAATCACCAGATAATGAAGAAAAGGTATACATAGGGGTAACTGAAGGACCCTGGAAACAAAGAAATTATACACACAAAACATCTTTCACTAATAGTAAATATGCGAACAGTACAATGCTTTCTAAGTATATCCGGGAAATTAAAAACAAAACACACATCACACCAAAAATATCTTGGAAAATAAGGAAAAGATCATCAGCCTACAACAACCAATCAAAAACTTGCAAACTTTGCTTGGAGGAAAAAAATAGCTTTCCCAGACCAAAATAAATTATTAAATAAAAGATACGAGCTCATCTCAAAATGCAGACATGAAAACAAATTTTTACTATGTTACTTAAAAATCGAAAACGGAAAAAATAAAATAAAAATAAATAAATAAACAAATAAACAAAATAACAATAAAATAAGCAAAATTAGTTAACCCAAACAAATTACCAAATCACACCTGTTAGAATAGACGAAATAGAAGAATAATAATAATAATAATAAAAACAATGAAACTAAACCAAAATACCGGACGAAAAAAATAGCTCTAACTGTTAAATAACAATAAATATATATATATATATATATATATATATATATATATATATATATATATATTCAACATAACTTAAAAATTGAAAACCGAAAAGAGAAAATATACAAATAAATAATAACAAGTAAAATAAATTGACCTAAATTCATCCAAATAAATAAATAAACAAACCAATCCCGATAAAGTTACCATTAGAAAAAAACAAATAAAGATAATCAATCCAAATAAATAAAATTAAAAACTGTTCCCGCCAAAATAATAGTTAGAATAAACTACAACAATCAACCCCCAAACCGAGCAAATAGCTTTAATTAAATTCTCAAACCAAAACAAAACTATCAAATAAGTGATATAAACAAATTTTTACTACGTTAGAAAAAAAAAAAAAAAACACTGATTAAAAACAAATAAATATATATATATATAAGATAAGGAACAAAAAATAAAAATAAATAAATACAAGCAAAATAATTTAACTTAAATAAATAAATAAACAAATAAACAACTTCCGGTAAAATAACCACCAAAATAGACTACCCACAATGCACCACTGACCTGTATATATATAAATAGCTGAGAAAAATAACAGCACATGTGGCCTGACGATTGCATATAGCATGAAACAAACTGTCGCCTTTAAGTGTTGACTTCTATGTTCACTTTTATATATATATATATATATATATATATATATATATATATATACACTCATAGCATATATGCATATTTAGTTGAAAAGAAAGTTAAGATTTTTATTTAATTTTTATGGTTTAGATCATTATTTTCTGCTTTCTAGGGAAAATTTGAATAGGTATTTCACATTGATAGGCTATTGATATCCTTCTTTCGGTGCCATTTCCCAATCAGGAAGTAAGTGATTATGGCTCTCTACAATTTCCTGTTCTTCATCATTGCTCACATGTTTGGTCCAAGGTATCCTTCTTCAGAAGCATATTTCTGTTGCTTCAAATCTCTTCCCCATCTTGTCCAGCATTCACTGACACATATGAAGACTGAGATTCAGTCTAGTCTAGTAGTACTTTTTTCTTTGTTTCTAATAAAAATTTTCTATTTCTTAATACTTTGCTTAGCTTTTGCAACATGTCTTTCACTATACCAATATACCTTTGGATTTCAGTGTCACACTTTCCAGCCTGTGTTAAAATACTTGCCAAGTATTTAAATTGTACAATTTTTTGATTTTTGAAAAAGTTTAAAAATTTTAAACAAATAAATTTTGTTGGTCTTCAATCAAACATGTGTGAATATATATATATATATATATATATATATATATATATACACACACATTTCATTAAAAATGACAGACATGGTGCTTTTATTTAGTTTTTTATACAATTTCTCATGAGAAATTGTATAAAAATCTAATTAAAATCACGTTGTTTGTTGTTTTTGATGAAATGTGCATAAAAGAAGGATTGCTGCCTAAATACACAAACATATATATATATATATATATATATATATATATATGAACAATTTCTCAGAGTTAACCTGTAGAAAAAGATAATATGTATAAAAGTAAAAGACGCTAGAAAAACTGTATTATTAGCCAACATGTTTTGTACAATGTGGACATTTTCAAGATAAAAACGAAATGAATTTATTAAAACAAAGTAACGATTAACAACAAAACAAAATCTCCTTAGCAACTAGAAGAATTTAGAAAATGCTATTGTATTCATATTGTAATTTTTAGTTGACAATATGAATACATTAGAGTTTTCTAAATTCTTTCAATTGCTAAGGACATTTTGTTTTGTTGTTACTAATTAGTTTGTTTTTTAATAAATTCATTTTGTTTTTGCCTTGAAAAAGTCCACATTGGACGAAACACATTGGCTAATAATACAGTTTTCCTATTGTCTTTTACCTTTATACATACACACACACATAAATATATATATATATATATATATATATATATATATATATATATATATATATGTGTGTGTGTGTATTTGGGCAGCAATCCGTCTTTTATGCAAGTTTCTTTGTAAACAAAAGGCAAGGTATGTCTTGGTTGAATTTTTTTTATATAATTTCTCATGTGTTCATATATTTTCTTTTCTTTTCAGGAAATAAATTGTATAAAAATTGTCTGAATGTTTTCAAAATGCTTTTAGCTATACTTTTAACTTACTTTATGCATTGTTTTATGTATGTATCTAGAGTTATAGGAAAGTTTTATATATATATATATATATATATATATATATATATATATATATATATATATATATATGTATGTGTGTGTTTGTGTGAACTCACATTATGTACAAACAATTATCTACAAACATCGACTATGGTGGACAGAGCATCTAATAAAACTTGGGGATAATCATTTAACAAAAAACATTCTTTAAAGAACTTAAAAGCCAGAAGCAGCTAAAATAAATGTCCTGGGAATATTTCCTTATCATACTCACTTTCTCTGTTTGGTTTATGTAAGGATTCCTTTGTGATAAATATAAGGAGTGGTAACAGATTCTACTGAGGAATGCACCTGACAGGGCCAAAGTATAATATGTGGCTAGAAAGGGGGATTATTTTGACTCTGCTGTGACTCAATGGGTTTGTGAGGAATGTGGCTATGTCTGCTTATCACAAGCTGGATTAAGAAGACACATTAGAAGTCATGTGCAAGGACATTAGATTGAATATAATTGCTATGGTCAAAATGAGGTTCTTGATTTGTATCTTGTGTCAAAAGCAATTTGAGGACAAATCTGGTATATAATATCAATCATGAAAACACGGAACAAGGAAATATCCTAAGCAAATTTGTATGTCAGCTGTGTAATGGAGTTTTTAAAAGATTTTCTGGTTTTCAGAATCATTGCTGAGCCCATGAGTGGGCATCAGCAGAAGATGCATGGCTATGGTGCAAAGATGGTTAGTCTTGTAATTTAGTTGGCAACAAGATAGATAGTTGGAAGTTTTGACAAGTACATAGCTGCTGTTTCCTTTCCATCACAATGGTGTGCATGCATACAAATTATTTCAGTACATCTCTCCTCAACGCTGTAAGCTACCACTTCTTTCTTTATCACTCTTCATCCTCCCAAGACTGTGGTGTACTCAAAAGCATTTCCGACAATATAGACAAGCCTATCTTTCTCCATCCATTTTCTCATATATTTGTGTTCGGGGACTTTAATGCCCACAAAACCAAGTGACTTAAAAACTCTATAACTGACTTTGCCCTTAATTTTTCTATTTCTCAATCCCTCATTCAAATAGTTGACTTTCCCACATGTTTCTCTAAAAACCTGGGTGGTAAGAATTCCCTACTCAATCTCTGTTTCACTTCCATCCCTGAGTCCTCTTATGCCTCGCAGCTCTGCCATCACACATCTTTACTCTTGATCCAACTCTGTAACCCCCTGCATACTAGTGGCATCTTGCCTTGCTTGGGGTGAAATGCTTAAAAAAAAAAATTGTGTAAATACCCAAGCTTATGGTTCATTCATTTCCATACATTAAATTATTATTTACTTTTATGTATAAATGCCAGAGTAAAGTAATTTTTTCAGATCATTGCTTGTATAGTGAGTGACTCTTTATTGTAAATCTGTGCCAAATTTAACTCATTTTAGTAAAAATCTTAGAGTCTCTGCTACTGAATAACACTTTGATAACTCATCACAATGGCTGATTGCAGTTAATTCAGTTCACATAAATTGTCCTACTTGCACTGTCCTTGTACCAGCCTAAGTATCATAGTGTGCTTGTCAGTATGTTAATCTCTCAATTCTTTGTTCATACAATATGAATAAACCTTACTTTATTCCTCATAAATTGTTGCATTGTACCAGACTTGGTTATGTTACGATAGGTCAGGTTGGTTGATTTATGACATGTCAACCCTTGTTTGTGTTATTGAATATTGAATTTTCTATGTGCCACTCAGTGAGGATCAAACTCACTACTCAGTAGTAATGGTCAACCAGATTAGTCTTGCTAATCATTATCTCTCACATAGGTACCTAACTTAAGTGAGTTTGGTTGATTTTACATGTCAACTCTTATGTTATTTACTGTTGCATTTTGCCTGTGCCCCAAGTGAGGATCAAACTTTATACTTAGTAGTAATGGCCGACCAGACTAGCCTTGCTCATCGTTATCTCTCACTTAGGAAGTCAGTGAATATCAAATGTTTTCTCATAAGGAAATGGCGAATATTACCATTACTTTCACAAGGAAAATAACATTTATTAAAATTTTGTTTGTTTTCTTTCATTCTCACTTATTCACTGACATTTTATATAAACAATGATTAAGTACAATGTTTCTTGAATTTTTTAACCTTTCACTGAAGGTAACATTTTCAGCATTTTAAACCACTGGTGATTTTTACTAAGGAAAACATCTTTTTTGCTTTAAAAACAGGAAATATTCATATTTTTTTCTCTCTGGAGAAGAAATATATTTTTATTTAAAAAAAACTTTTTTTTTTGTATTTTCAAATGAATAAATTAGAAACAAATCATGCACAAAAGTGTGTGTTAATCACAGTGTCATCAGTGATAACACATATACATATATCCATGTACATATATCCCAGAAATAAAAGTAAATTTGTCAGCATTTTAAACCATTGGCAATTGTCACTAAGGAAGATTGTACAAGTAAATCGCTTTTGCCTCAGAAACAGGAAGCATCAATGAGAATTATTTTCTCTAGAGAATAAATATTCCTCTTCTTTTACAAATATTATTAAATACTGAATAAATTAAAAATAAATCACATGCAACAGTGATAATATTATACCAAGACTTCAATTTTTTAATCATGGGGAAATCTTTCTCCAAAGAATAAAAGTCAACTTTCCCCATTTCTAATGCAAATGCATATGTATATTTTCATCATTATTTAACCATAGTCAGAATCATCCAACCAATGTGAATGATCATTTCTTTAGCTGTATAATATGTGCTACACCTTGCTAAATATATATGTATATACTTTTTAGTGATAATGGCTGAGGGATCTTCAACAAAAAAATACCTTGAATCTTTTTAGTAGCACAGCCTAATTTATGATAAGCAATATGTCATGTGGCCCACTGCTTGAAAAAGATGGGTGACTGCTTGGGAATACCATATGCTGAAGTGGTCTGTCAGGGATTCACCAGGTAAATGAATGTACACTCTCTGGAAGAAATACCTTGGGCTTATACTGAGTTCTATGAAAGAACACATTACAAAGAAAAAAAAGGTGAGATAGGCCAATCCAACAACAACAAAGAATTAGTTTCTATTAGATGGTGGTTGTGAGTTCAATTCCTGTGCTGAGCAATGCATAATTATATAGAACAATAATATTGACAGGTTCTGTAAAAAATATTTTATCCTTCTTGATAGGCGTCACCAGCCAACACCATACACAGTAGTTCTGATACAGCACACATTTAGTTGTGCAGTCTGCTAATTGTCTTTCACTGGTGGTTATGAGTTCAATTCATGTGCTGGGCAATGCATATAGAACAATAATGCTGCAGCAGAATAAGAAATTTGAGAGCTGAATTCCAATTCAAGTCAGTTTTATCATATTCACTTGCAAGCAAATAACCTTGGGGAAAAGTAAGAATCCACTTCTTCTCCACCCAGCTATGGGTTAAATAGTAGGATTTTGATCACAAAAATCATTATTATCACCCTCCAAAATTCTTATAATCCAAAATAATTTGCTGGCTTTAAATAACCACCAAAATGTTTATAGGCCATAAAGAAAAAATCTATCAGTCAATATACTCATGTCAGAATAAAGAAGAGCCTGACACGTGAATTACACCCACTTCATGACAAGGCTTACAGCCACATCATGTTGAAACACCATTTCCCATACAATCACCAAAGTTAAGCAACAGTGAGTTTGGTCAGTACCTAGATAGGTGACCACTTGGGAATACCAAGGGCTATAAGCTTGTACCCATCTCTCTTCTTTATGTACCATGTCCCTTCAGGACATAAGCGATCATGGCCCTCCACAATATGGCCCTTTATAGCTCTTAATACATTTTGTCTTTCTATTTTTTCTCCAAAACCCTGTTCCACAATCAATTTACTCAAGCTCACTCAGTATGCAATGTGCTGCGTTCCTGTCTCTCTTTCTTTCAATCTGTCCTGTCAGTATCAGATTTTCCAAGCCCTCATTCCTTATTATGTGCCACAGAAACATCAACTGTCTCTTCCTGATCTCTGCTTGAAAAAGGTTGCCTATGCTTGGTTTAGATGATGATGTTATATCTTACCTGTTCAAAGTTTGATATATTAAATAAATAAATACAGATGTTCCAATGAACATTCCTGTGGTCATTGAAGTAGACATCTTTATTCTAGATTCTTGGATAGCTATGATGCTAAGAGTGCTTCCATTGGAAGCAGAACTAACAAAACATCACTCCTAGCATGAAAGTGCTGACAATTTCAACTAATATTCAATTTTGAGGAGAATTGTGTTTGTTTTTCCCCAAGGAATAGAGATTGAGAACTCAATTTTAAAGAAAAGTATCTGTAAGTCTTTCTGTATATGTGTAACTTATCATGACTCTGGGTAATAACCAACTTAATGATAGTTAATACTCTTACAACACACACTGACCTTGTTTTCATCTTCTATATACCGTGTCCTTTCAGGACATGTGCAATCATGGCCCTCCATAATTTCCTCTCCTTTATATCTTTTACTAAAGTTTGTCTTTTAGCTATCTCCCCTAAATACCGTTCTTCCAACCATTTACACAAACTGATTATGTGTGGCTTTCCTCTGTCGTTCAGTTTTCAATATGTTCCATGAGGGACAAATTATCTAAGCCTTTTTGCCTCATTTTCCCCCTATTATAGTTTAAGTGCAGATTCAATTAAATTGTGTAAATTAATGAATTAAATTTTCTTTTTAATTAAAAAAATTGATACTTTAAAAATTTTAAAACACCATATCACAATTGGTTGTAGTAAAAGGATCTCTTATGAGTTCTCAATAAGTAAAAATCATATGTATTGTCTCACATGCTCTAGGGAGCCATCTGAGAATATGAAAAAATATTTGCCATTTGGAGGGGGAATGAAAAAATAATTTACATAGAAAATATGTACATACATACACAAACCACTTATATTTAAACATGTTTAAATTTGTCTACCACAATGACAAAACCCATTTCTTGATAAACACTGAGTTGGCCAAAATTACTTCAACAAAACACATGCTTTGGACAGTTTATTCACAATTTTGATCCTGATATACAGCATCTTATTATAAATTTGAAAAATACAAAATAAAATTTTAAAAGTTATACAGGCTGACTTTATCAGGTATGAAACAAACTGTTGCTCTCAGAGTCTACATTTATATTTGTGTGAATGGTATCTATTGGTCTCAAAAAGCTATGCCTAATCTATTATGGTTGTACAGGCCCACATAGGAGTGACAGTATTGATTACAATGAATGCATGAGAAGACGATCTCCCCAATGTTGCTGTGTTGTTTTCTTCCTATTGTGCACATTTCTCCACAGCAACAATCCTCCATTTCTCCTCTCTTCTCTCCAACGCTTGGTGTAAATTGTGTGGTCATTGGCAGTATCTTCCTACCTCTCAATGTCTATTTCCGTGGACATCATGTCTGTTATGGTGACCTATCTACATTAGAATGAACACTTCCTCCTCCATAAATACTAATCTGCGAGACTTCCTAAGGAGGCAGTCGGGACACAGTGTAACCTGACAGTTCAGACAGACACTTCTATTTGCTGATTAATAACACTCTCATTTTGTATATATGTTCTGTTATTTCAATAAACTTGTTCTTTCTATGTCTTTCTTTTCTGGCCCCTAACAGACCACAACTTGGCGATGAGGATTTGCGAGGACCACCGGCATTAAAAAGGAACTATCCTAAAACACGGGCAAAAGAGTTTTCGTAAAAGAACTACATGTAATTGCCAATTTGTTTTAACAGTGGATGGATGAGAATTTTTTTTTTTATTTTCGTCACAGTTTTTTTTAATTTGAAAAGCTGGCAAAAACAAACAAAAGTAAAACTGGTAAAAAAAAGACACACTTATCATGGAGGATTTCAAAAGTATTAAAGTACCGGAATACACAGCAATTACAGCTCCAAGAGAGAATGGAAGAGAAGTGGCAAAAACAACTGCTCCCTCAACAGGAAAAAATGGAAAATATATTTCTGCAAACCCAGAAAAGAAAATCAAGCAAGTTTTAGAACTGACATGCCGTAGTAATCCCATCGAAAACGAATTTTCTTTTTTGCCAAACACCGTTTTGGAGCACGATAGAGAATTTTTCATACACTCCTGAGGAAGACATAACCTTTGTGTCATACTTTAGGAGATATGAGGACTTATGTACTACAGATTGTGCAAATTGGAGTGACTCGAAAAAAGTACGTCTTCTGAGGAAACCTGGCACAACTGACCACAAAATATTTGTAAACTACATTCCGCCCCGGAAGACTAGCGAGTTGACATTCATCGAAGCAGTGGAATTACTCATGGAGCTTTTCAGTCCAAAGACATCTCTTTTCCATAAGAGATTGAGATGTCTTAATCTAACTAGGAAAGAATGGGAAGATTACACCACTTTTGCGTCAGTAGTAAACAAGCACTGCGATGATTATAGACTGACGGAGCTAAGTGCGAATAACTTCAAATGTTTGATATTCGTGCAAGGACTAGTTTCAACAAAAGATGCAGAAATTAAGCGAAGAATACTAAACAAATTGGAGAATGAGCCGAATATAACTCTACAACAGATCGCTGCAAGAATGTCAGAGGTATGTCAGTGTAAAGCATGATTCTAAAAATATCGAAGAATCGGGTATTGCTCACGTCAAAAAACGTATGCTGCAAACAGAAACAAAGTCTCCTAAAACTAATGAAACAAAGAAAAAGCAAAATAATTTACCCCTAACCCATGTTATGGATGTGGGGGCCTTACACTGGTACAAAGATTGTATTTTCCGGAACAAAAAATGCTACATATGTGACCGACTTGGACACAAAATCTCGCATTGCCAAACTAAAAATAAAACCAATAGCTGCATAAGAAAATACAAGGTCGGATGAATTAGACGGTGTTATTACCAGGAAATTCGTGTACGTAAAGATGATAAACAAAAGTGTGGAATTTCAACTAGACTTGGGTTCTTATTTGATAATAAACTTGCAAACATGGAAAAGATTGGGTAAGCCAACCATGATAAAATCTATCAAGATTGCAAGATCAGTAACAGGGGAAAAAAATAAATTCAAGGGAGAATTGATTGCTAATACAACGTTCAACCGGAAGACTCTTGAATTAAAATTTTTCGTCCTGAAAAATACTAAAAACCTATTTGACACTGATTGGGTGATACCTTTCCAGCTTTGAGACTTACCTATAAATTCATACTGCCAAAAAAATTGAAAATTGGAATTCTGAAGCTGAAAAACTGAAAAAAGAACTGAAGGAAACCTATCCAGGAATTTTTTTCTGGTGGGTTAGGCAGGTGTAACAAGATGATGGCAAAAGTTGAAATACAAGACGACGTCCAGCCAATGTTCAAAAAGAAACGAAATGTGCCTTTTGCCTCGTTGGAACAATTAACGAGGAACTTGATAGATTAGTAAAAACTGGCGTTCTATCAAAGGCAGAGTACAGCTAATGGGCTGCACCAGCAGTCTATGTAAAAAAGAAATCGAAAGACATACCCGTTTGCACCGATTTTTCGACATAAATGCTGTTCTGACTATCATTACCCTCTTTTTGACCAGAAGACATTTCGCGAAGCTAAATGGGGGAAAATCTTTCTCGAAAATTGACCTTAGCGACGCTTATTTGGAAATTCCGTTTGAAGAGGTGAGTTCAAAGTTATTGTGTACAAATACGCATCGCAGATTATATAAATTCGAAAGTTTACCATTCGGGGTCAATGTCGCACCAGCAATTTTCCAGCAAGTCATGAATACTACGAGCAATCTTGACTTCTCAGTCGCTTAGATGACATTCTGATGAAAAGCCAAAGCGTAGTTGAACATAAGGGACACATCCACAAAGTTTTTGCTAAGATTCATGATTACGGTTTCAAACTTAAAGACACTAAATGTAATTTTTTTCATGGAAAAATCCAATACCTAGGACACATAATTGACAAGGATGACAGGAGACCAAATCCTGAATGGGCTTCCGCGATTAAATAACATTGTTTCGTTGCAGAGCTTCTTTGGACTAGCAAATTATTACCAGGCATTCATACCAAATATGCATGATTTTTATGCGCTCCCCTCCCCGCTTAATGAACTATTAAAGAAAAACAAGCCCTGGGTTTGGACAGCAGAATGCCAAGAGGTATTTGAAAAAATAACGAAAACACTGACGTAAGTCTTATTTCTTACACATTACGACTAATTCCCAAGTACAAAGAACCACTGGAAGATAGTGCTCGCCTCCCTTCAATCTGAAGGAGAATTAAAAACTACCTTTTGTAATACAGTAAGGGAACATGCAGTGATGCTTGAACAAATAAGACAAGAGGCTCTCCACAATGACTATATCAAGCAAACAAAAACGAAAATTTTTGAAAAGGACCTGTGAACTACGGATGTTTTCTCTATATGCGACGAGGTGTTACTATACAGGGAATGCGTCATGATTCCATCAACACTCCAGAAGCGTATTTTGAAAGATTTTCACGTTGGCCTTCCAGGGAGTACTAAAATGAAAAGTTTGATGTGTAGCTATGTCTATTGGCAAAACATGGACAAATACATAGAAAACGCTGTCAAATCATGTAAAGGCTGTGCCTTGGCAGCAAAGTTTGTTTGTTTGTTTGTTTAAAACTTAACGACCCATCGATCAGCAAGAGATCATTTGGCAGCAAAGGCACCTCCTATTAAATTCAATCCCTGATCAAAAACGGATCTACCTTGGTCTAGAATTCACACTGACTTCATGGGCCCTCTAGAAGAATATTACTACCTCTTTGTAGTCGACAGTTTCTCGAAATGACCCAGAGTACAAAAACCCACTACAGAAATTACTATAAAATTTTTACATGAACTGTTCGCCGAATTCGGAGTAGTGGACACTTTAGTGTCCGTTAATGGAAGTATATTTATGTCTACAGAATGTAGAGACTTCTGTGAAACATATCAGATCAATACCATCCAAGGTCTAACAGACAGGCTGAGAGATTTATGGATACTTTGAAGACGATATAACCCCAGAGAAAAAGTCTTTTTTCAGAATTTTCAAAGACAAATCTTTTTGGGAATGGGCACAATCGAAAAAAGAGTTGGGAACATGATATATATTATAAAGGGTCCACAATTTATGCATAAAAGACATCTCAACCAACTTAGGAAATGCCTAACTGACGAGGCTGATAGCGGGCTTCCTGAGGAAACAGTTATGGATGTCATATACGACACTTTCGATATTCCGACCCCTCTAGCGGCCCCTGAAATGCGCCGTTCTTAGAGAAAAAGGAAAGCAACTGATTTAATAGTTGTCAATCCTAAACGTAAAAAGTATTGAGACCACAAAAAAATAAAAGTTCTCAAAGTTGTTCTACTTTGAACTTGGTAAAACAAGTCAGCCAATATTCCTCAGGATAATTTTTTGTGAAACTTTTTTACAACTACATATACAGCCTCAGAACTTTAATATAAAAAAGAAAAAAATTTTTTTTTTCTTCTGACTCCTGCAGAATTAAGATTTTAGGAGGGGGGTGTTATAGTGATCTATCTATATTAGAATGAACTCTTCCTCCTTCATAAATACTAACCTGCAAGACTTCCTAAGAAGGCAGTCGGGACGCAGTGTAACCTGATAGTTCGGACGGACACTTCTATCTGATGACTAATAACACTCTTATTTTGCATATATGTTCTATTATTTCAATACACCTGTTCAACCTACTTTCTTCTTTCCATGTCTTTCTTTTCTGGTCCCTAATAGGCCACAACTATGTTCCTTTTGCAAATGACCTTGAAACAAAAATGAAGTCCCTTTCATTTTACTTATTATAAAACTCAGATTGTGTGTGTCTGTGTACGTCTGTACGTTTATATATTGGATTGGATTTCCTACAATTTTCAACCGATTTCAACAAAACTTCACAGAACTACGTAAAATTACCTTGCGGTGGTTCTAACAGCGCCAAAAATTGGAAAAACACAATTGTTTTTACACAAAATCAATTTGAAAACACGATTAAGAGGCATTAATGAAAGGGGGACAACTCACTTCGAGTTATTATACTTATTATAAAACCCAGGTTGTGTGTGTATGTGTGTGTACGTTTATATATTGGATCGGATTTCCTACATTTTTCACCCGATTTCAACAAAACTTCACAGGACTACGTAAAATTACCTTGCAGTGGTTCTGACAGTGCCAAAAAATTGGAAAAACACAATTGTTTTTGCATGAAATCAATTTGAAAACACGATTAAGAGGCATTAATGAAAGGGGGACAAATCACTTCGAGTTATACTTATTATAAAACCCACGTTGGTTGTTCGTGTGTGTGTGTGTATATATGCGATTGGATTTCCTACATTTTTCATCCGATTTCAACAAAACTTCACTTTTTATTTGGCAGGTAGTGTTTCTTATTGTCTTGCACACTTTTTTCTTTATTTTTACATTCAGAATGCTTTAAAAATTCCATTTACAAGACAGTTGTTTATAATAAAATTCTATTCAATCGGTAGATTCATAACGATTGAAAACAATGTTTTTGTTTGAGTTTGGGTTTGACCAATTCGTAAAAAAACAAAACAAAAAAAAACAAAAAAAAAAAAAACTAATTAAGACATTCGTGTCTGTCAACCTTAAAACATAATCTTTGTCAATTTTATTTTTCAGTCTTTATGAGGGTCGATACTTGATCTATCTCTTACTGTTACATCCCCAGGCAACGCCGGGCTCTACTGCTAGTGTTCTCATAATGAGGGCCAGTTCCTAGTACAGAAGGATATTTGGAATCCTCCCATCCAGCATATAATGTAAATGTCCAAGCTGGCACTGTTGGAGAAAAGGGTATAGGCTGAGTAATAGGGCACAGGTGAGAACTATGACATTGGTGACCTGATCAAAACAATTGATGCACAGAATCCGTCTCAGAATTTTATATTTACATACGTTCTCTCTCTGATATTGAGTACTTTTTCTCATAAACATAGCATAGCTTAAAACTATATTTTTATTATATATATATATATATATATATATATATATATATATATATATCAGCTTAAAAGCAACCCTATCCTTCAAAATGGCTCTTGATTGGCCCTATATCACAATAAGTAGGGATTTTGATTATTCCCAAATTTATTTGCAAGTTATAAAAATTTTTATACAAAAAATTTGTCACAAAAATCATGTAAAGAAATTGCCAAAAACAATTACAATAATGAAAATTTCTGAATCCAAAATTTAAGGATTGCAGGTCTGGATCCAACCTAAAAATTTTTAGATTTGCTCACTGAGTCGGCCTGATTCCAAAATGATATGATATGTTGGGCTCCAGCCCCTGGGGAGAAAAATTGAAAACATGGACAATTTTATTTTGAAACACTGTAATTTGAGAACAGTAATTTTTCATTTGAAAATAAGCTAATGAAAGTTAAGAGTTGCGTCTATTTAATTGTTTTTATCAGTAGAAGCCAACATGGCCGAATCCAAAAACAATGACAGTAATGAAAACTTGGGGACCCAAAATTTCAAGATTGTGGGTCTTGAGCAAGTCCAGAATTTTTTATTTTGCTCATGGAGTTGGCCTAATTCTAAAATGGTTTTATATGTTAGGCTACAGCCTATAGAAGTAAAGTTGAAAAAGTTTGACACAGTGACACACTGATATTCCCATTTATATATATATATATATATATATATATATATATATGAAGAAATATAGTTTAAAGGTGAGCTATATTTATGAGATAAAGTGCTCAATATCAGAAATAGAGTGTATGTAAATATAAAAGTGAACATAGAAGTCAACACTCAGAGGCAACAATCTGTTTCATGCTAGACACAATCATCAGGCCGCCTGACGAATACATGTAGCATGAAACAGCCTGTTGCCTCTGAGTGTCGACTTCTATGTTTACACACACACGTATATATATATATATATATATATATATATATATATATATATATATATATTAAGGTAATGAAGGGTTTGGTAATCCATGTTGATAATTCCAAAGAGGATGTAATCCAGAGAGCTCAATGTAAAACCAGAGCAAATATCAATTAAGTAATAAAAAAATAGACAACCTTAAGTTTCCATGACTATAATTTATTTTCCCTGAAAATATTTTTTCTGGTTCATCAGGTCACATCTCTAGTTACAAAAGAATTAGGTTTCTTCTCCTAAAACGTAATTCTTTTGTAACTAGAGATGTGACCTGATGAACCAGGAAAATATATTTTCTGGGGGAAATAATTTATAGTCATGGAAACCTAAGGTTGTCTGTTTCTTAATTATTTAATTAATATATATATATATATATATATATATATATATATATTCAAACACATTTTATTATAATCAATTGATAAGGTTTGTTCATTTTTAGTATACCTTTTTATATATCTTATATATTACATAAGACTTGGGGATTTTATCATGATGTAATTGTTAGCAAGCTTGTCTTGCTGCATCAATTAGAAATGAGCAGTGAGTTCAGTCCTCACTGGATGCTCCACACTTTTGGCCTTGTGCTATATCTAAGCTATGCTTATAAATTGCTATATAAGATTTAAAATCTACTAATATCTTCTACTATTTGTTATTAGTGAATAACACTTAAATACCATAGAGTACTTACTGAAAAGAAAGACATATTTGAAGCTACCATAAATCAAAAAAAGTAACCACATTAAACACAGTATCTTTCCCAATAGGAGAATGCATTTTAAAATGTGTTCTAAAATTTTCTTAAATATATATTAATATTTTTCTCCACATGCACTGTCAAATTTTGTGATATTTGTTGTGCAATAGAAATATTTTTTTCTATCATTTTGTTATGGACTTACTTATATATATATATATATATATATATATATATATTATTGGTAATCTTTAAAATAATGTCAAGTGTTAACTGTAAATTATATTAATCTGTATTTTTGAAATTAACCATAATATGCCTATATTTGATAATCTATTCTTCCTTTTTTTCTTTCTACCTTCTTCACTGAAACGATTTGTTTTCTATTATGTTTTATCTCTTTTCTTCACTTTTTTCTTTGTCTTCCTTCCTTTTCTTGTGAAAGGACTTGTTAAATAGGTCAAAATGTCTGGCACCTTACCTTACCACATTTAGGCATTCATAATAAAGAGAGATTTAAAACATTCCTATCTCTCACCTCCCACTTTTAATTTCAGTCATATTGGTCGTCCTCACCCTCTCTGTATCACCCATACAATCAACTTAGAACTACCCCCTCAAAAACTTGTATAAATATAATATGCAAATTTTTAAACCATTTTCTTTTATGCATGGAAATGTGATCTGAGGAACCAGAAATAGAAATCCCATTCCTCAGGAAATAAAATATAATCTATGGACCCTTAAGTTTGTCTGTTTTTTAAAATTCTTTATATATATATATATATATATATATATAGTTATATTTTCAGTTGTAACCAGATAAAGAATTGTAGGTTTTATACAAATAATGATATTAGCAAAAAAAATGAAGTATTAAAAGGATCCTTTCCAATCATAAAGCAAAAAGAAATATTTTTGTTACCAAAGTAAAATCAAAAAGTCACATTTGAAAAGGCTTGGAAAATTTGTCAATCATGTGATAAACTAAAGGCAATTTGGACAGCAGGAATCAAGTAACCTACCTAATGAGCTTCTGTAAATGTATGGTAGAACAGTGATTTGGCAGGATACCACGGAGAAAAACATTACTTAGGGATACAAAATAGAGGAAGTTGTGGAGACCCATGATTGCTCACATCTGGAAAAGACACAGCACATATAAGAAGAAATGAAAAAGGGATAAACATTTGGAATAACGTGGGAACAAAATCAAGAAATGAGAAAGATAATGAATGAATAGTTATAAAAAAAATGGCAAAGAAGAAAGAAAGGTAAAATGAGGGAGCATAAAGTGGAAAGAGAAAGACAGATTGAAAAACAGATGAAAAAAGACATGCAAAAAAAAAAAAAAAGACAAGCAAAAAAGAAAAAAGACAGAAGCAGAACAAAATATAAAGAAAGGCAGTGCAAGAAATAAAAAATGAATGTTAATCTAGAAGAGAAAACAAAAGAAAAGGAAAGACAAAGAATGTGAAGAAAGACTATGAAAAGGAAAAAGAGTGAAGATATTAAAGCAGGAGGAGGAGAAATTTCTGATAAACATGAAAGTGAAAATGGAAAAGAAAAACAAAAAAAATAGAAAAGATGACAGGTGTAATTAATGAAATAAATATGAATTGTCTTTTTCAAAAGGTGAAAGAAATCTCATTGATAACCCCCTTACATGGGAAAAGGAGAAATTGACAAAGATTCAAAAAAATAAAGAAATTGATTTAAATATGTGCAAGGACCAAGAGCCACTTGTGGTAGAGAGTTACAGAGTATGGCTGATTGGTTGTATTTTTTAGCAGCATATCAACCTCTATAAGTTACGTAATGCTGAAATCTAAATATGTTGAACCAAATTTTATGGCCTCAGCTAAATATATTTTGAATATAATTATATGCCTTCAACTACTGATAAAATGTATTGTTGCTCATTCTGCTATAAAATATATCATTTGTCATTTTGCTATAAAATATATTGTTGGTTCCTCTTCTATAAAATATATTGTTGGTCATTTTGCTATAAAATATATTGTTGGTTCCTCTTCTATAAAATATATTGTTTGTTCCTCTTCGATAAAATATATCATTGGTCATTTTGCTATAAAATATATTGTTGATTCCTCTTCTATAAAATATATTGTTGGCTCTTCTATAAAATATATTGTTTGTTCCTCTTCTATAAAATATATCATTGATCATTCTGCTATAAAATATATATTGTTGATAATTTCTTATATAAAAATGTATTGTTGGGATTTTTACTACAAAACTGTATTTTTATACTTTGATAATGTTTTGTTTTCTTTTAGGGGTTTACTATTTGCCTATAGCTTGGACCATAACAGGTACTACCACCCCAGGTTAGAGTGGATCTGTTAACAACAGCAATAAAGAGGTGATTCTATGCTCCTCAAAATCTGACACTTTGCTCTCAGATGTAGTTTATCTGGTTACAGATAGGTTATAGAGTAAGAGGCATAATTTATGGGGAAGATAATAGCAGACCCTAGATTAAAACTGTAGTCATCAGGGAAGTGTCATCTTGGGAGTCAGTTCCACAAAGCAATAGTTTATAGGAAGAAGCTGCTAGAGTGGAAGACTGGACAGCTCCTGCTCATAAATGGCTGCAGTACTCAATTTTCTGACTGATTTAGCTCTTGAAAAGGTAGAGGATAGCAGAAGTCATGTACTTACTAGAGTGATATAGTGGGAACCCACCATAATATCTTTAGGGATGGATCATATGTATGAGTTTCACTTGAGATGTGGGTTGAGTTTAAGTCCCAATAGGTGTTCAAGTTATGATACCTACCTGAGGGGACACCCATTCATCATAATTAAGTAAAACTTTGGGGTCTGTTTGGTATTTATGTAACATCCTTAATTTAGCTTTGGACATATTGAATGTGAAAAACCAATTTTTATCTCACTGGACTTGGTCAGAGGAGAGTTCAGATGCCAGACTCTGGTCATCTAGAGTTTTCAAGGTGCACCATGTACCATTGTATCATCAGCATAGATATTCACAACTGATCAGAGTCTACTCTTATGCAGATCATTTATAGAAAGAGTAGGACTGAGAAGTGTGTCTTGGGGGATGCCTGCACTGATCACATGGGCATCAGAGAACATTCCATTAACAACTACCTTCAGGGTTAGGAAGAACTTAATTAATAAGATTCTTCCAGTGATTCCAGAGTAAGAGTGCTTGTACAGTAACCCTTTATGCAACACTTTGTCAGAGGCCTTTGATGTATTTGTTGTCTATTCCCTCACTGATTCTATTAGTAATGGAATATTTTTGCTGTTATCATTGCATGTTTTTCTACCAGAGCTCATATTGCAATTTGCATTGTTATTATTGCTTTTCTCAGGCACTCCTTATTACTGGTTCCCATATTGTATTAATTTCTATGCTTGGTCAGATTACGAGATTTTTGTGGCCTAGCATATGTGTTGATTCCTTAAAATTGCAATATGAGGACTGGTAAAAAATTGTTGAAGACATTAGGTTTATAATACACAGAAATTCATACACAGATGTCCTCAAAGACGCACGACACAGTGGATAAAGGTATTAGTTAGATTCAGTGACAGCACCCAAAGAGTGTGAGTTCAACACCTGGTTATGGCGATGGAGAACTTGGAGAGCAGAATTAACAGGAGATAACTGATAACTGAGATCCATTAGACATGTCACATTGAACTAGAACAGTCTACCTAAGCAAGCAAAATAAAGGGTTCAGTTTGACATTCTAACCACCTGAAGAAGGCCAGAGAGTACAATGGCTGAAACTTTGTGATAAATATGGCAACAAAGATGAGGATGATAGTCCAAACAATGTAAATAGTGTACATAATACCTCATCTCAGAAATAGAGACAGATACATTCATAAACTAGTTATAAATTTCAGTTTTCTTTTCTTTATTGTCTGTAAATTCCCATGCAATTTTAGGAAAGATAGTGGAGTGGTTTTCAACTACCTTTTCTACGGTTTGGAATTCAGTGTTTTCCTTTTCTTAGGCTGGTTGCCTAATCTAGCATTCTATTTAACACACAGCTGGAGGAAGAAAAGATGAATCCATGCCTTTCCTAAGTGCATTTGTGTGAAAGTGAATACAACAGACTCAATCCAAATTTGAACTTGGCTTGCTGCTGATTCCATTTTCCAACCTTCATTGTCTGTGCCGAAACTTGTAGCTTTGTACCTGACAAAGACACAATAGCAAATATCATTAAGAGAGCATTCAACATAGATAAATGGTAAGCAAGTGTGATATGTAGAACATGACTACTAAAATGAGTTCAATCCTAATTGAGGAATCCATACTTAGCTTGTCCCATGCTGAACTTTATAAATGACTTGTATCTTGGTAGACTGTGGAGTCGGCTAGAGTAGTTAACTAAACCCAGTTATAGAGACCTATTTGGTCATATGTCATGTTTTTACAACACCTAGAGAACTCACTTGTCATTTATACTGCAACTATATTTTATAGGCGCATGGCCAAGTGGTTAGAACATTTGCATTCTGACCATAAGACCCAGGTTTGAAACTCACCATGGTCGATTTGTCAGGAAGGAGACCAGTGGGGTAGCTAGAGTAAACGTCACCCGGGGCGGTCCGCTCAAATGTCACCCTAATGACTCCAATTCACCCTATGCTGAATGGTTAGCTGTAGCTAAATTTTCATACATGCTCTACCTCTACTTTACTCTACTGGCCATTACATTATTGTTTACATGTATGATCCAAGACAAAATCCAATACCACAAAATAATCAGTTCAAATCAAAAGACTTTTAAAATGCAACTGTTCACTTTCAGAACAACTAAATACAAAACACGGCAATACACAAAAGAATGACATTCGATACTATGGTCTTAGAATGAATGTTTTCTTGTTTTCATTGTGGCAAACTGGTCAATGACATCGTCAAAATCTGTTTGTCTTGTAAGCTCGTTTTCAATGGACAGCACAGCCAGATCCGACAGTCTCGACTGGCTCATGGTTAACCGGAGGTAATTTTTTTATAGGTTTCATTTTGGAGAAACTTCTTTCACACAATGCCACAGAAACACATATTGTCAGAAAGAATCTGCTTATTCTGGAATGGCTCGCTGCCCCTTTTGATGATATCAGTTCTGACACTATCAGGCACAGGAATATGCCACGATGACACGTCATTGAATATTGACAAATTACTGGTGATGCTGGCAAAGTTTCAAACTCTTCTTCAGATCGAGCTGCAATTGCTGCATCATATTGTTCTTCAATGTCAGTTTGCTGGTTGTCGCTGTCTCTCGATTGCTCGCTATCATTTGAGCTTGAAGAATGTTTTTCAAATTGTTGTTCGTGCGACGTTCCTTCAGCGTCAATAGAACCAGAACTCTTGACAGTTTCTAGTTTCTGTGTCCACTTCAGCAAAGACCCTTTCATAGCATTTAGCGCTGCATCTTTTACCTTTTTGGCTTGGCGTTGCTGATAGCCGCTGGGGCGTTTTTGACGTTTCATTGTTATCGAGCTTCCAATTAGGAAAATACATTAAAATAAAAGTTTAAACATGAAACAAAAATAGATAAAAATATGTTAGTAATTAATTTTCAATTCATGAAACATATTTTGAATGTCTTTAAAATAGTTTTTTAAAAATACACTTACATTTTTATGTTGGCAAATTTTCACTGTCTTTCGTGCGTCTTCTTGTCAGTGGATGGGAAATGTGAAAACTAAATTGCCAAACGGTATCAAAGATATTAATTACCAAAAATAATTTCTATTAGTAGTCTGGGGTTTTATTGCCTTATATTTCCATCCAACTCCACCTTTTATATATTCAGAAATTTTGTTTTACAACCAATACAGACACATAAACTGAAATCAAAGAAGAAATGGCGCCAAAACGTGTTGTCGCGTATAGGTGTGAAAAGTTTGAATTCACTAATTCTATTAATGCCCAAATCATCTGACGCCAAAACTTTGAAATTGTCAAAAGTTGTTTTTTTTTCACACTTTTTTGATAACCGATTGTAAGGTTTGCCAGTGCTGGCTAGGGGACCGGACAAAAGCACATCGGATAAAACCCACCATATAATTAAAAAAAAAAAGACAAAATCCCAACAGCATAAAATAAATGAATCAAAAACATTAAAAATCACTTTTTATATTTTACTTTTAATTTAGGAAAATTAGGCAACTATGGGATAAATGTCAAGTGAAGATAGATTTTAGGACCATTCTTGAAGAGGATATAGTTTTAAATAGGATTTAAGTGCCGAAAGATACATATTTTAAAATATTTACTCTTGTTTTAAAGCTAATAAATCGATTTTTCTAAGTTAAGTGTTCGTTCTAAGGACACAGTTCTTGTATTATCTTACAATTATTATTAATAAAAAAGTAGTAAATTAAAATCCTATTACCAGATTAAATCCTTCATAATACATTTCGGTTTATTCGTAGATATGTTAGCGATTTTAATATTCTGTTAATAGTTCGAAAAAATCAATTACTTCGTGACTGTTCGAAACTTGAAAGGAATTCGAAAGTATTTTAAACTATCAAATAGAAAGTCATTTAAATATTATTTGGTGGGAAGCGCTTAGTTCCTATTTAAAATTATATCCCCGTATAGAACGATCCTAAAATCTATTTTCAATTGATATTTATTCTATAGTTCCTTAATGTTCCTACAATCCCAAAATTACGTAATTTTCCGTTGCTAATTTTCCGTTGTATCATTTTCTGGTACCATTTTTTTTAATTATCAATGATGTTTGAAAGTATTTTTCTTGACAAAAATGTTCTATTTAATTTTTAAGCATTTTTCGGAACATTGTAATGTAAATCAACTGCATTCTTTTAAAGTTTAAAAGAATGCAGGTAACCTTTAAAATTTAAAGGTTACCTAGAGAATTTATGCAAAGTTTATTTCTTTGTTTTTCTAAAATAAATTTACATCGTATTTTGATGTTATTATGATTTTAGTTTTAGTGATAATTTAAAAACAATAAATATTTATCATTAGTACATGGCGTTCTATACTCCAGGCCAAGATATGGCGCAACTGAGAGACAGAACTGGAGGCCTATTGAAAAATGTAGGATTTTCAGAAATTTTAGAAGAAAATGAAGTCAACCACTTTATAAAATACTTAGAATAACATTTTTATTCACACCTGAGGATAATAGAATGTGTTGAAAGATAAATAAATGAAAATATGTATTTTTGCTATGAACACTGATAATTATTAAACAACACAAAGGGGTAATTATGATTTCTGGTAAAAGATATATTGAATCAAAAATTTATATTATTTACAGGTGTCACTGAATCCTTTATTCAATCTATTCTCTGTGAGTGAATAAAGACTTTGGTTTAAATTTACATTACAGTTACTGGGTTTGACAAACAGAACCCGAGAAGGCTGGAAGACATCAGCCAAAGTGCGTATATAACAATCAATTATCGCAGAAATATAGATAAATAAAACAAAATCATTCTAGGAAAGTTTCAAAACTTTTAGAGCTGGTTCTTTTTCTGATCTAGGTGTGCCACGTTAGCAAAAATTTTTCAAAACTATATTTGCGAAAATAGAAGAATGCTTTTTCTTCATGTTGAAAAAAATGAAACTCGGAAATAAGCATAAAAATGTTACTTAATGATTTATAGCAAACCTTTTCCTTTATTGTATGGAAAAGGATGAAACAAAAAAATAACCATTGACAAGTGTGGTCAGAAGGAAACTTTTAGTTTTCCACGGTCAATTAAATTGGTATATTTTCCATATTTTTCATAATAAAAATGGGTTTCACATTCACTGGGTTGATTATCATTTCTTGTAATATATTCAGCTATGTACACAAGAGCTATTTTTATTTCATTGGAAAGAGATGGTTTTAAATTTTCCAGATTGTCAAATATTTCTGAACCTTCCTCACAAAGTTTATAATCACAAAATGTACATTGGTGACCTGGATTAACATCAAATTCATCAATATTTACATTTTGATTTAAAACTAAAGATGTCTGCTTAATATGCAGCTTTTCAATACGTTGTTGAACATTTATAAAATAGGTGCCACCTGATCCTTGGCAAAGTTAACCAAATTCTTTTTCTAATGGATCAGTTGAAAATTGCCCAAGTAGTACATATTTATGGCTTGTAGCTAAAAGGTGTCGACATAGACTAACAATTCCATTGCAAGTATGATGTATGGCAGTAGCATTGTTTTGGGATAATTGTTTTTTTATGATTACCTTGACTGCCAGCCATATTAAGAGCCATTTTACCAAATTCAATGATAAAATCAAGTCGGGTGTCATTTGGAGATCTGATTTCAGCTTGTAGAGGATCATTATGTAATTTATCAATTTGAAGGGATTTAACATTTAAAATTTTCCACCATGCCAAAACCTTCTTTATGAAGAGGGCAATATCATTCTTACCTGCACTTATTTCAGACTGAGTGAGAAGTGCATTATATGTTTTTTCAGAAAACACTCTGAGGCAAGTAGAAACCCGTTGTCTTTCTATTGGCTTTGGAGCAATGGAAATTTCATTTAAATCTGAAAGTTTGACTAGTCTTTCAGATTCAAAACGATATAACTGTTTAAGATGTGTCCATTTTGCAACTCAACTTACTCCATCATCATCAAAGATTAGTTCTCCTGTTTTTCTGTCAGCCACAAATTGCGAATATTTTTCAACAGATGAACATAATCAAAAAGCAAATGTTTAATATCTTCAGTTAACCAAGGTTTTGCACGAAGTGTAGGATATAATTTAAAAAAAGCTTGATTTACGCGGTTGCCATCACATATAATAGCCTTTACGTCAGCTGGTACAGATGTGATGACTTGGACTGTTAACTCAATTCCTTCAAATAAAAAGGCGGATGTTAATTTTGAAATTGGAATCAATTTTCTAAGAAAATTTGGACCCCCATTGAGACATATCAACATTATACCAAGTATTGTTTGAGGAAGTACAGATGGATTGTCAACTGATTTACCAGATAGTTGTTTGCCATGATATAGCAACATATTTTTGATATATACTTCATCATGGAGAATTATGAACCCTTTTTGACTGGTATTAAGAGTATTAAATTTAGATAACAAAAAAGATTTTTCATTAAGTTTTGAAACTTTTGACGTCATCCTTCATAATGTTGCTAATGAGGGTAATTGAAAATCATGTCTTAATTCATTATACAATGTCCGTGATCTTGCATAGTACCCAAAGGCATGCACAACTATATCTGAGCTGTATTTTATTCCAACCATTTTGGGAGCCATTGCTAAAAATTGTTGACTCAGGATATTTTTCTTGTGATCAAAAGCCATAGAATTTAAATATCAGATGATTTCTTCCAGTTTTGACCAAGTATCAACTGTATTTATACGATTTTGGGACAGGCTGCTGATATAACACTTAACTCCATAATGAAATGTTTCAAAGCGCAAATTGTTATAAATTTTCAACATAAAGAGAGGAATACCATCAATTGATTTTGATAATTGAACAGTTAAAATATTTTCATCCAAAAATGCTACAACTGGACATATAAAGTCTTTCTTGTTGTTAAGCAGACTTTCTTTCAAAACTGTATAATTAATTTTATCTAATTCTAAAAAAGCATTAAGTTCATCAGCAATTTGATTTCTAACAGTACTGGAGGTTTTTTTTATATTCCTTTGAACAGCTGAGGGTGTTGGTATTTGACTTCTTGGCACACCTGGCCATACAGATGGTGGATTTTTTGGACGTATTTTTCCATTAACTTTTATGGTATCAAAATTTGAAGGTCAATGTTGTTGACAAATAACAATATTGTTAATAACATTTAGATTGGCATTTGGAACTGATTTTATCCATTGCTCTCTCTCGTCTTTGTTTTTTGGAAAACGATAACTAACTATGATCTGCTCAACATAGTTGCATTATAAACTACAGGTGTGCTCTGTGGGTGTTAAATAAATACAAATATGCCTGAGCAGGCGTCTACAATAGGGATTGGTTAGCTCTATTAAATAGGTATCCTTAAATACAAGTGGCCAGCTATACTATATACTATACTGAGAGGAACTTATTTACAATTTACAGGAAGTAGTACATAATCTTGCATGATCAACAGTTGGAATAATGTTAGTATGCTCAAACCCTCAGTAAATTATGACTTTATACTAGCACTCCCATCAATGACTTTCAGACATTTTCACTCACAAGGCTTGGGTCAATCTGTGATAGATTCAATCTTGAGTCCCATGGCTAGAATATTAATATTCTAGTCACTTGGTCATGTTCTCACTATAGCTTTCTGAATATCCATCAGCAAAATGAAAGCAAAAACAACTTTATTCTATTTACAGAAAGAATTTTTGCATGTATATATGTGCATATGAGTGTGTGCATTTGCACGTGTATCCAAGGTGTGGTTATTAAATAACAAGACTGGGCTTTTGTAAATTGAACTACAGTGTTGGGAACACCCATGCATGCCAAGATCTGGTCAAAAATCAAAAATCGAAAGTCGAACAAACCATTCAAAATGATCGATGACTCAGGATCAGAATGACTGCAGAAATGGTTTCCATTGATAAAGAAAATGTTTGTTAAATTTGGCACGGAAATCTGAACTTTCATTGTTCATCGTCTTTGACATCTTTTCGACATTCACAAAATCCCTTGTGACACTCAAACACACATGCACGTGACATGCATTCTTCCTCAGAAAACTCTAATTAGCATATAAAAAAAAAACTGAATAGTCACTTTGTTCAATTTCATCACAATTTCTAAATTGATGCATTGCTTGATTTTCAAACTCTCCATTTTCAAGACATGTCAGGAAAGCATGTTTACTTAAAGTGATTTTAACTAAAGAGGCAGACAGATTGAAAATTATAGTCATTGTTTATGCTTTTCTATTGGTCAATCTCTATCACATGTCTTGATTATGTATGTTACAGTTTGTCATGCATGAGCCCAGTCTCATTACTTATCATATTTACAAGCTGCAGGATGGCATAATGGTTATCAATATGGAAAATGAAATCAGTAAACTGTGTTCAGATTCCATCTGAGGTTGTTTACCATGCTAGTGTCCTTGAGAAAGGAATGAACCCAATTCTCCCTATTCTCTGTCTGATAAAGAGATTTCTTGATAAAATATCTCATTACTGGGATGACAGAATGCTTGCTTACAGTAAATGGTCCGATATATAGATCAATAAGTATATATAAAGGTTCTGAAATATAGAATGTGTCGGGTGCAGCATACCCATTATTCATTTTATCATAAAACAAAAACTTTAGCTTAATGAAAGTATATAAGGCTGATATATCTATATTTTACATATATTTACATATCAAAATGGCCTTTAAACTCTTCTTAAATGAAATGCCTGACTTCTTTACCACCTCTTTGATCAAATAATAACAAATTTAGTATAGGAAATAAGAAAATGGAACAGATAATAGGCTGAGCTGGGGGTAGTTTCATCTACCATCCCAGAATGCTACAAAGCGAAAACATTAACCTAAGAACTTCAGTCATGTTCTTAAAAATATTGGGACATTCATATGAATGTCATGCATGGGAGCAAACTTGTTCTGAAATATCTAAACTGTCATCTGCATATAAGAGTTTTCTCATATTAATGGTGCAAAATGGTTTTGATTGAATGAAGAATGTAGCTCTTAATGAGGACTATACTTTTTTGAACCATGTGGCTGGTGCTACAAAATCAAAAACAAAGAACTTTATGATACCACATCACTAGAGGACTTTTAAGAGCAGCAACAACTAAAATGGATATGACATGTTGAATTTTTACAGTACTTTGAAGAAAAATTTTAGAAGAAAGCCCCCATCAATACTGCAAAGAGCAATAACAGTTACCGGACTTAAAGAACCTATTTTCTTGAAAAATTGTTTTAAGAGAAAGATTTTATAAATTTAAACTGAAAGTAGCATTGGCTGCTTGATTAATGAATGCTGAATTAGAAGGAAATGGCTACCTTATATATATATATATATATATATATATATATAAAAATTTAATTTAATTAAAATTTAAAAAAAACAGACAACCTTAAGGGTCTGTTGATTATAATTTTATTTCCCCAGAAAGGTGTTTTTTCCTGGTTTTAAATTTACGGATTATTTTTATATGCTTTTGAGTGGTAGTTTTAAGTTGATGTAAGGTGATAGAGAAAGTGGGAGGAGGAGGATAATATGGTCAAAATTAGAGAACAGAAGGAAAGATAGGAATAACTTTAAATCTATTTTTATTAAAATACTTAAGAATAAGAGACTGGGTAAGGACCAGACATTGACCTATCTAATGAGACAAAGAGAAAAAAATCCTCCTTGGGATTATTCATACAGGTTACCAAACTTTTCATTGCCTAACTATATATATATATATATATATATATAATGTGTGTATTTTTAGATATGTTGAGAATATGCCATCAACCTTCATCATTCATTATCAAACATAGGCAATCTTGTTCTCAACTATGAGTCCTATAAACCACTATGGTTGTAATATACTGTAGCAGTATGTGTGTCTGATGGTGCTTATCTCTCTTCAGGCTGATAATGAATTCAAAGTTTTTCATCTCCTAGACTGGTTGCCTTATCAATCCTAACATGCCCAGCATTATTTACAAAGTTTTGAATTTAAAGTTTTCCCTCTAGACTGGTTTCCACAGAGAGCAAAATAGTCCTATCTATCCTACTAAGCTCCCATAGGAAGATGGATTCTTAATTCTTACAAAACTATCACTGATCACGACAATCTTAACCTGTTCAAGTCTAGGGTTAACTGTTATCTTCCATATATATCCATATAAGCTGTGTCTGTTACTTTGTAAGCCTCTACCTCAAGTGACCCTTGAGTGTACTGGGTTAATGTCACACTAAAAAAAGATATTTGTGCAATGTGAATGAAACCATCTGTGTCAGAATTTGAACTCAGCATGCCAATTTCAAATTCAATGCTGTTAATCATTTCCCTATAAAATATCCCTAGCATAAGCAATAATGAAAGAAAATGAATGAAAACGAAGTAGGAATATGAAAGAGAGAAAAGTAAAAAAAATATTTACAAAAATATTGAAAGAAAGCAAAAAAGAAAGAAAAGGAAAAGATCTAACAAACGTAAAAAAGGAAGATAAAGGAAAAAAAAATAAATATAAATATAAAATAAGAAAGAAAGAAAAGTGGGGGATAAAACAGAGTTGGGATCAAGAAGAAAAATGAGAGTAGTAGAAATAACGCAAGCTGTATTTGCAATGATGGCAGCCATTTTAACAAAACTACCAAATAGGCCAGCATGAAAATATTAATACTGTTCTGAACATTAGAACTCATACAGTATCTGGCAGAATATTCTCTTCATATTTTTCCCTTCACACTCTCTTCATAAAATATCAAGTTCATCCCTTGTATTTTTCTTCAGTAGTAATATATGGATATGTATATAATATAATGGTTATCAGTACAGAAAGTAGAATCAGTTAGCCGAGTTCAAATTCAGACCTAGTCTGTTATATTCGCTTTCACATAGAATCTCTTGCAAAATACATGAATTCAGCTCTCTTTTCCCATTCAGTGAATTAAATAGTAAGGTAGACTGCATTTTTAGTCTTTCATAGCAACCAGTCCAGAAGAAAACCTATTCTAAATTCAAAACTGTGAAGAAGCCATTCCACAGTAAGAAGACACTTATCTCCCTTTGGTGGCGATAAGTCCCATGGGTCACATGACAGCCACTTAATGATGTCACTCCATACAGCGATGGATGTGCCAGTCATTTTTTCAGTTTGGTTTCAGCAGCCAAACAAAAAGGTTTCCCTCCCCCATGACCCAGGCCAGGGTCTGCCTCCGCAGCAACTTGCAAATACATGGTGCCATTTCCCTTTGGGAATATATCTTTCCCAAATATAGAATGAAACTTCAGTTCACAGTCCTCAATTTAGGAAAACCCAAGACCTACTGTTTCCTGTTTGTGGAATATGCTCTTACCTGGGACATAGATGAATCCAGACTATTTGAATCTGGAGTCCTAAAAATATCTTCTCCAGATCCAGGAGTATCTCTATATTATATGTAAGACTATTCCTTTTTGTTTCTACTTACACTTTGCTTTGCTGTGTAGATATATGTGATATATTATTCTCTGCATGGGACATGTGTGTGTGTGTGTGTGTGTGTGTATATATATATATATATATATATATATATATATATATATATATATATATGTAGTTTTGTGCATGTATTAGTATTATAAAAGTTTCTCAGAGAACAAAGCATGTTTGTCAGACTTTTTCCTTTCAGCCATTCCATTCTGTCCATGAAATATCAGTGTTATTATATGATGGATATAATATTGCCCATAATGGGTGAAATACAAAAGAGAGAATAAATCTTTCTTCTCTAGCTCACTATCTTTCCCAAATCATAAAATCTGAGGATAATTTAAAAAGGAATCTGTGGAGAGCCATGTTTTCTAAAGTCCTGGAGAGATACAATATTAAAATAACTGAATGAAGAGGTTTCATTAGTGTTGAGGACCACGTTCAAATCATCAAAACTGGATTTGTAGAATATGCACAAGAGCATGGAGAAAATATGAAAACTGTGCAGAAATTGAAGCAGGTCAAAAGGATCATAAAGGCAGGAAATGAGAAAAGAAATCTCTCCACAGAGAAATAAAAGGCAGATAGAAAATACTGCAGGCAAACAGGCATGATTTTTGCAGAGGACATCTGAAAAGAGAAATGCAGTTCAATCGTATAGAAATAAAAATAGACAAAACTTAGAAAAAAAATCAATATCATGTCTGGAAAAAAAAGAGACATTAAGTCCACAGAAGATAAATAAATGCAGTTAGGTTAAAAAAGAAAAAAAAGCATCAAGAAAGACATCTGGGGTGGTGGAGGCAGTATACTGCTGGTAAGTTCCTAAGGGTAGAAAGCAATAAAAAAACAAAACAAACTCTTTGTTAGGTATTAACCTTTAGATATTGTTCAAAAGGTCTTCCTCTTGAGAAAGCACTCACTTCAACTTGATCCACTCATAGTAAGTAGATTTTTTATACGAGACTTCAGCCAATAAAAGTGGCAAAGTCACTCAAAGTAAAGAGAGATGAAATGGTTGATATATTAGCACATTGTCTCACACATGAACTCACCTAAATGCTCCCTCTATTCTACAAATATCCACAGGTAGTTAAGTGCTCCTTCAGTAACCTACGTTTGGTACAACACAGTTTTTTTTTTGTAATAGCCATCTTTTGTAAATATACAGATGTTCTCCCAGATATGGGCTTCTGTTTTTAATCTCGGAACGAGGAAAGTAGTGTGAAGAACTGATATTGAGTAATTTTTCATCGATAATCACAGTTTAAAGCAATATTTTGCCACATTTGGATGACACTACATATGTCCGAAATGACCTCCATCAAGGAGAGAGGAATTTAAGTATTAATATTTTGTTGACCTTCCCATTTTTATTATAGCATCTTCCCATCTACCCTTCCAACAATAGATTGCTTTAGTTTCAATCAGAGAAAAGACATTTTTTTTAGATCTGGTTTAACTATATTCTCGTGAACTGTTACATGACATAGATCACAAAGTTTGATTATAGATCACCAGAGAGCAAACACAGGAGATCCCATTTCTAATAGGTAGACCACATGATGGTAATTGAAATGTATATATGGGAATTAGCATGGTGTCTAATTGATCACTATTTCTATTCTATCCTCTATTACTATATGGATCACTCTTTCTACTACATCCTCTGATACTATTTCACTATACTTATCACTATACAGATCACTACATGGATTATTAGTCAGTGATTACTTTTTGAGCAAGTGTTATTGAGCAAGTACTATTACTGTGAGTGTTATTCGAAGGCATCTGACACCACTATTGTTCAACAGTGTTACTATAGTTGTATCTGTGATTACAAAGTCTTTATTACAACAAGTATTACAAAAGTGATGAGTATTTGTTGACATTACAAAAGTGGCAACGAGTGTTTGTTGATATCACAAAAAAGGTTGAAGAAACCCATGAGAGAAACATCATTTTCAAGCAGGGGGAAGTAAAAAGTTTATTGTATTGAATTCGCAACTTTTTGGCTCAAGTCAATTTTTAGATGACTGATCCAATGCTTTTATCCACTGCACCATGTGTCCTCGCCCAGCGGATAAAAACATTGGTTGAGTAAATAGTGTAAATAGGAGACAAACTGTCAAAATCAACTTTTGGGTCAACATTTGATTTTACTTCAAGTGGCTCTGTGTAATCACCTGAATTACTTTTGAACAGTATGGTCAATGACTTCACCTTCAACAAATCCTATACATATTCTAGGAACTAATTCACATTTGTACAGTAGACATATTTTTGTGATCAATTTTTGGGATACTACAGTGATTTTACTTGTTACTACTGTAAGTGTATTCCCTGAAAACTAACTTATTATTTGTATACAACTCAGTTTGCTGACATTCTTATGGACTAATGGCATTTAAAGGGTTTGAATATTTTTTAAAAATCAAACAGAAAAAATTCTATTGAAAAGCATATAAACTTTTTCTTCATTTATATTTCAGATTCTGTAATGTTATAAAACTTGGTATATAAGAAAAAATAGAGAAATGCTCAGAGCCAAGTACTGATTTTGAGTACTGTGAGTTTTTTATTTAAATTTTAAGCTGTCACTCTTTTGTTACTTCTTTTCAGTTACATCATTTCTTTATAAGTCAATTAAATTATTTTATTGCTATTAGTACATTACATTTTTGTTCTGATTGTTTTCATTTAATACTTAAGTTACATTAATTTGCTTATAAGTTTCAGAAAATAATGACTGATTTTAGATTCAACATTTGTGCTCTAATATAATAGCTGCCAAAAATATATTACTCTATACTGACTAAAACATTCTCTTTGTTAATTTTACATCAATCTCATTCAGGATTTAACTTAAAATATTATATAACTCTCATGTTGAGCATGAAAAATGAAGAGATTTGTTTATTATTTTGCATGAGTTCAAGCATGGTCAGAATGCTTCTCAAACTGCTACCAACATTAACAGCTGAAGGATCCACTTGAGACTGGACAGTATAATGCTGGTTTCTGACTGATTCATTTGTTGTGCATGGGTATTAAACATCAACCTCATTTACAAAGTCATTGAACATATGACCATATAAATATATGAAGAAGTTCAAATAAAACAAAAAAGTCTTTGTATAAAATCACTTGTATATATATATATATATATATTCGAAATATATTCGAAATTCTTAATACAAAGTTTACATTTATCTACTTTCAAAAGACTATGTACCAAAAACATTATGAATTTTTGTACTTAGCTGTTTGGTTTGTTATTATCATGAATTACATGCATCCTGTCATTTTGAATTCCTGGGAGCTAGAGAGAGAGGCTGTATGACTTTTCCACCTAATGATGTCTCATGCAGGTTTCATCAGATCATATGGCTATTTTTAATTCTTGTAACTTTAATTATTTTTATTGATAATTTTGTTTGGGTCAAGGAGAGATAACTTTTTGTCTATCGCTACATATTTGTTTTCAATGGCTTAACCTGTTAGAAGTTATTTAAAGGCAGAAAATGTTTTTAGATTGTAAGAATGTTTATTGATATAACACTGATTTAGTGATACAAGTCTTACTAATTAACTCATAGCTGGTGAGAAGAGGTGGATTCATAACTTTCCCAAGTGAATATAAGGAACCCAATTCGAACTCGGCACTCTGATTAAAAATTCTGAACCATTAGACAATACATTACTGACACGTTCAAGATTACAACAGTTATGATCCTTTTAGATGTAGACTTTACGTTGCTTCAGTGATCATATGGGAACCAGTGTTTCAACTGGCTGTAAGCCGGTGATTTCTGAAGTTCTGCAGTAGGGATATGATTCTTGAAAATCAAGGTGGTAGTGGATGTCCATCTGCAACTAACAGTCAAGATCTGAAAGCTCTAATTGAACAAAACCCATGTCCAAGTGTTAAAGAAATATCTCAGATAATAAGTGATGCAATGAATATGCATACATCTGGGTTCCCCCTCACAGTAATATGATTGGCTAGTGTCAGCCATAAATACAGACTGATGTGGAGGCACAGGAAGACGCCTATTGGCTACACCTATTGCATACGCCATTGTCTATCACTATGACAAAGACCAGTCCATTACGGTTACCTGCTAGTTTATCCTACTCGGTTACAGTAGTCCAAAACCACTTTGCTACTTCCAACAAATATATCCCTTTCCAGGACATATCAATAAGTAGCAACATTTTAACAATATCCTACCATTTCCAGAAAATTGGGAAAATGAAGAAACTTTGTAAATGGGTTCCACATGAATTCAGTGAAAATCAAAGAGTTTAGCATTTTCATGTTTACATGATGTTGAATCTGTAAAATTTGAATGATCTATTTTTTGATCAAAGATGAAAAATGGATCTTTTATGACAATCATAAATGATTGGCTCATGTGCTTGATAAAGCACCCAAACCCTCTCTGAAATTGTACGAACAGAAGATTATAGTGACTGTTTTGTGGTTCACTATTGTGATATCCATTACAGCTTTCTGGAATCAAATCAGAGCATCACTGCTGAAGTTTATTACCAACGACTGAATGAAATGCATATTAAGATAAATAAAATGTGATTGGCACTGTTAATTGGAGGTGTCTAATTCTGTTTCATCACTATGCTCAGTCACATGTTGCCAAGATCACACTGCAGAAGCTCACCAACTTGGGATACATGATTTTTGCCACCTTCACTATATTATCCTGATTTCTTGCCCACTGAGTACCCTTTTTCCAGCATCTTGACAATTTTTTAATCCAAAAGACATTTTATTGCAAGGATGATGCAAAAACTCCATTCAAAGATTTCTTTGCATCCAAATATTTACAGTTTTATTGTACAGGCATAAATAAACTTGTAAGAAATGTATACACTTCGTGCCAAATTATTATTGAGATAACTTTTTTCTAATATTTCAAAAACTGTCCAATCAATTCACACAAAATTTTCACATAATGTTGGCAACACTGACCTGCACAATCACTGACATTTTCATACTGATCTGTGCAATGTAAACAAACTAGCACCATATTTGTTATCAGCACGGTGATTTCAGCGTAAATACTGTTTTAATACATTAATCTGGGAATAAATGTTGATTCAAAACCAGACATTATTTTCCAAACAACCTATTAGTTTTTTGCACCAAAATCTTAAGATCCTGCAATTCCAAGAATTATTCAAATTACTGAACTCATTCTTTGTATTGATTTTATCTTTACTATTTAACATTCTTCTTCAGGTGTGCAATCCTACAAAAGCAGTAAACAAACTCTATAGTTTCTAATAAGTGCAGAAGTTCAAATATCTGGGAAGTGTTTTAACAGAAGATGGAAAATGTAACACTGAAATTCAAAGCCACTTTAGACCAGCAATAATGCCTAGCAAAGAGTAAAGTATGAAGAAGCAAGAAGTTGTAATAAGAAACAAAAATAATTACTGAAAAATACTCAGTCCTTCTATATAACAGTGAAAGTAAGACAATTTCTTGACAGATGAAAAGGCAACTTGGAGCAAGAAGGCTGCTGAGAATATCATCGAAATAGCATGTAATCAATAAGGAAGTTTTAAAGAAAATGGAAGCCAAAAAGGGCACTTAAACTTAGTTAGAAAGAGACTGTTGAAATCTCTAGGAAATATAAGGAAAGAAGGATTAGAAAATTTGGCACTCACAGGACACCCTAAAAGCAAGAGGGACAGAGGGAAACAGTGAGTGTCTTACCTAACATGCTTGTGTAAATCAGTAGTAGAACAAAGAAAGGAAGGAATAATAAAAAAGGCAAATGCTACCAAGAGCTACAAAGAATAGGAAGTTATGGAGAGCCGTGATCGCTCATATCCTGAATAGACATACACCGTAAAGAAGTTCATAAATGGATTTTTATTTATGCGAAAGGATGATGTAGTTGTGTGGTTTCATTGAGGTTTGGAACAAAACCTTTGGAACTGATCAGTAGGTGATGATATAAACTACTGTGTGTATGAAATGCGGAGGAGTATTGGCTCACTAGAATAGGGTATTTATTTCTTAAATTAAAGAAAATGTGGCACATGACCAAGATAGAGTATGGGGAATGCTGACCATCACCAGTATGTTGAATATTATTCTTTACCCTAAAATACCATGTTGACTTTTTCTTTCTTATTTCACTATAATACCCCAAATTTTCCATGAAAGCTAAACTAGTCCTGTATTTATAATCAGTTTCACTTATAGAAAGGATACTCTCTAATTCTGTCTCTGTTGAACAAATAAATCCCTCTCTTTACTTATGGGTTCTACTTCTGAAGTGCAGCATCCAAAAAGCCATGGCAACAACAAAAACCAAGGCAAATAATCAGCTGAATGTCTGAACTACATTTTCAGAAAATTATAAACGTCTTTTAAATTATATGGACACACTTAAGTTTTTTTTTCACCTTGACACAGTAAATCTAGATTTCAAATAAAGTGAGATTTTTTATTCTTAACCGAAAACAAATTCATGACAATTTAAAAACAAAATTCTTTTTGTTTAATGGAAATAAGAAACAGCTGCAACCAGAGACACAAATAAGTTTTTAAAATCCAAAATTTAAAAAAAAAAAAATTAAAATTAAAAATATCTTCCACCTCAATAACATTTTTTCCCAAATTAGATAGAAACATTTTTTGGACAATACCTGAAAGTAAATTTATATTCAAAGCCTGACATCTTTGCAAAATATCTCGTTCTATTCGGTTCTCAATTCTAAATTTGTGTGTGGATGTGTAGAAGAAGATATTGAGGATGGCCAGGGCCTAAGGCTACATTTAGCTTCCTAGGGTACATAGAATATTTGAGACACACCAATCTCAAATTCTGGTTGCAGTACTAAATCGGAACCAAAATATTTTGATCAGAAATTCTCTGTTTGTGATAGACTGGACCACCTAGAAGGCATTAGATTTACAGCAGAGTTTAATAACTTGTATTTCTTCCTTCTTTTAGAAGAGTTTCAAGTAACTTTCCTTATCTGCAGTGACTTATTTTATCTTTTCTTTTGCCTCTTTATTTATTTATTTTTTGAATTCTTTCTCTTTTCTACTTTTTCTGCTTTCTTTCTTTTTTACTTTTCAGATTTTCTTCATTTCTTTTCATTCTTTACTTTTCTTTCATCTTGTGTTCTTTGTTATATAATATATTTTACTTTAAAGGTATCAACATAAATGTTATCTGCAAGTGATTGCTCTTGAATATCAGCCTGAGAAGCTTTTAAACAAACTGAAAATAACCACAATATGTAAACAGATTTGTTAAAGCAATCCTTAGAGAAACAGCATCCGTACAATGTGTGAACATTAAGCTTTTCTAACTAGGATTAAAGTCTAGTATCTGTTTGGTCCATTCAAGACTGCAATCTGTTAAACTTTGTGATCCTTGTACTAGATTAGCAGGAAGGTTACATCGTTTTACACTTGAAAAAATATACAGCGTGTATCAAAACTACTTTTACAAAAATTGGGGGCAGGTTCCTCACAAGAACAAAAGTTCATATAAACATATGTCTACAAATCCTTCTTTTTTGAGTTATTAAGCTTAAAGTTCATGGGAGAGACTGATAAATGTACAATCCAAGATACAATCCCAAAATACTTACTACTATAGTTTGTGGTGTCACCAATCATATCTCAGCAGTGCGATGATAAACAACTGCAAAAGTTGGAGGACTTGGCTACCTTCTGTCGGGAAACACAATCTGGATACAGTATAAAAAAAAAAGAAAAAATATATAAGCAATAAATTAATGATATTCCCAGAAGAGTAGATGGAGTTGGGATGCTGAAGATAACATCAGTCAGCTAAGGGACAACCTTTTACTTACTTTAATCCTATATATATATATATATATATATATATATATATGTATGTATGTATGTATTGTGATGTGGTGAGAGGATGGAAAAGTGAGGAGGATTAATAAGAAACATAGTCTGGCCTAGCTGACACGGGTCCATAGCAGACGATTTTACATCCCCCTTTCTCAGCCAGTTCCAATTAGCACTGAGGCAGTACCTCGATAAAATATCAGCAGTGAGGAAAAGTAGAAGGAATAGCAGGAGGAGTCATGAGAAGTTTGAAATGGCAAGCATGAAAAAAAAAATGAACACATGTGGCAAAAAGGGAGTCAGCACCTGTTGATTGCAAAAAACAAATGACAACACATTATTTTCCTGGTTGATGGATGAAGTAGGGAAAGAATTAAAGCTTCCAGACAACTTAACAAAGGCCCTCATGTCTTGGTGAAGATAATAATAAAGAACTGACCTAATGGAGATTTGAACCAAGGGGTTGCTTGGATTATGCAATAACACACTGAGGGATGCACGCAAACAAAGAAAAATCAAGGAGAGAGACAGAGAGAAACCAATCTCAAAATGAAAGAATATAAAAATTGAATAAAAGAACCGAAGACATAAAAAAAATGATATCTTGTTTTTTAATATTATTAATATTGGAATGATTCCAATATTAATAATATTAAAAAACAAGATAAGAAATCATTTACTTCACCCTCACCGTATCCATAACCCCACCAAAGTCTGCATACACCATTCCACAAAGGAAGGAGAGGATCTTCATTGTTTTGCCCCCATTCATTTTTATGGCTTCAAAATCTATTGATCACTGATTACTGTATATATTTTTATAGTCGTTCTTTTGTCCTAGTGTTGTTTTTGCAGTTAACTTATTTTTTGTTATATAAAATTTTATATAAACTTCTCCAATGTTTGTCTTGTTGCTTGCACAATTATTTAATGAGTTTTGACTCATCAGACAGACCCATTATCTTATGTTTCCTTTTTTTATATATAATATTGTTAACATGTGCTGAAATTCAATTTAGAGTATCCTCAATTGCCTCAATACTTGGTGAGAAAATCTTTCTCCCTAGACTGGAAGGCATCGTGGCAATATGACAATATATATATATATATATATATATATATATATTAATAAAAAGAAAGAACAGTAAGATATATAATCCGGCGTTCTTATTCATATTTTTTATTTTTACAAAACAGTGCTCAATGTAAATTTACAGAGCATAAATATTATAAATTAACTGATTTAAAATATGGTTTCTTCACTACACAGTAATAAACATGTTCCAAAAACAGAGGCAAAAAAATTCAAATTTAATTATATAATTAAATTAAAAGCATTAGATCTGTTTTACCATCAACTGAATTTTCATATTTGAGAGAGAGAGGGCGGTTGATTGATTTGTTCATTTTTTTATGGCTTATCAACTCTTTATGGTTTAATTTTATCTAAAGCCAATATATATTTTGGATTGTAAGAATCATTTCTTTTTGTAAGTGAATATTGCATTAACAAGTTTTTTCAGAATAACAATAATTTTTCAGGATACAATTTTCTCTATTTAGCTCATAGCTAGTGGGAATAAGATTAATTCTTACCATTCTCAAGGATATTTGTTTGTAAGTGAATGTAATGAACCTGACTGGATTTTGAACTTTGTTTACTGATGTCACATACCATTTTATCATCCATTACATAAGAAGGTTGTAGAATAGCAAGGTCAAAATAATTTGATAAAAACAAAAGGTACTCAAAGAAAGAGTTTATCAATCCAAACAACTTTCAGAATGATAATGACTCTTCCTAAAATCAGAGACAGTATCAGAAACTTTTAAGAAACTGGTATTATTCAGTCTGAAAGCAACTTTTTCTTGAAAAGAAAAGAAGTGACAAAATTGTTGGTTGATAAAGTGTAGAGAAAATGTTAGTGGAATTTGAACAGATTAAACAGTCTATCTGTTGAGTTACTGAAGATTTCCCATGTCTAAACAGCCATTTCATACATCTCTCAAAATCACTCAACTAGAAACAAAATTTTCTCTCAACTTTTCTTTTCACACAGAAAACTACTTTGTGCCTTAAGTTGTCCAGACATTTTGTTAGCACCTCATATATATTCACAATGATTCTTCTTCCCCGGTTAGCGATTTGCAAAAAACCAACATAGTTTACAAATTCAAGTGCCCTTTGGAAGATTGTATCTCCAACGAATTAAATAATGAATTAAATAATATTTATGTTGGTCACACCACAAACTTGCTTTCACGACACTTGACACTACATTTGAATGATAACTCTAACATTTTTAGGCATTTAAAACAACACGCCTGGGCACATACACAATTCTGTAAAATCCTTGTTGGAAACACAATTATACTTAAACATGAAGACAATAAACAAAAGCTAAAAATTCTTGAAGCTATATACATAAAACAATTGAAACCTAACCTGAACAAAATAAACTATGAAGTCTCCACAAATGTTCTTAAATGTCTATAATTGGTAACAGAAGCCATTGGTTTATACCAACGGCTTCCTATACTTAATACTTCTCGAATTCACTCTCGTGTGGTTATGTGTGATGTCATGAGCTGCAGTGCGATTTTCGTCTCCAGCGTCTTATATGCACGTGTTTATCGTCGCTTTGAAATCATCCATGTAAACAGAAACAGACTATCATCACATTCTTGTCCTTGTATTGCATAATATATTGTACTGTAATTTGTCATCTTTGATAATGGCTTATGTAAGCCGAAAGCTTAGAATGAATTAAAAAATATGTATCAATATTGTGATTTTTTTTTTTTCATTTAATGACAATGTTATTAAGCCTATAAGACGTTATGAAAAGAATTTACATAAATAGACAACATTTGTCTATATTATTTAATGAAACATGTATGAATATATATATATATATATATGACATATATTGCATATATAGAAATATATATATATATATATATATATATAATTAAATAAGGAATAAGAAGGAAAATTTTTATAAATTTCACATGCTAAATGTTATTTTATAATAAAAATGTTTTTTTACTTCTTCCTTATTTAATAATCTTGTAGGTATTAATCCATATCTTCAACTCATATATATATATATATATATATATATATATATATATATATATCAATTTAAAATACAATAGAAAGTAGTATATTGTTAAAAGTGGCTTTAAACAGAAGAAGGTGCAATCCAAAAAAGTGCTCAATACAAAATTCAGAAAATTAGAGTCGTAGAGCAAAATGTAATTAGGAAAACCAAAATTCAAGATATCATGTTACCCAGGTTTTCACCGTTAGGTCTCCTCAGGTAGGTTTGATGAAAGATTTTAGTTGACTCTACCATCTTTATATACGAACACCGGAAGTTAGTGCGGGGGGGGGGGGGATGACAGAGGTGAGGAAAAAAACTACCACGAAATATTTTCATCCAGGTTCGTACATACACAACAAATATTTCCCAAGGCGTCTGCACTTAGATAACACCTCTGATCTTTCATTTAGCAGTTCATCGTTGTGGTTCATTCTTCTAGGGATCTGTCAGAGGACAATCTGTTTCTGACTACTGAGAGTGCCTCCTCCATGGGTACCTTGGTGAACAAACTCACCACGTCTAAGTTCACCATCTGGTTGGACAGGATGGGAACATCTTTGATTATTTCCACAAAGTGGGCAGAGTTCTAGACATATGAATGAGACTTCCCGATCAATGGGTCAATTATATCTACAAGGAAGTGACTCAGACAGTTGCACACAGAGCCTTGGCAACTAACAATTGGTCTGAGTGAAATACCGTCTTTGTGAATCTTAGGGAGACCGTATTTGTGAGGTAGCTTGGTGTAATGCTGCGATAACTGCCTATAGGTCTTAGGTGAAAGGAAATCCTTGTTCTTGATTAGTACCTGTGAGAGTTTGCATTCCGTTTTCATTGTAGGATCCTTTTTTACTTTGCTGTAGCTACCATTGTTAATGAGATTTTCCAGCTTTCTTGTATAATTTGATCTGTCCATTACTACAGTCACATTGGCTTTGTCAGCCAGTAGTATGATGATGTTTTCATTCCTCTGAAGGGATCCGATCACCAGCCTTTCCAGTTTCATGATAATTGACCTGGGCGGCTTGGCCTTTCTGTCTCATTTTCCATCTCAGTTCATCCACCTGTTCCTGAGTGAAGTTCAAGTCTACCTCCTCGACTCTGGCAATGATGTCAAAGTATGGCACTCACCTGATGGTTGTGGCAAAGTTGAGACAACCTTCAAAAGCTGGACAACACTTCACAGGTATCTCTCCCGAGCAAAACCCCCATAGAAGAGAAAATGACTAAAGACTGTGTGTAAGCTATCCCGTGCAGCTGCAGAAAGAAATATAAGGGGGAGACAGGCCATCCCTTAAGATACGGCTTCAAAAACACCAGAAAGCTGTAACATGAGGAGAAGTGGAAAAATCAGGTGTGGCTGATCACATATGGATAGAAAAGGGATCAGGTTGGGATCATAGGCAAAGAACACCATTGGAAAATTCATAAACTTAAGGAATCAGAACATATGCTAGGCCACAAAAATCTCCTGAGCCAACCAAGCATAGAATGAATACAATATGGGAACCAGTAATAAGGAGTGCCAGAGAAAAGCGATAATAACAACAAAAATTGCAATATGAGCTCTGGTAAAACATGCAATGATAACAGCAAAAATTGCAATATGAGCACTGGTAAAAAACAGTTGCTGAAGACATTAGGTTTATTATACCCAGAAATACATACACAGATGTCCACAAGGACACATGGCACAGTGGATAAAGGTGTTGGTTAGATCCAGTGACAGGACCCAAAGAGTGTGAGTTCAATACCTTGTTAAGGCAGTGGAGAACTTGGAGAGGGGAATTAAGAGGAGATAACTGATAACTGACATAGTGAGCGAAATAAAGGGTTCAGCTTGACATTCCAAGGCTGGAGCGTACAATGGCCAAAACGCTGTAATAAATAGTCTGAATAATGTAAATTTACTTTAGAATTTGAAGATATTTTGGTAAACATACCTGTTAAAATGAGATGTCAGTGTTATATTCATTTTTGTGTAATTTATATAAGTTATCAATCGCACTCAGTGTCCCCCAAAAATATGAAAATTTTTTAAATGACTATAAATGCAGCATTTATTGACTTGCAAGCAATATTAATGGTTAAAATTAAGAAATATTAATGTTTATTGACTGACAAAGAAGATTAATGTTTTAATTTAACTATTAAATTAAATTGTATGCACTGGATCTGAAAAAAGAAAAATTTATAGAAAATCAAAAAGTGAGTACAGTTTTTGGAGATACTCACTCTCTCTCACTCTCTCTTTATATATGTGGAGGGGTATTATTTTAATGAATACATATATTTGAGAGAACATCTATTCTTTCAAATAGTGATTTTAATGTCCACTGGCCTAGATATAGAAAGTTTTAAGAAAGAAATCACTTTGTGCATCTAGGACAGGCAATATCAATTTTAAATTTTGTAAACATCAGTATGCCTACTGAAACTTATTTAATCACCAAAATAATGTTTCTAGCTATATATATATATATATTGTTAAATATGACAGACAATGTATGTCTGTTATGTACATATACACAACAAACCAAAGTATTGGTAAAACCTGAAATTGTGATTCCACTAATACAAAGTGAGAAAATCAAGAACAAATAAATAAAATGTCCTCTGAAAGTGCTCAGAAGACATAGTAGAATTTATGTTCAAACTCAACTATGAAACAAGAAAAAGAAATAAATAGATCTTAAAGGAAGCACTTTCTTTTTAAACAATTATGCATAAATGGAAAATTGTTGCTCAAATATACCCAAAATATATGTGTGTGTGTGTTCAGAGTCAGAGAGAATGGAATGTATTGTTTAACATTGGCCAAGAATTAAAACAACAAAACAAATTGTCAAAGAGATGTTTAGGAATGTTCTAGCAGAAGTTTGAAATTCCCCTTAGATGACTGTAAAAATCTGTAATGGAATGTGTGCGACAATGTTTGGAAAAACATTAAATTATTCTTTCTATTTTGTCTTTTTGATTTATTATGATTAAATGATCTCATTTATAAAAATAAATAACAAATAGAATTCTGTTAGGATAAAAAAAAAGATTTTAATTCAATTTACATTCTCACTGAAGTTAAAAATTACACAATTGCATTATTTTTTCCGTTAATTACATCAAAATATTTTTATAAATTTTTCATAAATTGCAAGATTTGATTTTTCTATGGCTGCTACTTCTCACCAACAGAGAAATAAATGAGAGAATATAAAAAAAAAAAACATTTAATTGATACACAAAGTCCTTCATATCTGCAGATTTTGCATCTGCATATTCAACCAAAAAAGCAGATGAGTGCTAAAAACAGCAAATTACAAGGGAAGTTCAAAATAGCAAAACTTGAATTTACAGCACACTAAGAACTAAACTATGAAAGAAAATATTAGACCAAAATCTGAAAACACATTGGAAAAGCAAAATATCTTCCAAAAATTTAAAAAAAAAACTATTAAGAAAGAGAAAAAATTTTTTAGAAACAAAGAAAAAATTACTTATTGCTATGTGATATAAGTCTTTCTATATAGCAGTGAATCAGAATACTGGACAATTTCCTTACAGATGAAGAAGAGGATTAAGGCAACATTGACGTGATTCTATAAACGGATGCTAAGAATACTACGGATGGAACATGTAAGCAACAATAAATTTTAAGCAGAATGTTTAAAAAAAAGAACACTTATATTCAGAATCAGGAAATAATTTAAATTTCTGGGATACATAATGAGGAAAACAGGTTTGAAAATTTAATACTCACAGGACAAACTGAATGCAAAAGGGGCAGTTAATAACCTACCTAAGAAGATTGCTTAAATGCATGGTAAAACAGTGAGTGAGAGGGACAGTAAAAAGACAAACATAAGAGCTACAAATGATAGGAAATTGTGGAGAGCCATGATCTGCCATATCATGAAGACACACAGCACATAAAAGAAGACATCACAAATGTTTTGGGAATATTTTTTTAGTATTTATTTTATTAACATATTCTTTTACTACAATGGTGTTAACTGAATTAGTGTGACTTTTTTATGCTTGTAGAATATGTAATATTAAAAGTCAGTATAAATGTTACCATCAGAGTTATTAAAATAAAATAACCAAAAATTACTTTTCTGATACTTGTAAAACCTCTAAAACTGAAGAAGTCTGAATTTTACCTAAGCCTAATTACTCTATTGGTATAGATCTAGTTTGTCATCTGATGTCCATCTGATTTCTCAAGACCAAACAAGTTCTGTAATTGATGAGTCCCAGCTGATTGAGATTATTTGGCCTGTAAGACAAGGAATAGTCCCTGTCCTCTTATGGAGACATGAGATATGTGCATGGGAAAGCTAAAGATAATGAATTTATGATTAATACTTAACAAAGTCATCTCTCTGTCATAATTAATTAAGTCTGATTAGAATTAAAGAGATGAGATCTGATTGCACACAGCTTGGTATGTGTACTTGGAATTCAGGTGTCGAATGATCCAAAGTCAGGTAGCAACAAAGAATGGGTTAAGTACAAATTAAATTATTAAATATTTGTTTCTATTTAAATCAGAAAAAATAAATATTTAATTCTTAGAATTAAAGAAGTATTTTTTTTTAGTAATTTTCAGTCAACTTATGATCAAAACAGTTGACAGAAAATTAGCTTAGATAGAAGAATGCACTCGGAAACAATGAAAAGAATCCTGGACTGTTACATAATATCTAATTTCCATTATGGTATGGAATACTAAACAAATCCCTTTCAAATAAAGAAGAGTCTTGGAAAGCAGATGTCTGGTTCTATTGACAAATGCTAAGAATAACAAGGACAGAACATGTGTTGAACAAGAAATTACCAAAAATTACTTTTCTGATACTTGTAAAATCTCTAAGACTGAAGAAGTCTGAATTTTACCTAACTAAAGCTTGTTTAGGTGTGAGGAACCCAATTAGTAGAGTGATGGCAGAATAATTACAAGAAGGATGATAAATAGTCGAAAGTTAGGAACCATAAGGAAACTTAAACTTCCAACCAGAATGAGCTAGTTGAAATTTCCTCAGACACATGATGAGAAAAGACAGATTGGAGAAGTTCACACTCACAGGACATAGTGAAGCAGCTGGAAATCATGAGTAACCTGGGAAAGAGTTCCTAGCGAATCTAACTCTCACAAGATATATTGAAGACAAAAGAAGCAAGGAGAAATAGTGAGTAACCTAGGAAAGAGTACCTGTAGAATTTACCACACACAGGACAAATTGAAGGCAAGAGAAGCAGGAGTAAACAGTGAATAATCTATGAAGATGATCTTGGAGAACCTAACACTTATAGATCATGTTGAAGGCAAGAGTATCAGAGAGAATTAATGAGTAACCTAGAAAGGAGAGCCTGGAAAATCTAGTATTCACAGAACATACTTATGGCAAGAGAAGCAGGGAGAAAGAGATAGATAAGAGAGCCTGGAAAATCTAACATTCAAAAGCCATATTGAAGAGAAGACAACAAGCAGCGGGGAAAGGGAGTAACTTTGGAAAGAGAG
>OZ010586.1:84245250-84415250 GCA_963932145.1 Acanthosepion lycidas
AAGCAAAATGACCAACAATATATTTTATTTGTAGCTGAACCCGTAAAACTTTGTTCAAAATATTTAAACTTCAGTATTAAATAATCCATAGAGGTTGATATGCTGCTAAACAAATTCAACCACCCAATAAAAATGATATGTCAGACTTGTTAAGTAAAAAATCCAATAGTAACCACCTCATTTACTGTTGTTCTTAGGTCTACCCTGACATAGTATGGAAGCACTTGTTAGTCCTCCAGCTATGGGAAAATAGTGGACCCCTAATCAAAAGCAAAACACTATGAAAGTATAAAAATATATTTTTATAGTAAAATTACCAGCGATACATTTTATAGGAAAATGACCAACAGTACATTTTATCTGTAATTAGAGCTATAAAATCGTTTTCAAAATATTTATATTTTGGCATTAAATAACCCATAGAGATTGATATGCCACTAAACAAATTCAACCAACTAACTAAAATAATATGTTAGACTTGTGAGTAAAAACATCCACTAGCTTTCCTTTCAGGGTCAGAGAGAAAGCATGTAACACATTTCATAGCTTGTTAATTTGTTCTTCTGAAAAATAAAATCTTCATGCATTCAACTTCTTCACTGTCTTTATTTTTCTCTATTATAAATGTTTGGATAATTGCTGATGTCTTACCTATCATTACACATAGAATCAGTGAAGCAGTTAATAACAAATTCCTCATAGGAGCAATCAATTTAGATAATCTCAAAAACCTTTGAAAAGTCATAACATACAGGACTTGCCTTTGGTAGGTACATAGTTGTGCCATGCAGTTTCCATTTTCTGGTGATGGATTTAGTAATACTCTATGTGATGTCCAAAACATGAAATATTTCTTTTATAACCTAACTCTGCTTTATACTTTGGCACAACTTTATCCTTGATCATTCTGGTAAGCTCTTTGGTTATCATGGTGCTGTTTGTTAATGTTTTCTAGCAAATCTCTCAGGATTTCATAGAACAGTTTTATCTAACTGAAGAGTGCAGAATCAAGGACTGTAACTCTTTTTTCATTTTATCTTTTACTCAAAAGATATTGTCGACATCAGATAGGCCTGTTGCTTTCAGAAGTCACATAATTAGTAAATAAATTATATGACTTCTGTAATTTTTTTGCACTGTATTTTACTTAAAGATTTTTAGTAAAGGGAGAGTGAATACATATTTCAGATCTTTATTCAGAAATAATTTCGAAGACCATGGAATATTTTCCCACCACTACAAAATGAAGCACTATTTTTTAGGTTAGTTCATTACATAGAACACTAATAAAATAAATTTAGATTTCTGGTTGTAACATGACAAAATGTTGATAAGTTCAAGGTGGTAGGAGGTGAATACTTACATATATACATATATATATATATATATATGTATGTATGTGTGTGTGTGAAAATGAGAGATAGAACAGATACAGTAAAATTCTGCTGTTCATAGCATCTACTTTTAAAGAAGTTCTCAATATAAAGTAGATTAATATATTATCATTTTTATTATAAGAGATTATAATAAAACATTTTGTGTAGTGATTTCAACATGTTTTTAGTATAATCTCTTATAATAATAATAATAATATATATATATATATATATATATTGATTTCAACCTTTTAAAACCCTTTATTCTACATTCAACTTCATCACTTGATAAGACACCAGAGGTGTTGAAACAAAATGGCTATTTTTGTAGTGATTTTATAACATATTTATGTTATAATTTTTGAATAAATAATTATATTATTTATTCTTTTAAGAATAATAATTGTTGGTTATTGGAATTTATTCTGTATACACCAATCCTATACTTGTGTATATATATATATATATATGTATATATATATATACATACATACATACATACATACATAAAAAGCTGTACTATAATACTTTTCAATATGGTGTTACCATTGAGATTGATGGACTTGTCCCATTGGTATATGATCCCATCAATACCCTGCTGGGAGAATGCAGCATCAAATGACCAACCATCCTTGCACCTCTTTCAATGTCGGACTACTTCTGTATAAATAACATTTTGAAGAAATTAAACAAAGATAATCTGAGGAAGCCAAGTTGAAACTATGGTGAAAGCCATAAAACAGCCCAACCATATTGCCAGAGCCATTCTTTTGTCAAGTTGGTTGTATGTCAAGTGGCATTGTTGTGCTGTATTTTGTTGCCCCATGAAAACATGACACTGGATAAAAGTGAGGAACCTCTGCTTACCTATATAGACATATGTACACCTCTGTAACCTGTGTGTGGAAAATTATTATGCAAATTCTTAATGGTTCAAATAGTGGTGTGTGTGAGATTCAATGGAAATAAATGATGCTGACTTGCATCACTTGAGACAAATGGCAAAACTGGAGCCACCTGTAAGTTTTATATTTATATTTTAAACACAAGTTTATATATATATATATATATATATATATATATATATTTAGCTGATTTTTTTTTTTAGTCATGGCAGAAAAGCCTGCAAACATACCCACTTTACATATATATTTGAATAATATAAAATAAAAATGCTTGTTCTTCAAATAAGAAAAATTGTTCACTGGAACATCTTGCCCTAAAAAAAAATCAAATATCTCATAAAATCCCTAGATAAAACATTTGATACTGAATTTTTTTTTATCCAATTCCCTATTCAAAATATCAAGACAGAAAGATGAGAGATACGGGTTAGTATTTCAAAGAATGATGGTAATCATTCTGGAAACCATTCAGAGTAATGACAAAGGAGAATAAACTTGTTCATGCTTGAGAAGCAACTGTCAAAAATACATGAACCTTATAAAAGTAATTCATCTGAAATTTTATATAAACATGCATAGATAAATTTCCACAAAACACGTATATATGTGAGTGTATGCATGTATGTTTGTATAAATATATTGAAATTGAGATTTTAAAATATAGATTATCCATTGTTTTAAGGAGAAAATCAAATTTAAAGTAATCAGTCATATTATTCTTTTATTTTGGAGGATTTATTTTTTTAAGTTTATCAAAGTCTTTTTAGTTTTGTCAATTTTAAATGAGTTATTTTAGAAGGGAAAGGAATAATTTTTGCAAGGCAAATCATGCTGACTCAGTAAGAACAAAAGGCAACATAATCTTTTGCTTTTATATATCTAAATGGTGCAACCACTCATATCTGAGGATGCCAATCTACTAGGGTAGTTAGCTAATCCCTGTTGCAGACGCCTACTCAGGCACATTTTACATTTGTTCAACACCCACAGAGCTCAACTGTGTTTTATACTGCAACTATGCTGAGCAGACCTTAGAGTTTCTGGGAGAGACAGCATTATCTAATGTAATCAATGCTCTGAACAAGACTAGCATGATCAAACCCTCGGTCATGATGACTTGTGATTTCATGCTAGCGCAACCACCAATGGCTCCTAAAAAAGATCCTTCTACTAAATTTCACTGACAAAGCTTCTTGACAAATCAACCATAGTGAGATTTGAACCCGGGTTTCATGGCCAGAAAACAAACATTCCAAACACTTGGCCACATGCATAAAGAGTGTAAGTATGCATAGTATTCTTTGTTTGTCTGGATATCATATAAAAAGAACTTTGTTGAAAAGTTCTCAGCCTGACCAAGAAAAATTCTGATCTTTCAGCAGTGGATTGAGCCATAAAATTTTCAACATTTCATCATAAATGTGCACATGTGAGCAAAATTTCTGGGGCACATAGTGAAGACAGAGGGCTTGGAAAATTTGATGTTCACAGGGACAGAGAAAAACAATGCATAACCTATATAGCAAGCTTGCATAAATGGATGGCAGAACAAAGTTTAGGGGAAATAACAAAAAGACAAAATTTATTAAGAGTCACAGAGGACATGTAGTTGTGGAGAGCCATGATCATCAAAGTCCTGAAAGGACACAACACATAGAAGAACTGGAAATTTCATGTTTTGAATACGAACATAAAAATGGCGAAATCTTCTGTGACATAAATTTCTAGGGTACAACATGAGAAAAGAGGACTTGCAAAATTTGATACTCATATGACATATTGAAGGCAAGAGGGACAGGAAAACAATGCATAACCTACCTAGAGAGCATGAGTAAGTTGATATAAGAGAAAAGTTTAGGAGAGATAACAGACAAAATTTATTAATAGCTAAAAAGGACAGGAAATTGTGGAGAGTCATGATGAAGGAACATGGCACATAGAAGAAGTCTAGTTGATTCTTATATAATAGCTTAATAGTATCTTTTTTACCTTATTTTTTTTTATTTGTATTATTGTTTCTCAACCATACAGTCAAGGAAATTATTGTTAATCAGTACTTGTATGTTTTTTGATTTTATTTATTTTTTATATCTGTGATGAGGCTTATGGTTATATCACATTGAAACACCATTAAACAATGTCAACTCTGGTCATTACCTAGATGGCTAACCATTGTAAACTTGAATACGTAGGTGGCTTAATGGATAACAGACTGATATTGGAAATTGGAGAGCTGATTTCCAATTTCATTTAGGTTCATTGTAAATTACAACTTCTTTACTTACAAATACTCTTGGGAAAGGTATCAATCCACCACATCTCCCCAAGCTATAGGTTAATTAGTAGAATTTGTGTCAGTAAAATAATTATTATCTCCAAAAAAACTATTGAATCTATAAAATATTTTCTAGATTTAAAATACCAGCTAAAAGTTGATAAACTGTAAAAACAAAAAAATTCAATTTCTGTGAGTGTTCAATGTTGTAGTTAAGTAAGTGTGGTTATTTTGTACCTGTGTGGACATTCACTGTTGTAGTTAAGTAAGCATTTAAGTTTTTTTTAACCCATTTAGGGTTTAAAAAATAAATGATATGAACTGTTATATAGAACAGTGGTTACCGACCTTGTGAAAATTATAGACCACTAAATGTATAATTTTAAATTTGGCGGATCACTAACATGAATTTAGAAAAAGGTAAATACATTTAAATAATAACTGGAAAACTTTTATTTTATTAACATGAAATGCATCCGTTAAAGGTGAGTTATAGTGTAATTATTCAAATAAAACAAATAGAAAATTTGAAGTTTCATTTTTAATATTAGGTTGGTGCAAAATATAATGTTGGTTTTTGACGTATTTTTTAACCTCAAAAACCGACAATATTTTCTAAAAATAGTTTTCAAGTACAAATTCTTATGAATTTGTATCTGGTGTATAAGTTGATTCTTGAAGATCCCACTATTACTCCATTGCTATGCCATATTTGTTGAAAATTATACTAGTAAACCATCCAGTAACTAGTTAATAACAGGAATGGTAAGAAACTATTCAGTAACAAGTATTGAACATAAGTCATGTTAGGTTATACTATGACTGGATGATGTCACATTTGTGTACTTGTGTTTATTTTGAGATTACATATCTTGAACGTATATACCATTGATAATAAGTATTGTTACTCGTCATTTTTAATCTGAAGCTTCATAAAAATTGAAATAATGCCTCAATTTTTCTGTGGAACATCAAAAATTTTACATGGACCACCAGTGGTCCATAGACCATCAGTTGGTGCCCACTGATATAGAACACAATATTTGAAAATAAAACAGATGACATAACAAAAAGCCCAAATTCTTTGATAAAGTACTCAGAGATTGGAAACTACATCAGCCTAGAAAACAAAATTAACAAACCAAAGTACAACAAATTTTGGTAATACCCTTGATAAATGTGTGAATTTACATCTTTCTCTATTCTGTCCTGTTACTAGATATAACAAAAAGTCACCATTTTTGACAGTGAAGAGAGGGTGTGAGATGTGTTTGTATTCTAGCAAAGCACTTTCCAATAACAATCTTACCATCCTCTTCTTTTATATACCCACCCATTTCAGGAAACAGGCAATCGTGGCTCTCCACAACTTCCTATATTTTCTTTGCTTTAAGTAATTTTTTACCCTTTATCATTCATCTTTATCTTTATTTATACTATTTATGCCCAAACTATTGTCCTCATCTTTGTTATTGTCATGTAAATAAGGTAAATAATCTCAGAAATTCGGGCAAATATTTTCTATGTTTAGTCTGCTATATAATGTAGGAAAGATAATGATTAACCCTCAACTTGAATAGACCAAGATTGTAGTTATTGGGAAAACATGTTCCACAAAGCAGCAATTCTTGGGAAGAAACTGTTTAAGTGGAACTTACTAATGGAATATGAAGGGAATGAGGAGGATTCATTCTCATGTACATGGCATGACAGTTCCCAGTTGTAAAAGGTCAGGGCTGGTGGGACTAAGGAATGTAGCACATGAGACCAGATGCCATGAAAATAGGGATAGAGTAGAGACATGCTCACAAGGTTTCATCTGTGGGAAAGGTGCTGTAGGGTGGAAAAATAATTCATTACTGTTATGGTAATTTACCCATGTACACATGGACTCTTCCAGCTATAAATAGGAGCAGGTATTGCCTTTTTGGAGAGGGAAGTTTTCAGCAGTCAGCTCTGACAGTCTTGCTTTATTTATAAAATTAGCTCGAGAGAAAAAGAAACAAAGAAAAAGAGGCAAAGTTTCTTATTTACAGTTTATTTGATTATTTCTATGACATGGTAAAGCAACCTGGACAACTATGCCCCCTCTTGTACTATGTTGCAGGTGACATATGTCTTTTCTAGTGTTTTTTTTTTTTCACAGTAAGGTTCACCCTGTAAAAGTCCCAGGGGTACTTAAGGTAAAGGGTTACGTTAAGGGATGGTTTATATGAATAGGAGAGGGAGATAATGGTTAACTCTAGACCTGAACAGGTTAACATTGTAGGGACCAGGGAAACATCCTCTTGGGAGTCTGTTCCACAGAGCAGTGGTTTGTGGGAAGAAATAGTTTGGGTAAAACTTACTTTTTGCCGATGGGATACAGAAAGAATGTAGGTGGTTTGCTACTATGTAAGGGGCATGGCAGGTCCTAGCCATGAAGACTAGACCTGACAGAACCAAGGAATGTAATTTGTCTGAGCACTTTCCATGGTAGTAGTGATACGGCAGTGAGTAACTCACCACATCATGCCTGTGTGAGAAAGGTTTGAGGGTGAAAAATAATTCTACTCCAACAATGACTCAGAGATGTTTTGAACTCTATCAAGACTGAAAAATGAGGACTGGGCAGCTTCCACCCAAATATGGTAACAGTACCCAATTTTCAGCGTTATCTGGCTCTTATAAAGTTAGAGGATGACATGAGGTACTTACTGAAGCAGTACAGGGAGTCTATCATTTGATCTGCATCTTTAGCAACGGATTGTACATATGAGTTCCACTTGAGATCAGGTGTGATTTGAGGCCCAATATTCTCTCAAGGCACGGTGCCTCCTCAAGGAGATATCCATTCATCATGACTGGTTGTAAATTTGGGTCGGATCAGCGGTGATGGAATGTAACTAATTTGGTTTTTGAGGCACTGAATGTAACCAGCCAGCTTTTTAACCACTGGGAAGTTAATGTTAGCTGATTTCCTTTTTGTGTGAGTCACTCAATGTTATTCTCCTCCCAATGTTAATGTGCTTTAATTTAGTTCATATGTAACACATTGTTTATAGCAGACATCGTCTCATCACAAGATGTTGCTGCATCAAACGCATCAATTAATTTTCCTTAGCTAAGCCATGTCACAAGTGGATATAAAGCATATTCAGAAATTTAAAACACCAATTAAAGAATAATTTTGTTATGAGTGAGTGCTTTATATTCAGGTGATGTTCAAAATGAAGAACTGATCATTTTTTTTTCTGTTTTAGTAAACGAATGCTGAATGTTTCCTATATTGAAATGGATTATTTCACCATTACTATTTGATTTTAAGTCATAGGTGAATAAATACTAAAAGTTCTTTGAAAAATCCTCAGTGGAAATGTTTTTAAAATAGTACAAAAAAACAACTGAAAGAGTCCTGTTTTATTTTGTATGATTCCAAAGCATGGTTGAAATGAAGAATGAAAGCAAAACAACAAACTGAAGTGAGCAAAAAACAGAATGAAAATTTTTGTCTATATTTCTGAGATGAGGTCCTCAAGGACACATGGCACAGTGGATAAAGGTGTTAGATAGATCCACTGTCAGGACCCAAAGAGTGTAAGTTCAATACCTGGTTAAGGTGGTGGGGAACTTGGAGAGGGGGATTAACAGGAAATAACAGACATCCATTAGACATGGCATGTGGAACTAGAACAGTCTACCCCTGTGAGCAAAATAAAAGGTGCAGTTCAACATTCCAACCACCTGAAGAAGGCTGGAGCGTACAATGGCCAAAACGTGATAAACATGCCGACAGAGATGAGGACAATAGTCCGAATAATGTAAATAGTGAAAATTGTTTTAATTTGATTTTTTTTTTTTGAATGGGGTATTTGATCCATTGTATTAATATATTCAAACTAATTTCCTAATCTCTACTTCTCGTGTCTATAGAATTTTCAAACATGGAACATTACAAAATATAACTAATATAGGAAGACTGGAGCATGCAACAGGCAAAATATGGTGACAAAATTTGCCTACAAAAGACAAAGCTTTGGACGAACCAATACAATAATGATTTTAATCACATAAAAATAAATTGTATTACCTGCTAATTTTTTTAACACTTTCGATTATTTCTTGTCGAGGGACAGTGGATAAAACTGGCAACAAATTTCATAATTTTTTCTTTCTTTTTTCCTTTCTTTACACAGTCTTCTTTGTTATCTCCTTTTTTCTTTCTTCTCCCTTTTTCCTCATTTTTTCTTTCCTTTTTTTTCCTTTCCTTCTTATATGGTTTTTTTCTTCCTTTTTATTTCTTGTTTTCCACTTCCTCTTTTCTACACTTTTTATTATTTTCTCTATTACTCTCTTCACAGTTTGCATTTTCATTTTTTATCTCTACTTTTACTTTATTTTCTCTTTCTTCATTTATTTAATATTTTTCTTTCACTGTTACCTGATTTATTACTCAATCTTTGGAGAAAAATGTCCTGATATTTATTACAACTCCATCCCTAATTAAAATTGACACTGGTTTCAGCATAATCACAACTAAAAAATGAAGGTAAATGTAGAGAAATTTCCAGCTGGGTGCAGACCTAATGACAGACTGCACTTGGAAGATTTATATTCTTTGTTTTTTTCTTTCTTCATTCTTCCTTAAATAAGTCACTCTGAATTTTCATGTGCACTTTTTGTAGGTCTCATTTTTAGGATAATATTAAAAACTCTGTATAAAGATACACCATTGATTTTCTGGCATTTTGGATACCAGGTCTTTGCAGTATTATGCATTTTGCTGCTTCATCTGACATCACATTATAATTATTCAATAATACACCCCTAACTATACATACCACATATTCTGCAATTGTTTGGACTGTTAGAAATTTTGATAAATATTTCTTATATTAAATTCCTTCATGAATATTTCAACAAGCTTCCAAGAATTTATAACATTTGACATATTCTTTCCCATATATCTTTTTCCTCTCACAACAACCACCTTCAATAACACTCTCCCTTGAGTAGCCCTTTGGCCTTGTATAGGATGAATATTAGTATTAAAAAAATATCATCATTGCAGGTTTTCCATATGAGATCTTTCCTACAAATTTTTTTAATCGAGTTTACCCCAGACAAGAGAGTAAAGCCACTAAGACACAGGCATGTAGAAGATTTAGAAACACAAAACATTGATAACAAAAGAAGAGTAAGACAGTAGATAGCAACTGGCATTGCAATTAAATTTATTAAAGATTAGTCGGTTAGAAAACATGGAGCCAAGAGGGAGTTTCACAAGTGAGAAGTGTGAGAAAACAAACTGTTAGCATATGTCCTACAGTTAGATCTAGCCAACTCAACTCTAAATTGATGAGACCTTGTCATCTATCTAGAACTGCACTTAAATTCAAAAGGTCTAGGTACCATACTGAAGAGCTCATCCAAACAATAACCATGAAAGTACTTATAGAAAAGGCACAGGGAGGCAACCTTACAGATATATGAAAGTGACTGGAGCCAAGATGCCAGATCTAAATTTCTTAGCAGATGATCTAGCAATGGATTCAATACAGTCTTTCCACTGTCAGCTGAGAACATTAGCCTGAGAAAGTACAACACACCATTGTCATTGAGGTCAGCATCAAGCAGAAAGAGTCCTCTCTGATGAGTAATAGAGAGCAGTTTAGTTTGGGAAGTGTTGAAATTGAAAAAAACTATGCTTTGCTCCAGTTAACAACAGACTGAAGATCATTCTGGATATCAGCTGCCATTTAGACCTTATCAAACTGATTAGACTTACTATTTAGAGAAGAGTAAATGGTTGTTTCACCATCATAGATAACAAGTTGAGAGATGATACCATCAAGAAGGTCATTTATGAAAATTAAAAACAAAGTAGGACCAAGGATGGAACCCTGGTGGTGGGAGGAACTGTATTAATATAAAAGGATCTGGAAGATTGACCATTTAGGATTACTTTCATTTCACAATTTGATGGTAATGAGTGGATCAATTCAAAAATTTATCCAGAGGCACTGTAACTTTTCAGATTGTGAAGAAGACTTGTATGTCAAACCTTGTCAAAATAATCCATTCATTTAATATTAATGAAAAAGCTGTCACTTAGGGCAGTTACACTTTAGTTCCTTACAAAGTACCTCTCCCAAAGCACTGTATCTTTTTCTTTTCAAAAAAATTTTCAAAGACTAGTTGTCTTATTCAAGATGGTTCTGGAGATATTCAAAATGGCTGGGTACTTTCTTTCTTTATGATTTCATCACAAACAAGCCAATAAAGTCACCAAGATGCAAGGACTTAATAAGTTTGAAAGAATATGAGTAAAAGAAACACACTATTAAGGAGAGAAAACAATAAAAGAACAGGAATTAAGAAGACAGAAGAAAATGATAGACATTGCATTTACATTTTTGAAGATTAAATGAAAAGGCCAGAAGAGAGTTCCACAAGTGAGAAATTTGAGAGAAGAAATCGTTACATTAGAACTTGTGGTTATATATCTAGCCATTTCAACAGTAAAATTATAAGACTGCTGCCAATCTAGTTCTGCATTTAAATTCATAAAGTCTAGGCACTAAAAAGAAAAAACTCACATGAACAATTAACCTGAAAATAATTATAGAAATGCCACATTTACTCAAAGCCATAAAATTGCACTACATATGATTATTTCAACAACATGGTAAAGAAACCCAGGAAATAATGTCTCCCAACTGAACTGAGTTGCTGGGGAAATTCATCATTGCTATTTAATATTAATAAAAAAAAAATAGCCTACTCACAGCGGTACTTTAAATATTTCCTTATAAAGGAAACAGCTAATATTACCATTGCTTCCCTACAAAGCACTCCTCTTTGGACCTCACTTGCTAATCACAGTGTATCTTCCCATTTCCAACACAGATTTAAAAGATCAGCTGTCTTATTCTAATTGGTTCTTGAGAAATTCAAAATGGTTGCTTACTTTCTAGACAAGTCTCAGATGCCTCCTTTAACAGTATTTGGTCTGTATCTCTTCCATATACATTATTGGAATGGGAATAAATTAAATCTGAACATCCCTTGATGAGGTGACATATGACAATACGATACAGGTGTAAGTTATGATCAGATTGCTAGTAAATTAGTTGTATATGTTTGAAATGTGAATTCACTGGAAGTCATGTTTGTATTTTATAAGATCAGTTTCCAGTCAGGTGATTTTATTATTCATAGATGTTTACAGATGAGTACAATATTTAAGTTTTTTTAATATTTTATAAGTACAATGTAATTACAAAATTATTATCCATTTTCATATGAGCTAAAAACAAATAAGGCATAAATAAATTATGATATTTCAATTGTTAAGTTGAAAACAACAAAAATTTCCATTTCTACTACAACATCAGAAAATTTCAATTTGTCCATCCCTAATTTGTTTGATTTGTTTTTTTACTGTTTATCAACCTTTTGCAGATCATTTAAAGCCAGTAAATATCTTGAGAATTCAAGAATTTTTGGAAATTATAATGATTTACTGATACAAGTACTACTAATTAACCTATAGCTGAGGTGGGGAGAAAAAGGGGATTCATATTTTCCTTCAAGAGTATTTGCATTTAATGGATATAGCGATTTTCCAATATGCAGTTCTGACCATTGTCCATTACACCACCTACACATCCAGGCTTACATCACCTAGTATTCCCAAATGATCACCCATCTAGGTATTAACCAAGCTCAACATTGCTTAACCAGTATTCGTATGAAAACTGCTGTTTCAGCATGATGTGGCCATACTAAATAACAGAAACCACATAATTTGAGGACTACCAACAGCAGCAAAAACTGAAATGGTTAGCGCATGTAATTTGAAGAGAAAATAATGACATAATCAAGTTGTTGACATTCCACGCTGCTTCAAATATGATGTAATGGAATAACCTGTCACCCCCATAAGTGACTACACTATAGGTAGTGACTACTTATAAATATCTGTAAGTTAACAAGCTACAGAGACTAGCTGAAATCTTTTGACTAGCTGCGACCTTCGGGCAGAGAGAAACTCGGATGAGGCTATGCCAAAGGGCAGTCTTGTTCGGGGAGGTAGACTGCCCCTGAACCCATTTATGTGGGTTCAAAAAGGGAATATTTTTGGCCGAGCCTACGGGCTCGGAGAACCCACATTAAACTGGCCTTGTGCCACAGGCAACCCTCGTGGTGGGGGTTAGCTAAATATACTAGCCAAAATCTTTTGCCTAGTTGTGACCTGTTCCAGCTAAACAGTCAAAAGGGCAGAGTTACATTCAGGGATCTTGACTGCCCCTGAACCTGTCCAAAAGGGAATATTTTTGGCTGAACCTACGAGCTCGAAGAACCCATGTTAAACCAGCCTTGTGCCACATGCAACGCTCGTGGTGGGGGTAGCTAAATATACTAGCTGAAATCTTTTTCAGCTAAACAGTTGAACTCTCTACCTTTGGGCAGAGAGGAACCCGGACGACGCGCCACCGAAGGGCAGAGTCTCGTTCGGGGAGGTAGACTGACCCTCAACCTGTTTATACAGGTTCAAAATGGAATATTTTTGGCTGAGCCTATGGGCTTGAAAGACCCACATTAAACTCGGCCTTGTGCCACATCTACCCTAGTAGGGGGGTGCGGGGGCTAGTGAATACCGTCTAGGTGAAATCTTTTTCAGTTATACAGTCAAACACTCTGCCTTCGGGCAGAGAGGAAACCGGATGTGCTCTGCCAAAAGGCAGTCTCATTCGGGGAGGTAGACTGACCCCGAACCCATTTATATCGGTTCAAAGGGAATATTTTTGGCAGAGCCTATGGGCTTGGAAGACTGACGTTAAATTCAGCCTTGTGCCACAACTACTCTAACCGTAACTCTTCAGTAAATACCATCCAGCTGAAATCTTCTATAGCTTGCTATCTGAACTCTCTGCCTCTGAGTAGAGAGGAACCAGGAACCGAAGGGCTGAGTTTTGTTCAGGGAGGTTGACCAACCCAATCCCATTTATGCAGGTTCTACAGGGATTTTTTGGCCGAGCCTATGGGCACGGAAGACCCATGTTAAACATGTACCCTCGTGTGGTGGCTAATAAATATTGTCTAGCTGAAATCTTTTCAGCTATATGGTCAAACTCTCTGCCTTTGGGCAGAGAGGAACCTGAACAAGGCATTGCCAAAGGGCAGTCTCTCATTTGGGGTGGGGGGGTAGACCAAACCAATTTTTACCTGAGCCTACAGGCTCGGATACCCCATGTTAAATTCGGTCTTGTGCCACATCCGACCATATGGAGCGGTTGGCAAATATTCTAGCTGAAACCTTTTCAGCTTGTTGGTCACAGTCTTTGCGTCTGAGCAGAGAGGAACTTGGATGAGGCTATGCCAAAGGGCAGAGTCTCGTTCAGGGAGGTAGACCGACCCAATCTCATTTATGCGGGGTCTACGGGGAGTTTTTGGCTGAGCCTACAGACCACATGTGACTTCATGGGGCAGTTGCTAAATACACTCGCTGAAATCTTTTTCACTTGTACTGTCAGACTCTCTACATTTGGGCAGAGAGGAACACAGATGAGACTCTGCCCTTCAGCATAGCCTCATCTGGGGTGGTAGACCAACCCGACCCTGTTTTTTACGGGTTTTTTTACCCCACGTCAAATTCGGCCTTGTGCCACATATGACCATGTAGGGCAGTTGGCAAATATCCTAGCTGAAATCTTTTCAGCTATACAGTTGAACTTTCTGCCTTTGAGCAGAGAGGAACCCAGACAAGGCTATGCTGAAGGGCAGAGTTTCATCTGGGGTGGTAGACAGTTTTTTACGGGATCTATGGGCAATTTTTGCCTGAGCCTATTGGCTCGAATACCACATGTTAAATTCGGCCTTGTGTCACATCCGACTGCATGGGGCAGTTGGCAAATATTCTAGCTAGTATCTGTTAAGTATGACTCAGACTTACACGAGAACTACCAACCTTCCAATAGTATCACTCACAACTGGATTGACTTGTGATGACCTTGTGCATAACTGTTACCTTATTCTTATTGTATTGATTTTTATAATAAACCTTTACTTATTTTATCTGTGTTTTCAAGTTTATATTCCTATTAGCATGGAATATAACAAAATAAAAGGTTAGGAAGGAAACCCCTATCATTACTGAGAAGAATGATAACAACTACTGGACTTAAGAAAAATATTTTCCTGAAAAACTGTTTTAAGAGAAAGATTTTATGAATTTCAACATGGCTGTTCAGTGAACGAATGCCAAATATTTTCTTTGTAGGGTTGGTCATTTGATTTTGTTTAGTGACATATCAACCACTAAGGTTTATTTAATGCCAAAATCTAAATATTTTGAACACAATTTTATTGCTTCAACTAAATAAATTTTAAATGTAATTGTATGTCTTCAACTTCAGATAAAATGTTTTGTTAGTAATTCTATAAAATTATATTTTATGATTTCATAGTGTTTTGTATTTGTTTTAACTATTTGCCGATAGCTGGGATCCTAACAAGTACTACCACCATGTGTTAAGGTGGTCTTGGAACAACACCACTTAAGAGGTAGATCCACACATCTCAAAAAAATTCAATCTCCCAATCAGAGACCTTGCTACCTTGTAGGGAAATGGTTAATATTACTATTACCATTACGAATGCATAGAAAAGTGTTATACGCACACAAAAATGACAAAGGCAAATGTGTGTGTATGTGTGTGTATGTATATATGTACTAGTTTAAATGGGCAGCATTTAAGTTAGCTCTTGCAGGGTGGTCTTGATTGGGCCTTCATCACAATAGGTAGGGAGGAGTTGATGTTCAGGAGTTCAGAGCTGTTGGTTTGCATTCGGACTGAAATGTTTTTAATTTGCCCACAGAATTGGCTGGACTCCAAAATTGAGTGATATGTTGGGCTACACCCCCTCTGAGTAAAGTTGAAAACATGGATGATTTTATTTTGAGACACTATAATTTGAGAACAGTAATTTTTTGTTTGCGATGAGCTATTGAAAGTTCGAGAGTTGCATTCCATTAAGTGTGACACAGTAACACTGACATTCACAATTATTATATATATATATATATATATATATATATATATATATATTCAGAGAAAGAGATAGGTAGAAACTGCTTTCTCTCTCTATCTCTCTCTCTCTCTCTATATATATATATATATATATATATATATATATATATATGTGTGTGTGTGTGTGTGCGTGTGTCGAACATTACTCATTTTATAGCATTTGAAGTAATATAAAACCATAACTTAAATTTCAGTCAGATATAATTTCAGTAATTTTCTGTCTAAATTTCTGGGATGAGGTGTCATCATCATTAACATTTGGTAACATTGTAATTGTGAATTCAATCACCAGGTTGGGTTTTTGAAACTTAAACACAGTAGAAACAGGGCAAGCAATAAGTCAGAAGTGCTAAATAAGAACAAGACAAAATATCCCAAGACATGGTCAGTAGAACAAGAAAAATCTACCCACTTCCACCCACCACCATCCATAGCAAGGGTCAGATTAAGACCCATAGGGCCCCATACATCTGCAAGTTAAGTATGCTATCATGGAGTTTTGGTAAGTAGTGCAGATAAAGGATAACAACTGAGAATGTGCACTGTGAAAACGCTAACTGAAAATAAATATAGAAGGAACTGAAGGCATATATGACCATCGAGAGAGACTAATCATTAGTTCCAACCCAGAACAACACCAACCAAGAAAGAACCAATCGCAGCTGATCAGCCACGGTCAAATGAACCACAACTAAATTCTAACGGAACTGTCATCAGAAGTGATCATTTAATCAAGAAACTAGCACATTACAGAATCACATAAGCATATGGCCTGAATAATGAAAACCGAACATGAAGGTAGTCTACTCCAGTTCAAAAAAATTAAATCCCACTGTTAATTCGAAATACTAACTTATTCAAGAGAGCAGATGTGATGTATTGAGTAAATCCAAACCTCATTATCTCCCTTAGCTCATTTTCTTATTAACCTATCAATAAACATTTGTTGTGGGTCAGTTGTCTCCCTGTTCATAATTGTGCCCTGTTGACTCAAATGTTAATTGTATTTGACTTATTTCTTTAGATATGTACAGCAATATCATATGATTACAATTTCTGTGGCTCCATTGATGCCCTAAGCACTTGAATATTTTGCTTAATGGTTAATCCAGTCCCCACTTTCATGTGGATTAAATAAAAGGGGATCAGATTAAAATTCACTGAAGTTTACCTGGATTGTCTACCTGGATTGTCTACCTGGATTGTCTACCTGGATTGTCTACCTGGATTGTCTACCTGGATTTAGGAAGGCCAGAGGATATATTGATATGATGATAATATTAGTCCAACTCTAAATAATGTAATCAATTCCAATAAGTTCATTAATGTATAAAGTATCTAAAAGAAGAGGGGGAAAAGGCAAAATAAAAAAATCAAAATATACTGTATCTATTTTTAAGGAAAATCACATTGGAAATCTCATTATTCATGGTCAAATATCAACATAGTTAACTGCTGAGCAATAATATTTTCATTTAATAAAACTGGAATCAACAACCAAGAGAAAGATGTACAAGAACATATTTCATGAAACAGTATTTTTTGTCCATTTTATTATCATTAGTTGAAAGCCCATGGACAAATTTCTGGACTGGAACATTTTTTTTTCTAATTTTAAATTTATTTCTCACCTTACTTGCCTTTATGTTTTATGACTTGTAACATCTGCGGTATTGTGGTGTATAAAAGGAGGTTATCTTCTCTTGAGAAGGGGAGGAAAAGAAACACAAAAACATCTTTATTCTTGTTTGAAATTGTCCATCGAGTTTATTACATGCAATAACTCCTTCACATCTATTGTTCATGGCTACAGCAAACACTTCATTAAACCTTTTTCTACCCTAAAGCTATAAACAAATCAAATTATTGTGCTTAACTATTTGCATATTAACATATATTTCGTTATGCCGAAATCCGCTTGGAATTTCTTAAATAACAATCTTATTTATTTTTTATATGTTTCATTTAAATAATTTGCTTGAAAAATCCTGAATTTCTTTCTTCTTTTTACATATGTTCCAAAGCTTGCCTGCAGCAGCTTCACATCCATTTTGGTAGGATGTTGTAATTTGCTTATGCTTAATTCAATGCTTGAAATACGATAAATGAATAGTTCTTATCACTCAAAGTTTTCTTGTACTGCTTCAGGTAGGAAAAAATGGCTTTACCATACTCTCTCTCTCTCTCTCTTATTCCTACATGTTTTAGTTTCTTTTTTCTTTTTAAATGTTAATCTTAAATCCAAATATTCACTTCTCCCACTCATTGCTTTCCCTCTGGTTCCTTTCTTTCTGTTGATCTATTTCTGCATATCTGTCTACATAAATAGTTACAAGTACATCTATATTTATATACTAGCAATGATACCCAGCATTCCATGTATAGTATTATGCCAGAATAGAATTTACACTCAATATTACAGCAGATCATCGAGAGAAGCCATATGTGTAGGGTTGACCTGAAGTAAACTCCTGGTTGCTTAATGCAAATTCAAATGACCTCACTGTTGTATCTGATTTTGCCAGCTTAGGAATAACAGGCATGATTATATTTATATAACAACCACCCCAGATAAGAGTTGGAAAATTTGATACCCAGAGGATATATTGGATGTAGGAGGGACAGAAGAAAACAATGCATAACCTACCTAGTGAGCTTGTATAAATGGATGATAAAACAGGTTTTAGGTGAGATAACAAAAAGGAGAGAGTTACAAAGGACAGAAATTGTGGAGAGCCATGATCACCAACATCCTAAAGGTACATGGCACAATGGAAATAGCAAACAATATTCAAGATATAAGCAATAAAAAGGTTTCAAGTAAAGTTGTCAATGCAGAAACGTTAACAAAATTAATGGTTAAAAGACTGATACAGGTAGTAGAATGTCAAGAAGCTCATATTTCCATGTAAAATAATAAAATAATTATTTAGGTATATGGGATATTATTTTAATTAATATTGTAGAATTGTATGTTGAAGTTGGGTGGGGAAACACTTAACTGATTGATCTCTTAAGAATTAGTGGGTAACAGGCAGAGAAGGGAAAAGAACGAGTGGGGCCACTGCCTCAGAAAGAACAGTATGGAGAGTGGCACACAATTTCCAGAACAAAATACACCCAGGTAATGTCTTCACAAGACACTGAGTCTCACAAAATGCCCACTACTGATTACTGGTTTTTCAGTTGTTTTATTGACATGAGACAGTTGACAAAAACCTAGATCTGGACAAGTTGCAGAGAGGCTCATATCTACACATGCCAAGCTTTTCAGGACCTCCTTTGCATTTGTATTGATGTGTTTGCCACAATTAAACATGCTATGTCAGATTTCATTATGCAAGTGTAGTTGAAGAAGAAGAATAGAGAAAATGGCAGTGGGAGTGGTGAGAATCTTTTCTTACATGGACAAAGGAAATGGAAAAGTCTTAACTGAACAATGTTAGGTTGAATACTTTCACTGACGGAAGGAGGCAATATGAATTGTGGATAAGCAGGCAGCATAAAAAGCCAAAAAGAGGAGGGAGGTGCATTTTTGGATGTTCTATTGCATTGGGAATACATTTTTTTTTTTTTTTTTGAAAATCTCATGAAACAGACTGGAGGCAAGTGGGAGATGAGGATGAAGTTATAACGACTTGTCAGACAATTTTACAGATTTAGTAAAAGGGCTGGGTGAAGGTATGAAAATATATTACTTCCCTGTTCTAGACAAGGATAAAGGCACTGAGGGTGAGGAGACTGATTCTTCTATTTCTGAACTGAGACTATAACAATTTAATATTTTTGCAATAAAATACTTATTAGCCTACTAATGTTGGTACTCTTTTCAGGATGTGCTATTTATGTGAGGAATATATCATGTGAATCAATTTACATTACCTTTTCTCATTAAAAATATAGATAATTTATTCTGGGGTATCAGTTTTTATAAAGCAAACAAATTATGTATCTATATATAAAATTCTGAGACATCCATTAGTGTATTTGTCACACCCACTATAATAGCTATTTTTTGACTGATCGAAACCAAATTTTGGGGAGAAATGCAACTAGGTTACAAGGTACAAAGTACAGTTAGTTTTACTAGGGTGTAGAGCTTAATACAATAAATTTTGATTTATTTTTTAGAAAAATTAAAAGTTTTATTATTCAACATAAAAAAATATTCCTATTTTTTAAAAACAATTTAAAGATTAAAATCACAAATAATTCTTTAATAAAAATTCAATAATTTTTTTTGTATATCTTTTCTTTAAGTTTTTATATATACAAGAATCCAGTTTCTAGTTCGCCCTGCATTTGCAAGAACTATAAACAAATCACAAGGCCAAATGCTTCAAAAAGTTGGAATTTGGCTCCAGAAAGAAATATTTATGCAAGGTCAGTTGTATGTTACATGCTCAAGAGTAAGAAATCCTAAGAACTTATTCTTATTCTATCAAAAAGGAAATAAGAAAAGTTTCTTAAAAAATATTTTTTTTACCATGAAGTCCTATAAAATTAAATTAAAATAATTATTAAACTATGAAGTAGGATTTTTGTCAAAGTATTTTTCTAGACATAACAGCTTATTCAAATTTCATTGATTGGTTTGCGAAATTGAATGAAACATAGTTTATAAACCTCAACAAAAATGTTAATGATAACTTCAACAATACTAAATACTGTGAGGATTTCAATATGTGTCAGTGTGTTGCCAAAAAAATTCTAGTAACATAAAATTCCAAATTATGTGCCATAGAAAAATATATTTGATTAACACAACATCGCATATACCTGAATAAATTTGAATTTTTTTTTTTAATTATTTCACTCCAACCAAGTCAATAAAACCACTAAGATACAAGGAATTATTGAGTGCTAGAGAATATGAGAAAAAGCAAACGCCATTAAGATAACAATAAAAGAACAGGAATTAAGAATTAAGATAGATAACAATTGATAACATTGAAGATTAAAGATAACATTTAAATTTTTGAAGATCAAAGTTGACTAGGAAGCAAGGACCTGGAAGAGAGTTCCACAAGTGAGAAGTGTGATAGAAGAAACTATTAGCATAGAACTTACAGTTACATCTAGACATTAAAATTATGAGACCTTAACACCAATTTAGTACTGTGATTAAAATTCATAAATTCTATAACTTTCAGTCTTTCAGCCATTTATTCTACAGGGTGCCCAGAAAATTCAGGAAGAATTTCTACATATTTCAGTAATCCCCTCATCAGATGTTCTTCTTTGAAAAGTACAATAATTTGATGTTCAAAATAAGGGAGTTGTTTAGCCATATTAGAAGGGCAGAATGAAATTTAAAAGTTGTTTGAAAATAATGTTTAAATGACAAGTCACAAGATTAAGCAATAATTAATCAATCATAAAAGAACCAATTAGAGTTAAGTAATTACACAAGAGTTGAATCATTATTCAAGGTCATGGATATACAAAGATATTCAAGGTCAATTATTCTTGAAAGATAAAACAGTGATAATAAATTTTCCACTTTTTTTACTTGGAACCCTGTATTAACTTTTCTAAACTTACAATTTTGACAGTACTTGCATTATTTTTTATTGTTTGCAGAGATAATTATAGCTTGACTTTTGGTGCACTTTCTTAGGATATTTTTATCCATCAATTTTGTTAACTTCTGTACTTTTTCAACATTGATTTCCTCATTTGCATTGTCATACATTTTTTTTAATGATGAATCACAAGTTTTCTGTTGGAGAGACATGTAGCCTTTTATTAATTTGCTGTGTTTGAAACCTTTTGGTACAAAGAAGGAAATTGTCACCTTTACAGGATGTGATGGAACATTCTCTTGAATGTACACTTTAGCTCAAAGGGTCTTTGTTGTGTTCTGCACTACACAATCAATAACATTTATCTTAGCACTATCACCAAATTTAAAGGACCTTAATTAATAGCTTAAAAACGAACCTATTTTCACTCTGGTTTTCACCATGTCGACTATTTCCTTTAGGAACCTCTAGCACAAACATCAGATCCATCCAATGTAGCTCAGCATTCAACATTATAATTAGTATTCAGGAATAAATTTTCATGTACTTCTTTGCTCAACTTACATGTTTCTCTTTGTGATATTTACTTAAAGATGGTAGTAACAGAGAAAAAATTGTATCCTGTGGCAGTAAGAATGAATCTTCAATCTATTACAAAACTTTTATTACAATAAAATCCCAGATATTTAAACTGTATCTTTCTGATTTTAACTACATATTTTTTTATTTTCAATTTTTTTGAAAATTTCCTTATTGCTCACATGTTCAGGCCATGCTATTCTCGGCATTCTATAGAAAGACATTTCTATTATCTCAAGTTTTCTCTTCATCTGCGAGGAAATTGTCTAACATCTACATCCATGTAGGAAAATAGATATGGCATATAAATTCAGTACTCTTTTCATGTAATAATAATCATATATTTTATAGGCATGTTGTTTCATCATTATGTTAAATCAAGTATAATCAAGAAGCTGTTAATTACATAAAGTATTCATAATACATCATGGATATATTGAGATTATACTTGGATGATCATGTCTCTTTCGAAACATGGCTGACTAGGCAAAATATTTTTCCACACTAGGTTGCCATTTTTTTCAGTAGTAAGCTAGTTGGCAACCAAGGCTATATAACACGGTTTGTTCTGCTATTCAACCCATAGCTGAAGGGAGAAGCGATGAATTCTTACCTTTCCCAAGGGTATTTGTGTGTAAATGAATGTAACATACTATGTTAGAATTTGAACTCAGCTTTCCAAATTCTCACTCTGAACCAATATCATTACATCACAATGCACATAGGTGCTGCATTTTATGACCCCTAAGATTGCCCCACACTACATGTCAGTAGGGATTATTAAGAAAACAATGATACATTGAATGTTACTGGAACTATATACATTTTCCCCATTTGAACCTAAAAACAAATTCCTGTTTTTGTGTACATTAAAAATGTATGAAATTTTAAAATTTGTAGAGTGGGGAATGTATCATACCCTCAACTCTGTTGTTATCACAATTTTTTAGCTGATGTACCCAGTCAGCCTTCTTCAGGTGCTGTAAATTCAGGTAACAATCAAAGGATTTTGAACAGAATCCTTTATTTAATTTGGTGGAAAAGGTTTAGCAATAACATGGCAGTACTTAAAAAGAACGAGAGAAAATTAACCTAGATGTGGACGATGGTGCAAGAACAATCTACTCCCATAGATTCATTTATTAAATACATAATCTAAAAATGAGATAAATACTATGGAATCATTTTCAAGAGACAAAATCATCATTTCCTTTTGGACTACCCTTGTAGATTGAATAAAGGCTTCAGTTTGAAATTCCCTGGAGGTTACAAAGATTGAAAAACATCTGAAAAAGGCCAGAGGGAACAGCAACCGAAACATTTTGATAATAACAACAGCAATTAATGTAAATAATAATAATGATGTCACATTCCATAAATGTAGACAGAAATGTATCATTCCACAAAATTTTTTTCTTCTTTTTTATTTATTTTTACAGCTTTGAGTCTAGCATGTGAAAAATGACAAAATAAAACTTAAATCACACCAGTATCAAATGTAAAAAGAGTTAATATCTTTGCCAGATTAGATGAACAATGATATACTTCTAGCTATTTTTTTAAAACATTTCCATTGGTTAAAGGCATCTCTATAATCTATATTAAGAGGCTCATTATTTTTGATTTTATAGAGAAAAAAAAGGCATATCATGTTAAGTTTTTTTTTCCTTTTTACACCTGACAATTCTTTTCCTGCCATCAAATATAATAATTTCCCTTTTTTGGTTATGTATGCAACTTTGGTCATATAAACTTAATAACCTTTTGTCTGCAGTGATGGAAATTAGAACTCCTACATTTAGAGAGAGAAAGACAGAAAGTTTGAATGAGAGAAGATAGGCCATTACAAATAGAGGTTTCTGATTGATCTTAGATAAGGAAGTTAGCTTCAGGCCCAGAAATTACATCAAAGGCCAAGTGGCCATGATTATCACTTGGGTGTCAGGACTATATCAGCCATATTTTTTTATCTTTTGCTGGTTGGACACCTGGATAACTGCCAGTGGGGAAAAATAATTCCCTATCAAAAAATAATAAATAAATAAAAAATACAGAAATTTGGATGTGTTATGGAATTATAGTATTCCTGTGTTTTATTACTTGAATATGCTGATTTAATAGAAGATGAACAATGTGACCCAAACACTTGTTGAAATGGCAAAAGATGTTTTCCAAAAGCTAAGCAAAGTGATGAGAAAGGGAAAGATTTTATTAGAAACAGAAAAGAGTGCTGGATTGTTATGTGGTATCCATCCTCTTATATGGCATTTGGACAAATGAGGTCAAAACTAGTGTCAGAAAAATCTGGTATGAAAGAAGGATACTGAGAATTTCATGGATGGAGCAAGTACACAACAAGGAAGTCTTAAAGAAAATGACAACAGAAAGATGACTTCTACTCAGAATCAGGAAGTGATAGCTGAAATTCCTCAGAGACAATGAGGAAGCAGGACTTGAAAATCTTAACCCTGACAGGGCATACTGAGGGCAAGAGAGATTGGAGATGCCAGTGAGCCACTTACTTGATGAGCTTGTGTGAATGGATGGTGAAACAATGGAGGGTCCTGTCACTGGATCTAACAAAAGGCTTTTATCCACTGGGCCATGTGTCCTAGGACATATGGCACAGTGGATAAGGACGTTAGTTATAAAATGGCACAGTGGATAAAGGCATTAGTTAGATCCAGTGACAGGACCCAAAGAGTGTGAGTTCAATACCTGGTTAAGGTGGTGGAGAACTTGGAGAGGGGAATTAAAAGAAGATAACTGACATCCATTAGAAATGGCACATGGAATTAGAACAGTCTACCCCAGTGAGAGAAATAAAGGGTTCAGTTTGACATTCCATCCAGTTGAAGAAGGCCGGAGTGCATAACGGTTGAAGCGTTGTGATAGACATAGCAACAAAGATGAGGAAAATCATCCAAATAATGTAAATAGTGAACTGATTATTATGTTTTATTTGTGAATTTTGAAATCATAAAAAAATACCACTGCAAATAGGTGAATACATTATCTATTTTCACTGTCCTAACTGTTTTGTATAAATATTGAAAAGTGGTAGGCCCACACTATAAAAAGTGTATATACAAGTCAGAGTGGAAAACTTCATTACCAAACCTTACAAAAACTGACCAATTGGTCAAAGATTCAAATTATTTTTGGAATTCTCTTCTTGGTCAAGCCAGAAAACTTTCCAACACCACCATTCCCAAAAGTGGCAAATTACATTTTATTCAAACTGAATAATTTCTGAGTTTCATTTACCAATTTTAATAGATGATAAAAGTTCTTTTATGCTACAGGGTGCAATGTGCAAATTTTCGCCATTTTATATTTTTAATTTCACAAATGCACATTTTTGATTTCATCAGCTGTACCATATAATAGGGTCAGTTGGGCACCATCTGTGAGAAAAAGAGCACCATGACACAATTCACTCTGCCATAAATTTGGAAACAGCATACTGTACTGCTTAACATCTGTGCCAGAAGCTCGAATATGAACATTACAGAGTGTTTGAGTATCAATCTGAGGAGAGTGCAGAGGATTTGGAAAGAGTTCAATGAGTCTGATGATGATGACTACGAAGGTGTTTGGAGTGACCACTAGTAATGGTTATGTTATGCCTCCATTCATATTCCCACAGAGCCTCAGATTCAACATCGCCTATATTAAGTTCCTTGATAAGGTAATGCTGCATGCTGGAATCGCCTCCCCAGACTGTTAACATAAGTAAGTTATGTAAGAGGGTTGCTGGTGGAAAACCCTACATCTGGCCACACAATTAAGAGAAACCAGTTATAGCTGTGACTATATTACCTGCTTGATTATTATGTGTGGGGTGCAGTTGTGTGAGATACCAACAAAACTCCTTGTAACACCAAAGATGAACCTTAGGCAAGGATTATGGTAGCATTCACCAGGAGAGTTGGAGAAGATTCTGAAGTCATCTGGAGGCTGTGATTGAAATCAATGGCGATTTTATTAAATCAATTTACTCTTTAATATTTCAAGATATTTTTGTGTAATTTTAGTAAATATATCTGTTAAAATCAGATGTCAGTGTTATTTTAATTTTTGTGTAATTTAATCGGTGATTTATCTATTGTACTCTGTACATGATCAGAAGAGCTACAGAATTTTCCTGTTTCTTTGTAATAGATTCTTCTCATGATGAAGAATCTATATCTATATCTACCACATATGTGCAGATGGCTGAGTGGTTAGAACATTTGCTTTTGTACCATGACTCAGGTTCAAATCTTCCTTATGTTAACAGTCTGAGGAGGCAATTCCAGCATGCAGCAACTTTGGAAATTACCTGAAACCATGTCACCAGTTGACTGAAGCCTTGTAAGTGAATTTTGATTTGCACATACTTTTTTAGTTACATGTTAATTAACTTTTTCTTTCTAAATTAAATTTGTTTTGGCTAACTTTGGTGAACCAACAAGAACCAGTGATCAGCCCATTACAGAAATTTATTAAAGAAAATAATTTGAAGAATGTTTGCAACAATATCATCATGGTCTCAAAAAATGTATAGCTTCCCAAGGGGAATATGTTCAAGATGAAAGCAGTAAATAGTGTCCAAGCAAGCAAACTTTGCTTTCACAGGCTCAGTCTTATCACAATTTATACTCATTAAGTGTTCAAACAGGTTGTAATATGTTACATCTACTGGAGATCAAGTGGCAGCAAATCTCTTTTATATATCAGCACTATCCTTTGTGAAATCAATGATCTGATTTTTCTGTTTCTATACTGAATGTTAATATTGATTAATATCATAGACATTATTAATATTCTGCTTGTTTGTATAAATGACTATTATACTTTTCTACCAAGGATCAGAGTGTAGTATTTGCCTAATCCCTGAGTCTCCTTAGCTAGAATCAGTGATGCTTTCTAATGGAAAGAAAGTTAAAAAAGAAAGAAAAGAAAACTTGATGCACATATTCTAGGCAGCAATAAAAAAGGATTTCTGTTTCACTTTTAGCTTTCTCCATGATTTTTCATTTGCAATATTATTTGCGTCTTTTTTTCATGGAGTATTTTATTTGTTCATTTTTTTTTTCTTTTCTTCATGTGTTCTTCATTAATCCCTTGTTATTTCTTTTAATTCTTATTTTCTTTTTCGTCATATTCTTTATTTTAATTCTATTGTATTGTTGTACATATTTATCCAATTCTGCCTTCTTCATTTCGACGCAGTCTTTAATACTGATCTGTCCTTTGCTACCTTCTTTACATTTTATATTTAATCCGTGTCGTCTTTGGGATATAGGGCTATTTTTGTGTGGGTATGAATTTTCTTGTTTGTTACTTCATTGATTTGAGTTCCTTTTTTGTCCAATGCATCTCACGACCTATACTGTCCAGGTGTTCAACCCTTTTGTCAGGTTTCTGCTATTTCATTTCATACTATTTCAAGTATTTTCCTTATCCTCCTGTTCTTATTTTTCCTTTCATTTTTTCCTGTTTTATTGAGTCACATTGAGTACACCAAGACATTTATAAGTGTCCTGTGTGCTTAATTCCATGATTGTCTTGCTATCCGATATGTCAATTCCACTTGTTGTCCCATGTCTTTCCCTCTGCATTACTAAGGTTGCACTTTCCTCCATCCAAAATTCCATTCTGATGTCATCATTGCAGTTTTTAACTTTGTTTAACAGCATTTTGATTATTTTTTCTTTTTTTCTTTACAAACTTTACGTTGTCTCTGTACATGCACTGCTTGACTTTTTTCTCTTCTGTTATAGAATTTGTATTTTTTGCTGTCTTTTAAGATCAGATTTAGCAGTATCATAGCTCTGACAAGCAATTATAGAGATGGAGTCTTCTTAAAAGTTTCTTTTTTAATATTTACCTATATTAAGGCTTCTCATATTGAAATCGGAATGAAAGCAATGATGGCATATACTCCTGAATCTATCATAAACATTCAGAATAGGGAAATAATAAATACTAAACAATTCAAATACCTCAATGTCGCGATCAGTTATAACTATGGTTGCAAGACATTCCTTATATACTGGACATGTCACGTACTGGATAATTTTGTCCCTTGTCCTGTAATGACCTTTCAGAGACACCTCAGGTGTCCCGTATTTAGTATATTTTCAAATTTTGTTATAAAAATATATTTTTACTATCTCCTTATGATTTTCTTTTCTTAGATTCTCTTGATGAAAGTAATCCAAATATAATGAGAAAACTAGTGTTGCTAGAAGTATATATAAAACTGACATGTTTACATCTTGTTCAGTTGCTATGGTTGACTGAGGACAGTGACACTGTTAGCATTTTGCTTGCCAACCAGGCTGCTATGCAGTTCTATATCAGTATTGAATCATTCTGTCAACAAACCCCATTCAAGATGCTGAAATGTAAGTTTCAATTTTGTGGTGAATATTCCAATGAATCAAAATTTATCAAACAAGGCAGAAGGTGTTTTGAAGCAAAATATGGTGTATGAAATTGCAATTTCATTATTGAACAGGGGGTAAAGTCTGATGTCAAAAAACACATGGAAACAACAAAGCACAAGAGATTTTAAGAGTATCTTGTATTTCTAAATTTCTAATCTCGCCACCTTAGTTATAACAAATTCAGTATAGGCAATAAGGAAATTAAATATATGATAGGCTGTTCTAGGAGTAGTTTTTCCAACACTGCAAGATGTCATAAAACCATAACATTAATCTAAGAACCTGATTTATATTGTTAAATAAACGACATCCAATTTGTTCAGAAATGTCTAACCATTCTGATGTATACAACCGTTTTCTCAGATCAATGTCTAAAATTGGTTTTGAGTGAATGAACCCTGTGTATTTTAGAGAGGTCTATCCTTCATCAAAATTTGTGGACTGGCACTACAGCATCACAAACAAAAAACATTATCAAATAACATGAACCATGTCACCTGAGAACGCTCAACAACAGTAACAACAACAATCAATAGCAGCTGTAACTTGGAGAGAGTAAATACTTAAATAATCAAGATGTTGTCTGTTTACACTACTTGAAACAAAAGTTTAGAAAGAAAGTCCCATCAATACAAGAAAGAGCAATAACAGATAGTGGACTTAAGAAATTTATTTTCCTGAAAAAACTATTTGAAGAGAAAGTTTTTATAAATTTCAAATGACCATCATGCTAACTGTTTTGTCATTGAATCTATATATAACATTCTGTGACTTCTGTTAGTCCATCTGTCTAAAATAGCTACACACAGACTGAGTGAAACAAAATTTTAGGGAAAATCACAAACAGGTAAAGGAGTAAAAAGTACTACTCATTTTCTAGAGTGCATAGTTTAGTACAATAAATTTTCATTAACTTTTTGGAAAAATTAAAAGTTTTATTATTTAACATACATAATACTACTACTACAATTTAAAAACAATTTAATTATTAAATTAACAAATACTTACTTAATAAAAATACAATATTGTTTTTTGCATATATTTTCTTTAAATTTTTATATTTCATCAATTGGTTTGTGAACTTCAATGAAACGTTTGTAAATCTTGACAAAAATGTTAACAATAACTTCAACAATACTAAATTCTAGTGCTGAATATTTCCGTATAAGGAAACAACTAATCTCACAATTATCACTTGTAGTTAGATTCATTTTATAATATTTTATTAGTTATGAATTTAGTTAATCTGGGATAATCTGTGACATTCAAATATCCAGCTACGAGGAACTATGTTGTATGATTTTGTGCATTAAACCCAACACTTTGTAAGGCTTTTCCTTCTCAATCTTCATTCCTTCAAGATTTTCTGGTCTGAGTAGAAGAGATTATTTGATCCTCTTGTTTCATTATTGTTCTTCTGTTAATAGTCTGATATCTCAGACAGGCGGGATATGTGTGTGTGTGTGTGTGTAACAAATGCATGGCCGCAATTTTCAACGGATTTGCACCAAAATTTACATGCACATGCTCCAAGTTAGCAGGATGGCCAAGACTGACTTTGCATTTCCAAACTCCCATCGATAGTGGAAATGATCAATATTTTCATGCTTCTACAGCAGTTTTCATGTAGTTTGCGGCTATTTTCTACTGGCACGAGTGAGAGCCTATAGCTGGCTGCCATGAATAGGCAGGAAGATTCTATTGGCCAGCGTGAGAGCCAACAGCTGACTGACATGAATGTTAACTAGCATGCTAGCATGCAAATAAAAAAATCGATAGCTGCATTCATCACAAGTGGGAAAAATTTAAATTTGCGTGGCACTTTACTCCAATAGGCTCATTCGCTTGCTTAAACTCAACATTGATTCTGATTCTGCAGAACTGGGTTGGGTGTGAAAAAGTATTTGTTGTTAACATTCTTTTTTCATTCGGTTATTCCAGTTACGAGTCCTTTTTTTAAAGCTGATCGTTTTGTGTTCATTTTGTTTAGTTCTTTTATTGTAACAAATTTAATGTTTAGTATACAGCTAAGAAAAAATTTGCAGTGTGAGATAGGCAAGAAGTAAGGCATGTAACAACATCAGCACGGCAAAGGGCACTCCTTTAAAGGCAAGGAAGGGCAAAAATATTTTAAGTCAAGTGATAGCGATTGCTGTATGAGTCGTATGATTTTTGAATCAAGCACGGGCAACGCTGGGCCATGCTGCTAGTTACTTGTAAAGTTCCTTTTTTTTAATCATTTAACCCCAAGCAAGGCAATAGTACCACTAAAGCATGTCATATATGACAAGGAAGCAAGAAGACAAAGGAGAATTTCACAAGTGTGAGAGAAGAACCTATCAGAATAGAACTTATGGTTACATTTAGCTATTTTAACAATAGAATGATGAGATCTAGTTGCCAATAAATATTTTCATGGCAACTGATCTAATAAGCTTTTTTCCCTGGTACTCTGACCACATGAATTTAAGCATCTGTTTACTATTGAATTAGTTAAATGTAATCAGCACTTCTACTTCAACAGTTTCTTTTCTCACACTTCCCGCCTGTGGAACTCTCTTCTGATTAATTGCTTCCCTCATAACTACAATCTTTAAAAATTTAAATTCAACATCAATAACTATATTCTATTTTCTTGAATCCCATTCAGCTTTTATCTTTTCGTCAATCCCCACCGACACCTAGTCATTTCTCCCATTTTCACTCACTGAAACCCATTGCAAACTAGAGACATTCCAACCTAACCTGGGGTGAAATGATTAAAAAAAAATTATTATTTTTATAATCATGCATGAAGGAATAAAGTGAATCAGAACAATTGCTATGAAAATATTTATAGGAAAACCCCGGAAAATCCATATTACAGAAGTGTGAATGTGATTGAAGCCAAGATGTCAGCCCTGGACTGATGACATTACAGGCACTTATTTGAATTTTGTCAAGAATCTCAAATTAGGGAGCAGGAGCACCAGACCATATTCTGTGCAGCTACAATTCATGTTTTTGCTCTGTTCCTGTTTAAATACTTTTCTACAGATGCAATACTGCATCTCTGTTGCTATCTACATGGCAAATGTTGAGATGCGCTCATTCTTTAGTTCCACTAATTCAGATTTTTACCACTAGGACACACTATGCTACTTCCACAGAGTTAAATCACCCTCATATCCTCCATGATCTGAATGTAATTAGAAAATACCACTCAGACAACATTTGCCTAAGCACTGCTAGTTTATAGAACAGACAACTATGTGGATGTTTCTCTAAACACTATAATATTAACATCTTCAAGTCAATATCCACGTCCTGGGTATGACGATAAACTATGTCCAACAACAAGGCTTCAGATAATGTTTTCGGAAAAACAATGTTGCCAGCTATGTGTTTTTGAAACAATAATGTTGCCAGCTATGTGTTTTTGAAACAATAATGTTGCCAGCTATACGTTTTTAAACAATAATGTTGCCAGCTATACGTTTTTTTGGAAAAAATAATGTTGCCAGCTATACGTTTTTTTGGAAAAAATAATGTTGCCAGCTATACGTTTTTTTGGAAAAAATAATGTTGCCAGCTATACGTTTTTTTGGAAAAAATAATGTTGCCAGCTATACGTTTTTTTGGAAAAAATAATGTTGCCAGCTATACGTTTTTTTGGAAAAAATAATGTTGCCAGCTATACGTTTTTCGGAAAAATAATGTTGCCAGCTCAACGTTGTTGAAACAATAATGTTGCCAGGTATGCATTTATGAAACAATAATGTTGCCAGCTATACATTTTTTGGAAAAAATAATGTTGCCAGCTATGTGTTTTTGAAACAATAACGTTGCCAGCTATACGTTTTTTGTTAAAACAATGTTGCCAGATATGCGTTTTTGAAACATCAATGTTACCAGCTATACTTTTTTGGAAAGAATAATGTTGCCAACTATACGTTTTTTTTGAAAAAATAATGTTGCCAGCTGTATGTTTAATAGTACTGTATATTTAATATATGTATAGGTATATATATATATATATATATATGTGTGTGTGTGTGTATGTATATATATATATATATATATATATATATATATATACCTTAATTTGGCATTAAATGACCCAAAGTGGTTGATATGCCATAAAACCCAACCAACCAACCAAATCAATAGTCAATCATTATCTATTCTCTATATCCTCATAATCTTCACATCCTACCACCTCCTCTTTTATTCATATCACACACCTCAACAAGTGCCTACATTGAGAGGCTTTTGAGCCTTGTATTGAGTGCACTTTAGCATTAAAAACAAATAAGTGATTTGATTAAAATATACATAAGAGGTTACATTCATATTGCCTCAGTCTGTATAGTTTGAATCCACGTCACACACTTACACATACACCTTCAGCCACTAGATATCACAATTCTTCTTTGCATGAGAGAAATGCGTTTGATATGCTTTCAATATAATATAAATATGACTGCTTGCATTTGTAATGCCAGATGTTTTAATAATGAAAATACTTTTCTGGTTATATTTGGTAAGATCAAATCAAAATGACATTTCCAAGATTTCTTAGCTCAATAGGTTTCAAACAAACTCTGTAAGCAGCCATAATAAAGGCAGTGTTATAAGATTACTCAGATAAAAGATGATGATCTGACATGTATAAGTAAAATAGTCTGTTTTGGTGCTTTAGAAAAACAAAACAAAATGAAAAATGATTTCTTTTTAGTTATGCCAATATGCCATTTTGTATTGGTGACTGTGTGAGGAGATTTGTGGCAGGAGGGGAAGATTAACTCAAGGTGTCCAGAATGAGATTGAGAAATAGTGAAAAGTTAAGTCAACCATGATATATTGAGAAAAAGAAAGAAATGTTAAAAATAAAAGAAAGAAATGGCAAATGAAATGGAGGTAAAAATAATTAAGAAACAAAAAACAAATAAAATCATTCAAAGAAAGAAAGAAAGAAAGAAAGAAAGAAAGAAATGGAATATAAAGAAAGAAAGAAAGAAAGAAATGGAATATAAAGAAAGAAAGAAAGAAAGAAATGGAATATAAAGAAAGAAAGAAAGAATGAAATGGAATATAAAGAAAGAAAGAAAGAAAGAAATGGAATATAAAGAAAGAAAGAAAGAAAGAAATGGAATATAAAGAAAGAAAGAAAGAAAGAAATGGAATATAAAGAAAGAAAGAAAGAAAGAAAGAAATGGAATATAAAGAAAGAAAGAAAGAAAGAAATGGAATATAAAGAAAGAAAGAAAGAAAGAAAGAAAGAAATGGAATATAAAGAAATAAAGAAAGAAAGAAAGAAAGAAAGAAAGAAAGAAATGGAATATAAAGAAAGAAAGAAAGAAAGAAATGGAATATAAAGAAAGAAAGAAAGAAAGAAATGGAATATAAAGAAAGAAAGAAAGAAATGGAATATAAAGAAAGAAAGAAAGAAAGAAATGGAATATAAAGAAAGAAAGAAAGAAAGAAATGGAATATAAAGAAAGAAAGAAAGAAAGAAAGAAATGGAATATAAAGAAAGAAAGAAAGAAAGAAATGGAATATAAAGAAAGAAAGAAAGAAAGAAATGGAATATAAAGAAAGAAAGAAAGAAAGAAAGAAATGGAATATAAAGAAAGAAAGAAAGAAAGAAAGAAAGAAATGGAATATAAAGAAAGAAAGAAAGAAAGAAAGAAATGGAATATAAAGAAAGAAAGAAAGAAAGAAAGAAATGGAATATAAAGAAAGAAAGAAAGAAAGAAAGAAATGGAATATAAAGAAAGAAAGAAAGAAAGAAAGAAATGGAATATAAAGAAAGAAAGAAAGAAAGAAAGAAATGGAATATAAAGAAAGAAAGAAAGAAAGAAAGAAATGGAATATAAAGAAAGAAAGAAAGAAAGAAAGAAAGAAAGAAATGGAATATAAAGAAAGAAAGAAAGAAATGGAATATAAAGAAAGAAAGAAAGAAATGGAATATAAAGAAAGAAAGAAAGAAATGGAATATAAAGAAAGAAAGAAAGAAATGGAATATAAAGAAAGAAAGAAAGAAATGGAATATAAAGAAAGAAATGGAATATAAAGAAAGAAAGAAAGAAAGAAAGAAAGAAAGAAATGGAATATAAAGAAAGAAAGAAAGAAAGAAAGAAATGGAATATAAAGAAAGAAAGAAAGAAAGAAATGGAATATAAAGAAAGAAAGAAAGAAATGGAATATAAAGAAAGAAAGAAAGAAAGAAAGAAAGAAATGGAATATAAAGAAAGAAAGAAAGAAAGAAATGGAATATAAAGAAAGAAAGAAAGAAAGAAAGAAATGGAATATAAAGAAAGAAAGAAAGAAAGAAATGGAATATAAAGAAAGAAAGAAAGAAAGAAAGAAAGAAAGAAATGGAATATGAAGAAAGAAAGAAAGAAAGAAAGAAAGAAATGGAATATGAAGAAAGAAAGAAAGAAAGAAAGAAATGGAATATGAAGAAAGAAAGAAAGAAAGAAAGAAATGGAATATGAAGAAAGAAAGAAAGAAAGAAAGAAAGAAATGGAATATGAAGAAAGAAAGAAAGAAAGAAAGAAATGGAATATGAAGAAAGAAAGAAAGAAAGAAAGAAAGAAAGAAATGGAATATGAAGAAAGAAAGAAAGAAAGAAAGAAAGAAATGGAATATGAAGAAAGAAAGAAAGAAAGAAAGAAATGGAATATGAAGAAAGAAAGAAAGAAAATTAAAAGAAAGATGAAGATAAAATTTGAGTAGTTAAAGGCATTAACAAAGAAAGAAAAAAAGATTAATATGAAAAAGAAAATGAATAGAAAAAGAAATAATGAAAGAAATGAATTAAGACAGAAAGGAAGTAAATAGATAAAAACGACTGAAAGTAAGGAAGGAAAATGAAAAAAAGAGAATGGAAAATAAGGTGATCAGGCAAAAGGTGGAGAAAAAAGGAGTAAGACAGGAAAGAAGAGAAAAAAAAAGAAAAATAGTTAAGTGAAAGAAATTTAAAAAGAAGTCAAAAAACGAAAAAAAAAAAGAGAAAAATGAATAACGAGTTTTAAGAAAATGAATAAAATGTTAAAAAGGATGAAAATGAAGATACAAAGAGAATGGAAAGAGAAAAAGAATGGGATGAGAAAGAAAATAGAAAGAGAAAGAAAAGAGAAAGGAAATAGAAAGAGAAGGAAACGAGAAAGAGTAAAACAATAGAAAGAGACTAAAAATAGAAAGAGAAAAGAGAAAAAGAAAGAAAAAAGAAAGAAAATAGAAAGACAAGCAAAAGAGAAAAGAAAGAAAATAGAAACAGAAAGAAAATAGAAACAGAAAATGAAAGAAAAGAGAAAGAAAACAGAAAAATAGAAAAAATAAAAACAGAAAACAAAAGAAAAGAAAGTAGAAAAAGAAAAAAGAAGAAAAAGAAAGTAGAAAAAGAAAAAAGAAGAAAAAGAAAGTAGAAAAAGAAAAAAGAAGAAAAAGAAAACAGAAAAAGAAAGAAAAAAATTGTGAAGGTCTGGAGTAAAAAATAAGCAGCGGAAAGCATTTATATTGCACTTAGCATTTTGCTTTTTCACAGATTCTACTATTTATGTTGAGAAGAAATCTGACAAGAATGTAAACATATGCACTATTTCCCAACTTCCTGTCACATGAAGACATGGATGGACTTTTATGGATTTGCCTGCCTTTTTCTCCCTTTACAAGGCATAAAGTAAAAAAACAGAATCGGAAAACTCTGAAGAAATGGAAATGAAAAGCCCCTTACATACAGGAAAAAGAACAAAAAACAAAGGATATAAAATGGAGCAAGTAAGGAATTAGGGAAATAAAAATGTACAGAGGAAAAAGAGAGAAGAAAATCCTAAATGGGAGGAGAGGAATAAGAAATAGCTGGAGAAAAGCAGACGTGAGAAAAAGTTGAGGGCAGACAGAAATAGTAAATGATTTAAGATTAAAACAAGGAAAACATGATTGTGAGAAGAGAAAAAAGTAATATAAAGAACTGGCAGATTAAGAAAGAAAGAAAGACAGAAAGAAAGAAAGACAGAAAGAAAGAAAGAAAGAAAGAAAGGAAAATTGCTAAAGGTAAACAGCAAATCATAAGATAGGGCAAGAAAAACATGATGAAAAAGAATAAATTTTGAAGAAAAGACAATGTTGAAGAAGAGTGGAAAGAAAAAAAAAAGGATGAATTTGAAGTAAAGATAACATTAATAATTTTTTAAAAAAGAAGCTGAAGAGTGAATGAAAACAGAATAAATTTGAAAAGAAGAACAGCTTGATGAAAGAAAGAAAGAAAATAAATAGAAATAGAACAATTTTTTAAGAAAAAAAGGCTTTGAGGAAAGAAGATAAGGAGAAGAATAAAGAATAAGTTTTAAGAAAAGAAAAAAGGTTAAAAGAAGAAACAATAGAAACAGAATAAAAAAAAAAACTAATTTTGAAAATGTAAGGAAAAAGGAAAGTCAAAAATAAAAGTATAAGAAAAATGATGAAAAATATAAAATTAACAGAACTAAAAAGAAAAAGAGAAAATGAAAATAAAAATGAATTAAGCAATAATAAAAAAGAAGTGAACAAGAAAAAAAAAGAAGCAAAGGTAATGAAGCTAAAAATCTGAAATATTGAAGAGGAAGAAAAAAATGACAGAAAGAAATAGACAAAGAAGAGAGAGAAAGAAAATACAAGAAAAGGAGAAAAACCCTTTGCCAAATGAAGAAGGACAAATAGATTTTATGAAGTATCATTTAAAAAAGTAGAAAAAAGAAACAATCAAAGTTAAGAGAAGATTAAAAGGAAATAAAACAGAAAAGAAAGCAAAAAGTTGTTAGGGAAAAGCAGATGGTGAAGAAAGAGATGAAAAGTTGGAAAATAAAATAAAGGAGACCTTGCTGGTTGATATTTAGATTCAGGAAATGGACTTTCGATGCTAACAGCAACATATGAGGAAATTTAAATGCTTCACATTTGTTATTATGATAGACAGATAGTTTGAGGAAGTCAAGACAAAAAAATAAGAATCATGAAAGGACACAGGAAAAGAAAGGGAAAGGAATGCCTGTCATTGTGGGTAATATTAGATTTGCTATGCACAATCCATGGAGACAAGATGGTCATGGTGTGTGTGGGAGATGCTTACAAAAGTTTCCATCTCCCACCAAGAAAAAAAAAACCTTCATTGTCTATGTTGCAATTCTGTGCAATGGGATTTTCAAGGGTGTGAATAGATATCACACTTTGTGGTGCAGGAACTTCACTAGTTGATATTCCCAAAGGTTGGTTTCATATAAAACCAACAGAAGATTTAATTATTATACAGACACCTATAAATATTATGGTAAAGTAAAAGTAATAAGTCACAATTTGGTTTTCTCATTAGTCTTTTATATGAACCTTCTTTGCCTTTTAGTAATGCCAAATAAGATCCTGTTATAATATCTTTGAAACTAGTCATATTTCTTTATGTTGTATTATTTTTTACAATGATGTTCACTCTGTGAGATACTCAAGCTAGAGGGTTACAGAGTAAGAGGCAGAGTTTATGGGAATATGTGGGGAAATTTAAAAGTTAAACCTAGACTTGCACAGATTAAGAGTATAGTAACTGGGGAAGCATATTCTTAAGAGTTGGTTTTAAAAAGTAGCAGTTTGTAGGAAGAAGCTGCTTGAGTGGAATTTACATCACACCACTTGAATAAGAAAGGCAATGAGGATAATTCCCTACAATGTACTTTCATGGTATGGCATGGCAGATTTTAGCAGTCAAGGTTAGATCTAGTGGAACTAAGAGATGTAGTTCATTTGAACACTTTCTATAGAAAAAGCAATAGAGCAGTGTCAGGCTTGAAACATTTCATCTGTCAGAAAGGAGTCATACGGTGGAAAATTATTTGTCACCTACAAGGATGTGAAGATGCTTTTTTGGACTCTATTGAGAGTGGAAAGTGAAGACTTGGATGATCTTGTTCATATATGACAGAAGTACTCCATTTTCAGCCCAATTTTGCTCTTGTAAAGGGAGAGAATAAAATGGGGAGTGGTACAAGGATCCAACCATTTTTCTAGAATTGCTAGCAAAGAATTGCATGTACAAGTCTGGATTGAGTTTAAGTTTCGCTCAAGACATGATGTTCCCCTGAGGGAATACCTATTCAATATGATTGGTTAAAGTTCTGGGTTTGATTGGTTTGGTTTGGTTTATTTTGTTTTACAGCATATCAATCTCAATGGATTATTTAAAACCAACAAAATTTTTTATTGCTGGTAATATCTTGTTTTGTCAAAAATCTGTCTCTGGTAATATTTTTCCTTCAAAATAGTATTGCTGGTAATAAATTTTTCAGAAAAGTATTGCTGGTAATAGTTAACTATTTGCCCATAGCTGCCATATCATATCAGGGTGGACCTGTGAACACCAGCAATTAAGAGGTGGTTCCATGGTCCTCAAAACCTCCTGATCAGAAGCCTTGCTGCTGGACGTAGTTTATCGTCTTACCCAGGATGCGGATGTTGTTTAACGCCTTACCCCGGACAGAGGTTTGATTAGTTGTTATAATTGAATACTTGTTATAACATCATTGAAACTCATACTAATTCTTTGGTTATTATATGAGAATGTTTGTCATAATATCATTATCATTAGATACAATTATTTCTGATGAAGTTGACTGATTTCCTTCACAGTGGATGGGTTCTTGTGTGGCTGACTGCCAGACCAACTTTACTTCTATAGTTTGAACAGCATCATGCAGTTGTTGGGTTTATAAACTTCATCTGATCCTATATAGAGAGATTGGTTGCATGTTGTAAGGCAGTCTCTCTTTGTTTAATAAAACAAAACGAGCTTAGAAAAGGCTGACCACCACCAGAAGTGACCAGACCTACTCTGAAGCAATATGCAAGAAATTCTCTCCACCACCTATGGTACCAGTTGCCTAGGGTTTTAAAGGTACAATTTATCTAGCCCTATTTTACTCCACCAGATGGGTAAGTCCACCTGACATATTCTCTATATATAAGAAAGGACATTGTGTTTATGTTAACCATTGTATTCATGTTTAAATAAATATCTTTATTACATGTTGATAAAATATTCTTCTTAACTGTGTCAGTCCCAAAGTAAAGTGGCACTAGCACAATACAGTTATGTTACTGACTGGCTCAATTACAAGCTGATTCTGCTAGTCAGTTAGAGAAGATATTATAGGTCTTCAGGATTGGCAATAATGTGATCCCTGTATTAATTTTACTGACTACAAACAGTCTTTTCCTCTGACTTCAATTCACCAAAGAAAACACATTGAAGGAGTTGGTTCTCAAGCATGCACATGATGTAGCCAACAAACATGGTTTTGATCAACATTGCTTTTGAATTTCAATGTTATACATTATCATGCCAATGTAAACTAAGGATTCTTTAAAGGCAAAAAACATGGAATTGTATAAGATTTCAAAAAACTTGATGATATACAACCCAGGATTAGCAGCTAAATAACACATACTGTATTGTAGATATTGACCTTGGTTTTCCTCATTAGTTTACTGTCCAGGAAGTCACTGATAAAGTTGGATAATGTATGATAAAATTCCTATTCACAGTATATAAACAGTAGAATATATATATAGGATATAAACAGTAGAGTAGTTTGATCCCTTTTGTCCTACAAAGGAATCTTTGAAGGCTAGTACTTTAACCATATAAAAATTAAAAAAAAAATTAAAAATGCATCTTATGATCCACCAATAATTTGCAGAAATAAATATACATATAATGAAGAGATGTTCTTAATACATTCATTTTTATATATTTAATATTTTTATAACTTTTGTTTCATATTATAATTTAAAAAAATAATGGCAGTTTTTTTCCAAGTATCTTATGGAACCAGTTTCATATTATAATTTAAAATAATAATGGCAGTTTGTTTCCAAGTATCTTATGGGACCAGTTTCATATTATAATTTAAAATAATAATGGCAGTTTGTTTCCAAGTATCTTATGGGACCAGTTTCATATTATAATTTAAAATAATAATGGCAGTTTGTTTCCAAGTATCTTATGGGACCAGTTTCATATTATAATTTAAAATAATAATGGCAGTTTGTTTCCAAGTATCTTATGGGACCAGTTTCCTATTATAATTTAAAATAATAATGGCTGTTTGTTTCCAAGTATCTTATGGGACCAGTTTCATATTATAATTTAAAATAATAATGGCAGTTTGTTTCCAAGTATCTTATGGGACCAGTTAATCCCTGAGAAGATCTTAGTAACAGTTTCTGGGAGAGAGGTCATAATCTGGCATGATCACCATTTTGAACAAAGTCAGTATACACAAATTTCATAATGACTAAGCAAAATCCTTGACAGCTTCATCTACCCAATTTTACTCACAAGTTATGGCATGAGTGACCAATTATTTTTCCCATTACAACATCTCTTTCACAGGCAGGATGTGGTAAAACTCTTGCTGCTCTGTCACTACTTCCATGGAAAGTTCTTGGATGAACTACATTCCTTTGTTTTGTGAGTACTAACCTTTATGTCATGCCACTTACATCGTAGCAAACCACCCACATTCCATCTGTATTCCATCGGTGAGAAGTCAATTCAACTTGAACAGCTTCTTCTTGCAAACTTCTGTTCTGTGGAAGCAACTCCCAAGAGGATGTTTCCCCAATTGCTACAATCTTAACCTGTTCAAATGTAGGGTTATCTCCCCCTATTATCCATATAAACTGTCTCTTATTGTAACCCTCTAGATCATACAAGGTGAACCTTACTGGAAAAAAAAAGAGAAATGTGAAACTGAGATATAAAACACGCATTATAGTGAAAGAAGTATTTAAAAAATTAATCAAGATGTTGGGAAATGGAAAAATTTTGTTAGAAACAAAGAAAAATTGCTGGATTGCTATGTGATATCTATGCCTTCTATATGGCAGAGAATATTGAACAATCTTCCCATGGATGAGGAGAAAACTAGAAGCAGCAGAAATATGGTTCTATAGAAGGACACTGAAAGGATGGAGTGAGTAAACAACAAAAAAGACTTAAAGAAAATGGCAAGAGAAAGAACACTTCAGAATCAGGAAAAGGCAGCTGAAATTCTTTGGATGCATGATTAGGAAGGCGGGCTTTGAAAACCAAATGGTCATGGGGCATACTGAATGCAATAGAGATAGGGGAAGACAGCAAGCCACTTATCTGATGAGCATGTATGAATGGATGGCAGGACAGCAAAGGGAGAAAAACTGCTAAAAGCCACACAAGATAGAAAGTTGTGGAGGGCTATGATTACTTACACCTTGAAGAGATGTGGCACAGGGAAGAAAAAGAAAAAAATGTAGACTTCCAGAAAGTTGCAAATTTCAGGCACCTCTAATTGATCATGTGATGAGTGGGAATGTTGTGTATTAAAGTGCAATGCTATCCAAATGCAGGCACATTCATGCACTCTCAGACTGTAAACTGGAAAAAGAACAGACACATTTGGACACTTCCTGCCTTAAAAGTTTAACTTGACAGAGGAAGAGAATGATCATTTCATTCAAATTCTTTGAACATTTGGTGAATAGCTTATAAGTTTTCACAACAACACAAATCATAAAATAAGAAAGAATGAGTAAGTTTAGAGATCATGTTTATTAATATCTTTAAAAGTACCAATCATTTTTACTACCAATAACCTGCATTGCATTTTCTGCATTCTCACAAAACTCATTGACTCGAGTTAACTTACTACCAAGTTCTTTAAGGAATTTTCAGAATATATGGTTATTAGCAACAAGAAGAGCTTAACATGTAAATTACAAATTGGAGAAGCCAAAATCAAACAAATACAACAATTTAAATATCTCGGAAGTATTTTAACAGAGGAAGTGCAACACTAAAATCTGAAAGCACACTTGGATAGCGAAAGATGCCTTTTTAAACTAAAAGTATTAAGAAATGGGAAAATTTCATTATAAACAATATCAATCCACCTATATGGCAGTGAATGCTGGAAAATCTCCTTACAAATGAAGTAAAGACTTGAAGCAACAGAAATGTGGTTCTACAGAAGGCTGTTGAGAATACCATGGACCAAAAATATGAGCAACAACAAAGAAAATGGCAATGAAAAGGACACTTATACTAAACATCAGAAAGATAATGTTGAAATTTCTAGGGTACATAATGAGGAAAGAGGTCTTGGAAAATTTGACACTCACTGGAGAGATTGAAGAAAAGAGGGACAAAGGAAAACATTGCATAACCTACCTAGTGAACATGTCTGAATGGATGGCAGAACAGGGTTTAGGAGAGATAGCAAAAAAATATTACCAATTAAGATCTACAAAAGACAAAATTGTGGATAGCCAACATCCTGAACTGATGCAGCCCATAGAAGAAATAGAAACTATGTTTAAAAGATATTTTATATCTATGCTTATCAGATATCATGGGTGTCTGTAGGGGGGAGGGCTAAAACAGTAAATAATCTACTAAGCTAATTAAACATGACAAGCATCTTAGGCTTAAATTATCTATTCAGACAATTGATATTTTGGAGACTTTTCAGGTTCTGTGAAAACCAGAGCAAAACAGTAAACAAAAATAGTCCAACCTGAAAATATAAAAATAAGTCAGTCATTATGTCTTTCTTTTATCACCATCCCTTACCTGTTTTTATCTCTTACTGTTTAAAAGCATCTACACAAATACAGGTATCCACTAAAAATAAGGTTCAAAGTAATAAAAATATCAGATTAAAAAATAAAATCCATGAATTATTTACAAATTGCTTTGTTTACATGAAACCGAGCAGTTATGAATTTCAAGGAAATCTGAATGATTAAAATAGGCTTGAAAGGTAGATAGACTTTCAAGGAAATCTGAATGATTAAAATGGGCTTGAAAGGTAGATAGACTTTCAAGGAAATCTGAATGATTAAAATGGGCTTGAAAGGTAAATAGACCTTCAAGGAAATCTGAATGATTAAAATGTGCTTCAAGGGCAGATAGACTTTCAAGGAAATCTGAATGATTAAAATGGGCTTCAAAGGCAGATAGACTTTCAAGGAAATCTGAATGATTAAAATGAGCTTCAAGGGCAGATATAGTTTCAAGGAAATCTGAATGATTAAAATGGGCTTCAAGGGCAGATATACTTTCAAGGAAATCTGAATGATTAAAATGGGCTTCAAGGGCAGATATACTTTCAAGGAAATCTGAATGATTAAAATGACCTTCAAAGACAGATAGACCTTCATTTGATTGTGAAGCTCTTCATACTCAAGTAGTAAAGGACACTTAATTAATAAGTAGTTTCTCCTGTGAAAGTAGAGTTCAAATCTGGAAGACACATAAGTTTTTCCAAATTTCACTTACACACAAATATTCTTGGGAAAGGTATTAATCCATCTTTTTACCACCCAGGACAGACTGGGTTCTTAGCCTTGGTTGGCAACTAGTCTACCAAAGAAAGAAATGGTAACCTACTGCAGGAAAAATCTTCTGCCTCGTCAGTCATATATTGAAAGATACATGATCGCTCAAGCATGAATCATGTGTGGTACTTAACTGATTGAGACAAAATATAATAAACAGAATGTCTACTGAAATAAAGGTTTCTACTAAAAGTAATATTTAAATAACAATATGGATAAAAAAATAAAATCCATTAACATAAATATATATATATATATATATATATAATATAATATAACAATATATTATTTTGTATAATTTTATATATCAACAAACAGAAAAATATGACAGATTGAAAAATTTCTTGCTACGAAATCAGACTGTGCACAAAATGAGATAAAACATGTCACAAGAAATTTTCCAGTTTGTCATATTTTCTTTATATATATATATATATATATATATATATGTATGTATGTATGTATATAAATAAAAAGAAAGAACAGTAAGATATATAATCTGGTGTTCTTATAGATATTTTTATTTTTACAAAATAGTGCTCAATGTAAATTTACAGAGTAGTGGCATTATAAATTAATTGATTTAAAATATGTTTTTTTCGCTACACAGTTCTAACCATGTTTCAAAAATAAAATGAAACATGGTTAGAACTGTGTAGCGAAAAACCATATTTTAAATCAATTAATTTATAATATATATATATATATATATATATATATATATATTTATATATTATGAAATGGATTAAGTCTGACAATTAATATATTTTCAGTTTATAAATTAATTTTATATATAATTTATTTAAGTAAATGCTCTGTTTTTAATTAAGCAGTATTAATTACTCAGGCCAGTAAATGTAATTAATACTGTTTAATTAAAACAGCATTTACTTAAATAAATTATATCTATAAAAATGACATATAAACAGAAAATATATTAAATGTATATGTCTTTTTATTACTTCAAATTTTATTTTTAGTTAATGCCCATATTTGAGTAGATAGTCTGTTTTTAAACAGTGCTTATTTTGTCAGCCAGCCTTCAGACTCAAGAAAGCTTCATAAAGAAAATGTCTCTTCCAGCAAGATTTGGATCAGCATCCCCTTCTGTCTGATCCATTAATTTGTAGAAATATCTATCTATCTATCTATCTATATATATATATATATGTATATATATATATATATACTAGAATTTTTGCAACACAAAAGCACACTTTGAAATCTTTGTAATATTTATTATTGATGAAGTTATTGCTAACATTTACAAACTCTATGTTGAAATAAGTATTTGCTATTTTAATCATCAAATTATTTTTAGAATAGTGGGAGTACTTTGTATGTTAAATAATGAAACTTAATTTTTCTGAAAAAAAATTAATGAAAATTTATTGTACTAAGCTACACACCTGACTAAAAACCAATTGTACTTTGTACCCCTTTACCTGTTTGCACTTTCCTGAAAATTTTGTTTTGATCAGTCAATGTATGGCTATTTTAGAGGGTGTGATGGGCAGATAGACAGTCTATCCGGAATCACAGAAATTTATATATATATATATATATATATATATATATATATATACATATATACTAGCAGTATGACCCATCTTCGACCAGGTCTTTTATTACTGGAAATTTTTGCTGTTCAATTGGAGCAGTTTAAGTTTAAAGTCAGTCCACCTGAAAATCAATATTGGTAACAACAATTGGGTGCAAGTGAGACACCTCCCCAAATGGTGGGGATTAACAATTTGAATGCGGGGTTGACCTGAAAAGAGCCGTGTTTGCGTTCTCAATCTTGTTTCAGCCTTACGCATAGCAGCAGTTGAAGAGGCATTTCTCCTCAGCCATTGAGTTTTTTGATCATCATTTTCAGCCTTGTGCACAGAAGCATTTGGATGAAAACTGTGGAAATGCATAAACAACATCCGATCACACACACATACGCACACACATACATACATACACACATTTTGAGAATTATAGATATAAATAATATTATTGTAATAATTTAAACTATTTATTTTTCTTAAAGTTTTGATGAAAGATATAAATCCAAGAACAGAAAGTAAATAGTAAAACGTTGATGAGAGTTATAATGAATAGGAAGTAGTGGAGAGCCATTGTCACCAACAATTTGAACTCAAAGCCAGTACTGAAGAATTATCTGTCAAACAAAAAAATTTCATTGAAATCAGATGAAAACTGTGGAAATGCATAAACAACATCTGCTCACATGCACACACGCACACACACACATACATATACATACATACACACATATACATACACACACACACATATACACAACATATACACACATATACACACATATACATACACACATATATACACACACATATACATACACACACATACATACATACACACACAGATATACATACACACACATATACATACATACACACACAGATATACATACACATACATATACATACATACACACACACATATACATACACACACATATACACACATACACACACACATATATACATACACACATATACACACACATATACACACACACATACACACACACACATATACATACATACACACAAACATTTCGAGAATCATAGTTATAGATTCTTTGACCTAGCGTTCTTTTCATTTTCTTAAGTTTTCTTAACTTTTACCTTTATCTTTTACACCTGCTTTCTTAACTTTTACCTTTTATCTCTCACTTTCTCTCTCCACATCACTAATTCTTTTCTAATTCTTCTTAACATGTTACTTCTCCATTCAGAAAGGCTAATTGGTTCTAACTTAGATTGGCCAGAGATTGAACAAAAGCAAGACTTTGATCCTAGACAAAAAAGAACAATGGACATGTATAGAAACAAGCAGAATAAGAGTTTATATTCATGCAAAATTTGGGAATTATTAAATAATCATATGCAAAATATACATGTAAAAAAAAAACAAAACATTAAAAGTTGATTGAAATAAATGTATTCTTTAAATATTGATTTTTAATTTTAAGATATTTTTTTCAAAGGGCACAATGCTAAGAATAAATCAACCTGGCCTAAAAGTTAGGAATGTCTGAAAGTTTAGGAGGATTAGTACAGGGAAGTGCTTGTCTGTTGAGTGGGAATACATGGAACCATAAAGATTATCTATTGAGTGTTTCCAAAGAAGGGAATTCCTGGCATTTTCTTAGAGTGCTAGAATAAGGGTTAATCCTTTTATCAGACAGGGGGCACTCCAAATCCGCGCATAAAATGTCACAATTTCGGATTTCATTTTCTAGATTGTGAATCCCTAACGGATCTCTTCACTCTGTAGAAAGAGAGTGACAGAAACTTTGGTAAATGCCATTCCCAAAAGATGCAGCAATTCCTATTGGGATTGCAGAAAATGAACTCTAATGGTCCCAGAAAGAAGGACAATTATAAAAAAAAATAAAAGGTATTAGTTCAATGTCTAAATTCTTTAGGAAAGCTATTTCAAACTATTTTGAAAACGTTTCTACAGCATCGCAATGAAAACAGCTAAAAATATTTTTGAAACCTAAAAATGAAGACAGCTAAAAATTTGTTTTCATTGTTAGGTTTAAAATTTTTTTTGAAACCTAACAATGGAAAAAATAATTTCGAACCCTAACAATGGAAACAGCTAAAAAATAATATTTTTAAACGTAAAATATTTTTGAAAGCTAACAATGGAAATAAATAAGGAAAAATATTTTTGAAACATAACAATGAAAACAGCTAAAAAAAAAAATATTTTTGAAAGCTAAAATGGAAACAACTAAGGAAAAATATTTTAGAAACCTAACAATGAAAACAGCTAAAAAATATTTTTGAAACCTAACACTGAAAACAACCGAGAAAAATATTTTGGAAACCTAACAATGAAATGAGGGAAAAAAATATTTTTGAAACCTAACAATAAAAACATCTATAAAAATATGAACCAATCAAAAATATTTTTGTGAAATATTAAATTCTAGCCACAGCATATTTTTGAACTATTGAATGTTGAAGATATTATTGTAAACAATGTTTCAGCCAAGTAGCCTTTGGTCATCATTTGGTGTTCATTGTTTACCTGATATTGGTTATCTGTTGATTATTGTATTATTTTCTCTCTGTGATGCCAATAATTGTTTGTTCCTGTTGAAACATTGTATCCTAAACTTGTTTATAGATCAAAATCACGTCCACTAGATAACAGTAATATTAGGTTTGTGCAAAAATAATGACGTAATAATGTCGTTTTTTGACCTATTTTTAACGTCAAAAAAACGACATTATTACGTCATTATTTTTGCACCAACCTAATACAATTCCTATATTAATTATGCCACCATCCCAAAGGATATCAGTGGTGTATTTTTGAAGTCTTTTATATTCCATGTCACATGATTTTGACATTTGGTTATCATGGTGAGTTTGTATTGCTTTTTGATAATTTTGTATTTCCCTTTTTAGATGAGGAATTGTCATATATTAGGTTGGTGCAAAAATAATGTCGTTTTTTGACGATTTTTTTTTTTATTATCGTTCACCCATTTATCCAACTTTTTTGACTTCCCTATTTGCTTTAAATGGCGAACGACTGTTGAGTGGTCGACCTCGAGTTCAACAGCAACTTCTCGTGTGGTTTTGCGATGATCGGCTTCAATTAAAGCTTTCAAATGTCCGTTATCAACCGCAATCGGCCGGCCGCGACCGTCTTCATCTTCGAGGTTCTCGTCACCATTGCGAAATTTCTTGAACCACCGTTGTGCCACACGTTCGTTAGTGGTTCCTGGGCCAAACGCATCATTGATATCACGAGCTGTCTCGGCAGCTTTTCGGCCTAGTTTGAACTGGAACAAGAAAATCGTGCGGATTTGAATTTTGTCCATGCTGTCGAAAAGTCTGCAAAAAAAAAAATGAATGAAGAGATTGAGAACGGTAACGAATAACACGATTCGATAGAGCGAAAAATGCGCTTCAAAATGATATAACATGGCTATATATATATCAATGAATTGATTCAGAAATCATATATAAAAGTAACATATGTGAGAAAACGACATTATTTTTGCACCAACTTAATAATTTAATTATTTCAAAGTATTGTTCTCATCTATAACATAACTTCTATAATGATGCACTACATGTTATTCAAAAATGATACAAACAAGTATAAAAATATCAAAATAAATATATACAGTGTAACCCTGATATAAGAGAAACCCGGATATAAGAGATTTTCTCTGGTCCCAAATTAAAGCCTGTGTTAATATATATAAATTAGACCAAACCCGGATATAAGAGAAATCCCCGGATATAAGAGACTTCTTCTCCGGTCCCGGCAACTCTCTTATATCCGGGTTACACTGTACTTTATTTTTCTTATTATTAATAAAGAATATCTACAAATATATTTTATTTACCATTGCATTTGAACTATTTTCCTCATCTTGTTATTATCACAATTTTTTCCAGATTGTTCTTGTACTATTGTCCATGTCTAAGAATATCTTGTTTTGTTCTTATTTATTACTGCTCAGTTATTGCAGGCTTTGTTTCAATTAAGTCTAATTGAACCCACAATTATTATGTCACTAAATTCACTTCAATTTATTGAATAAAAAAAGAAGACAATTGTCCAAATGTAAATAATGTACATAATGGCAACTTTTCATCTCAGAAATTCAGATAGGAAAAATATATTTTATTTGGAAAAGTTATTTATTATTATTTTTAGTTTATTATTTCCATCAATATTTTTGTTATTATCACCAATTGAATCTGAATTCATATTAACATCACCATAATAACCATCTCTGATTTTATTAACTTATATTGATATCATCATTGCTGTCTTTCATTAAAAACATTATCATCGCCCTCACATCTTCCATTACCCTCATAATAATAAGTAATGTTCATTAGCATAATAAATATCTGTCACTATGACTATCATTCTATTTCATCATACATGTAATTACTATTCTTCATTATAATCAAAACAGTATTTGTCTATCTCTGATTGTTTCTCTCTGTGTGTGAGTGTTCCTATCTATCTATCTATCTATCTATCTATCTATGTGTTCCTATCTACAGTGGGGAAAATAAGTATTTCATCCCCTGCTGATTTTCTGAGTGGGAACAGTCTATAATTTTTAGGGTAGGCCTGTCTTGAAAGTGAGAGACAGAATATAACAAATTCTAGAAAATTACATTATATTAATTTTTGAACATTTATTTCTTTTTATTGAAAAAAGAAATATTTCATGCCCTACCAACTGTGATTCAGGCCCCACAGACCAGTTATGTGACCAGGTGGCATATAGACTAGTCCTATTACTCAATTATTACTCCTAATCAAGTACTCATTACCTGTATAAACGAGGCTAGTTCACAGAATCCTTCAATGAATCTGAATCTAATCTCTCCACAATGGGCAAGATGAAAGAATTGTCTAAAGACATCTGGGACAAAATTGTATACCTGCACAAGAATGGAATGGGCTACAAGATGGTTGGCAAGCAGGTAGGTGAGAAGGAGTCAACTGTTAGTGCACTAATAAAAAAATGGAAGAAATACCAATTGACTGTCAACCTCCCATGGTCTGGAGATCCCATGCAAGATCTCCCAACATGGAGTGAACCTGATGATGAGAGAGGTGAGGAAACAGCACAGAACTATGCAGCAAGTGTTTGTTGATGATCTCAAGGCAGCTGAGATCACAGTCACCAAAATGACTATTAATAACACACTATATCATAGTGGACTGAAATTATGTAGTGCCCGCAAGGTCCCCCTACTCAAGGAGGCACATGTACAGGACCGTCAGAAGTTTGCAAATGAGCACCTGGATGATTCAGAGGAGAGTTGGGAGAAAGTCCTGTGGTCTCGATGAGACTAAAATTGACCTTTTTGACATCAGCTTGTAATGAACTATTGGTTGAAAGATTTATTTTTGAAACATTGGGGTCACCAGTTGTAAAGGAGTCCATTTGTAGATAGACCAATACTATTTATGTTATTATACTTTCAACATACGGGATTCAAGTAAACAACAAAAACTCCAAACTGGGAATCAACAAGTATATATTGAAATAACATACAAGAACAAACATGCAATAAAATTGTATTCAATGTAAGATTAAGGGAAAGGAGTTGTTCCCCTTTAATTGTATTTTGATTTGTAATTGGTTGTTCAAAGAAAGTTCTTTTTGTGACAAAAATGTTCAGGAATCAATATTAGAACAAGGTCTGTTTGTTAGAATAGATAACACAAGAATGCAATTGATCAAAAATGTGTTGTGTTATAGAATGGTTCGAAATCAACAGAGTCCTGGTTGATTGAGCCTGGCTAAGTCACAGAGAGAAATGTAAGTTTATATTACAAAATTCTGTGTCTGTGTGTGCATTTGAAATGTTATGAGCAAGATTGCAGACTTGTATGAACAGATGAATTTTACTGGATCTTACTGATGACTTGTGAAAAAGTCGCCTCTTTTATGGAAAAAAGGTAGGCTCCCACTGCAATGCAGGAAAACATAATTTTGCACTAAAATATGTGATTGGTCAAAAACATTCTTGCTGTAACACTCTCATTTGTATATGTTTGTATTACTGTTTTTGCTAATATATTTGTTTAACTCAATTCCTCTCTTTGTATCTTTATTTCTGGCCCTAACAAGGCCATGACATTTTGTCTACTTACCTACCTACATATATTCCTGTCTATCTATCTATCTATCTATCTATCTATCTATCTATCTATCTATCTATCTATCTATCTATCTATCTCAACCTGCTCATTCTTTCTTTCTTTCTTTCACAGTTCCAATCTATCTATCTATCTATCTATCTCTCCTTACTTATCTTTTTATGAGTTGACATATCAACCTCAAGCTGCCTTTTTCTACCTATCTTTTCCTTCTCATATCTATCTCATCTACTAATAGCTTTCTATCTATCTATCTATCTATCTATCTATATATATATATATATATATATATATATATATATATATATATATATGGGATAATGATATACACATTTTTATATATCAAGAACAATTTTGGAGGAAAGATGTATGACAAAGGGGAAAAAGCTTTTGTGTGACACATTTCATCTTGTAGGACTTCATTGAAGCTGATGAAGTCATAAAGGATGAAATGTGTTCACATGAAAACTTTTACACTTTGTAACATATATATATATATATATATATATATATATATATATATATATATTCACATGATGTGATGGGTAAATTGTTGCCATTTTATATTTTTAATTTCCTGCAAGCACATTGTTTTTTTTTTTTGGCGACTACACAATCTAGTAGGATCAGTTTGGCACAGTCTATGAGAAAATGAGCACCATGACTCAGTTTACTCAGCCATAAATTTGGAAACGGTATGCTTGACTGCTTCGCATTCTTTCTGGAAGCTCCAATACGAACTTTTAAGTTTGTTTTGGGTGTCAATCTGAGGGCAATGTAGAGGATGCTGTGTCCCCAAAAGACATACCAAGAGTGATGAAAATTAAATGATCAGTCAGCATCATGGTGTTCGGAATGATGACGGCATTATGCCTCCATTCATCTTCCCTCAGACACAACACAGAGACTTACATCAAGTGACTTGAAGATGTAGTTCTATCCTGGGTCAACTGGGTGGCTGTAAGACCATATATCTGGAAACAGGACGCTTCACCATGCCACAAATGCAGGATAATCCAGTCAAGTCTATCGGAAAAATTGTGCAATCACATCACACCTTACATCTGGCCGCCTAGCTCTCCAGACTGTTACAAGAAGACCATCCAGATGAGTTGCAGGAGATCCCAAAGTCCACTAAAGCACATAGTTGTAGCCAATGACAATTTTATTGAATAAATTTATATATATATATATATATATATATATATATATATTTGTATTACAAAGTGTAAGTTTGCCACACAATCCAACATTGAATACAGCGACCAATTGTGTATGTATGTATTCAATGACACATGGATGCACATATATGCCCAGTCCCACACTATTCATATATGTTTATGTTTGTGTGAGCTTCAATATGTGAATGTGCACGTATGTATATCTGCATACATATGAGTGGCATTCCAACAACAATTTTTCCTCCCACTCCCACAGAAAACACTGATATACGCAACCATAAATAAATCCAAAATCTAAAAATTAATCAGTTTGTCTGATGATCAAAAATAGTGTGAAACACAGGGTCACAGCAACATTCACCAAATTCTGAGTTATGTTTTGTTATGGGGTGAAATACTTATTTTTTTCAATAAAAAAGAAATAAATTCTTCAAAAATTAATATAATTTGATTTTCTAGAATTTTTTTTAATATTCTATCTTTCACTTTCAAGACGGACTTACCCTGAAAATTATAGACCGTTCCCATTTTTGTAAGGTGGCAAACTTAGAAAATCAGCAGGGGAGGAAATGCTTATTTTCCCCACTGTATCTACTATCTATCGATCTGTGAGTGTTCATATCTCTCCATCCATCTATGAGAGCTCATATCTATCTATTTATCTATCTATCTATCTATCTATCTGTTTGAGAGTGTTCATATCTATCTTTGAATGTTCATATCTATCTATTTATCTATTGTTGTTCATATCTATCTATCTCTCTGTGAGTATTTATATCGATACATCTATCTCATCAGTTCATAACTTTGTCTATCTATCTGAGTTTATTTTTATCTATAAAGTTTTTGCTCTATCTTTCACTTAGGTGGGTGATTAAAAGTTCCCAACCCCTGTTTATCCATCATATTCTGTTCATATATATCAATCCATCAATCTATCCTTTATACCTATCTATCTATCAATGAGAGAGTGTTGAAAAGTTCACAGCCCCATCCACTTCTTTAAATTATCTGAATGTAACCATATCTATTGAGATGTTCATACATTGCTAGGCAAAAGTAAGTGAACCCCTAAGATAATATTTAAAATAATTGCCTTTTTTGCAGATAATCAACACATCTTAATTAAACTATATATGCATTAAGAAAAACCTTTATCAATTACAACCACTTTCAAAGATTTCTATCAAGCTGGAATAAAAATATTAATTAAAAATTAAGATGTGCAAAAGTAAGTAAACGCATATATTTACACTTTGTAATTTTGTTTTAGATGGTTGCCAGTGCAAATAATTTTTGTGTACATGTAAAAATCAAAATGACATGTGTTCATTTTTTTCAGTAAGCTCTGTATACTGCAGTCAAACAATATGATTCATTGTGTATGCAAAAGTGTGCAGTTAGAGAATAAATTTAAAAAAGATATATGCAAAGATCAAAAGAACTTCCTGAGTCTTCAAAAAATGTCATAGCTGAAACCTATAATGATTGAGAAGGTTACAAAAATGCAGCAAATTATTTATAAATGGAAGGCTTTTGATATGACAGCATCACAATCAAGAAATGGCCGTCCATGAAAAATAACAGCAAGAGCAAGTAGACTTCTAGTTTGGCAGGCCAAGGCAAATTCTGCTATGACCTTTGCAGTTCTCTAATGCTCACTGGCCAATGTCAGAATCCATGTGCATAAAACTACAGTGGCAATCTTCATGACAGTATGCCTAGAAACATCCACTGCTTACAAAATAGCACAAGCAAGTTCACCTCATCTCTGCCAAAGCTCATATTAATAAGCTAGAAAGATTCTGGCAAAAGGTTTTAATGTCAGATGATACCAAACTAGAGCTTTTTGGGAGGAACAATAGGTGGTATATTCTGGTGAGTTCCTAATATGGCTTTTGAAGAGAAGAATTTGATACCAACCATTAAACATGACAGTGACAGCATTCTTATTTGGGAGTGCTTTGATGCAGCTGGAACAGGCAAAATAGTATGCATTGATGGTATAATTGACTCTGCAAGATACCAAGCAATTTTGAATGAAAGTGTCATGTCCTCAACTCAAAAGTTGGGTTTAGTTCAGGTCTGGAATAGCCAACAAGACAATGATCTGAAGCATCAAAGTGGCCTAAGTCCTGATCTAAACCCAATTGAATATCTGGGATTCAAGTGAAAGAAGGCAGTGTATGTAATATTGTGTAATTGTGGGAGTTTTGCAAGAAAGAATGGTAAAAAATCAGCACTTCAGAGATTCTTAAAAATTATAAAAATAAGACTAGTTGACATTATAACCTCAAAAGGAGCAGTCACTGAATATTAAATGTAAGGGTTCATTTACTTATTCAAAGTCTTAATTTTTAATTGATATTTTTATTCGAGCTTGATAAAATTTTTTGAAAGTGGTTGTAATTCATTTAATAAAGGTTTTTTTTATGAATATATAGTTTAATTAGGATTTGTTGATCATCTGGAAAAAGAGACAATTTTTTTAAATATCTTAAAGGTTCACTTAATTTTGCCTAGCACTGTATGTAGCCCAGTCTATTCATAGTCTGTTCCTATCTATCTATCTATCTATCTATCTATCTATCTATCTATCTATCTATCTATCTATCTAGAGAAAACATGTCGGTGGGCAGCTGAGGACGTGGGCTAGCACAATCAAGGATGACCTAGCAGTACTATCAGGTCCACAAGTAGTTGGTCTTCAACAAAGGAATTGCAATTGGCTCGCCATTTCGTGTGACCTGGCTCAGGATCAGCGAGCGTGGGCAGCGATGGTCCGTGATGCTGTACTTGCTCGGGAGGAAGCCAGTTCAACCCGACCAGGGTGAAACCGATACAAGTCAAGTCTATTTATCGATGGTAATAGTAATATCAGCCATTTTCATAAGGAAACATTCAGATATTCGTCTTGGTCTGTTCATATCTACCTTGATATTCATCTTTGTCTGTTTGTATCTACCTAGATATTCGTCTTGGTCTGTTCATATCTACCTCGATATTTGTTATGGTCTGTTCATATCTACCTTGATATTTGTCTTGGTCTGTTCATATCTATCTTGATATTCATCTTGGTCTGTTCATATCTACCTTGATATTAATCTTGGTCTGTTCATATCTACCTTGATATTAATCTTGGTCTGTTCATATCTACCTAGATATTTGTCTTGATTTGTTTGTATCTACCTTGATATTCATTTTGTCTGTTCATATCTACCTTGATATTCATCTTAGTCTGTTCATATCTACCTAGATATTCGTCTTGGTCTGTTCATATCTGCCTTGATATTCATCTTGGTCTGTTCATATCTACCTAGATATTCGTCTTGGTCTGTTCATGTCTACCTTGATATTCATCTTGGTCTGTTCCTATCTACCTAGATATTTGTCTTGATTTGTTTGTATCTACCTTGATATTCATTTTGTCTGTTTATATCTACCTTGATATTCGTCTTGGTCTGTTCATATCTACTTTGATATTCATCTTTGTCTATTCATATCTACCTTGATATTCATCTTGGTCTGTAGATATTCATTATTATTTGTTATCTAAAACAGACTGACTCAAACTAATAACAATTTGTAATTTCCCCTTGATACAAATCTATGATAAAAATCAATAATTTTCTTGTCAATTTCTTATAATAAAAGTTGTTTATAAAAAAATTTAATACAATCACTATGAAATTGAAATGATGACTGTAAAATGTTTCAGTTTTCATATCCTTCACATATTATTACCTAAAGCAACCTGACCCAAACGTGATCAATATAAAAGGCTTCCTCTGCATTAACAGATTTTTGTGTAGCAAACTCAGCTTTATTTTTTCTTACTAAGTGTTCACTCAATATAAGGTCCAAGAGCCACTCAAAGTAGGAAGCTACTGAAAAAAGTTGTTACAAAACCATACATATTAAAAAGGCATTCATAACAAAAAGGAAGAGGTAACTCAGACCAATTATGACTGAGTATTGGGATCAACCCACCCTGTTTTTTCAGCCTTGTTCTAAATCTAAGTTATACTTAGAGAATAACCATAAGAAAAAAGTGGGAAATTAAAATATATATATGACTATAAATTGGTAATAGTGAATTTTAATGATTAAAATCAGTTTTAACTGGTGTATCGGTCCTCTTTCATCAAAGTAAAAATCAAGACAAAAAAATTGTGCAGAGAAACTTAGAAATTCACAACAACAGATTAATCTCTATCTATAAAAGACAGGATATGTGTGTGTGTGTGTGTGTGTGTGTGTGTGTGTGTGTGTGTGTGTAATGAATGCATTGTCACAATTTTCGATGGATTTGCACCAAACTTTACATGCACATGCTCCAAGTTAGCGGGATGGCCAAGACTGACTTTGCATTTCCAAACTCCCATCAATAGTGGAAATAATCGATTTTTTCATGCTTCTACGGCACTTTTCATGTAGTTTGTGGCCATTTTCTACTGGCCAGAGTGATAGCCTATAGCTGGCTGCGACGAATGGACAGGAAGATTCTAATGTCCAGCGTGAGAGCCAACAGCTGACTGACATGAATGTTAACTAGCATGCTAGCATGAAAAAAAAATCAATGGCTGCATTCGTCACAAGTGAGAAAAATTTAAATCTGCAAGGCACTTTACTCCAATTGGCTCATTTGCTTGCTTAAACTCAACGTTGATTCTGATTTTGCAGAATTGGGTTGAGTGTGAAAAAGTATTTGTTGTTAAAATTCTTTTTTCATTCGGTTTTTCCAGTTACGAGTCCTTTTTTAAAGCTGATCGTTTTGTGTTCATTTTGTTTAGTTCTTTTTTCATAACAGATTTAATGTTTAGTATAGAGCTTAGAAAAAATTTGCAGTGTTAGATAGGCAAGAAGTAAGGCATGTAGCAACATTAGCATGGCAAAGGGCACTCCTTTAAAGGTGAAGAAGGGTAAAAATATTTTAAGACAAGTGATAGCGATTGCTGTATGAGTCATACGATTTTTGAATCAAGCACGGGCAACGCTGGGCCATGCTGCTAGTGTTATATATAAACAACAAATGTAATATTAAAAGCTAATTACTTTTAAGTCCACCAAAGAGATGGTTGGTAGGACTTAATATATGTTTATTCCAAAACCTTCAGTTGATAAAATCAGTATTAGTCTTATTCAGCACTGTGAGCATGTCCAGGCTATAAGATCAAGCCCTGCTGTTTTTTATTCAAATGTTCAGCTATTGCTGAAACTGACACATTAACACACCTACGTAAATTGCCCACCTATCCACTGCAAATATTGTGTGGGTTAATCTGTGTCTCCAACGTTTGATCTTTGTAAGTTACAGAGCTAATATGATGGGTAGGCAGAACATCATTCCAGATCCCTCTCATCAAAGGTTGGACAGCTAAAAACAATACATGGATTGACAGAAAAAAGTGGCCAAACATTCAAATTCTTTTTTGAAGAACTCCTTGGTCATGCTAAGAACTTTTCATCACACTTCCACTCTCTCTCTCTCTCTCTCTCTCTCTTATATGCATATATATATTTGAGTATCTTACATAGTTAACATTAATAGATATGTATATATATTTATATATATATATATATATATATATATATATATATATATATATATATATATATATATATATATTGCTTGGCCCATATGTTACTTTAATTTAAAATATGAATAATTCTTTTTTTAATAGATATATTTTTTTCAGAAATCTTGGAAATTTATTCCTTAGAAATATTTTTTATGAGTAAAATCCTGACAGAGCAACATATGAAAAGGCTTGAATTTTATTTGCAAAATCAGCACTCCATTATTCTAATACACTAAATATATACATATATATCTAGCTATATATATATGTATATATATATATATATACATATATATATATATATATATATATATATATATATATATATATATATATACACACACCCTATTTCCATGTCAAGAAGCTTCACACAAAAATACACGTCATTTGCATGACATTAATTTTCCTAAAGAATTTTTAAAAATTCCATTTTCTGTACAAATGCATTTTTATGGAAAAAAAAGAAATAAATGTAAATAATAAGCCAAAACATGTTCAGTTTATTAATGGTAAAGTGTTTTATACATAGAAGTTATACATAAAAATATAGGTAATATATATATATATATATGTGTGTATGTGTGTGTGTAGGTTATCCTTGTCAATATAGTGGAACCATCATTTGTCATGTTTGTATTCATAATAGAGTAGACATGTGAAAATACACACCTCCTTGGCTTTGTGTTATCTTACAATGTAGAATGAAAATTTATTTATTTTTTTTGCATCATTCATTTACTCAAAATGCCAACCACTTTGAAAATTCAAAATATTTTCTATTGAGAAACAAACAAGAAATAAACTTCAGCATGCATAATTATTCAACTCCAATCCAAAGGCCATACATTGTAGATTCACTTTTGCAGCAGTTCTAATTATATCTTGGAGTATGTTGCTAGTCTTGGAATCTCTAAACATGCAGTGATTGTTTCCTATTCTTTTGGCCATAGAATGGTTTACCAAAAATGTTGTGGTAAAAATAGCAACAATAGCATTTGCGAACAATATTTCATTTAACACCAGTGAATTTATATATATGTATATATATATATATATATATATATATATATATATATAAGAAGAAAGACAGTGCACAGAGTCAACCTCACTCTCTGAGCAACCAGCAATCATCCCCAAAAGAAGAAGATATCAATGCCTATTGTTCCTTGTGTGCCACAGGTGTTACATTAGATTTTTTCCTTCTACTAGGGAAATGTCCTAACAGGAACTAGGGGGTCTTTCCCAATAATTCTTATTGGTGATGTTGGGGTATTGATGAGTGACATTTATTCACATGTTCATTATTTGCCTATAGCTAACCCTAATAAGTGCTGCTACCCGAAATCAGGATGAACCTGGGAATAGCAGCAATTAAGAGGTGGTTCCATGCCCCTCAAAATCTCCAATCTCCTGATCAGAGGCCTTGCTGCCAGATGTAGTTTATAGTCATACCCAGGAACCAACCTGCGATATCTGTTCACATCTTTGTTTCAGAAAGTACTAGACTGGAAAGTTACCTTTAGCATCATAACAACAGACCTGTGGTTGACTATCAGGCACCCATTCCAGCCAATGTCAATCAGAGATGCCCTATATGTGACAAAGAGTGGTGGTCAAATGGTGCTTTGAAAAGTCATATAAAGATTCACGACAATCAAATGCCAGAAAACATACCTAATGTTGTGACTGTTCATGGCTGGCAAGTCTATAATGAAAATCATTGAACAGGCTTAAAAGTCATGTCAGTGAACAGCACCAGTTAATCTTTGTGGGATGTTGTGTGATGCTTGATAATGAGAAAGCAGCCATTATGTGTATATATTTTTTAAATTGATTTCACCCCAAGCAAAACTACTAAGACACAAGGCATTACTTGGTGAGGAGGAATTACGAACCGAAACATCAGTAATGAGTGGGAAGAGGAAAAAGGTAATTGGAAGGGTAGTAGATAGCAATTAACATTGCATTTGAATTTATGGAGATTAAAGTTGGTTGGAATGCATGGAACTGGAAGGGACTTCCACAAGAGAGAAGTGCAAGAAAAGAAACTGTTAGGATAGCACAACATTTACAATTACATCTAGACAGCTCAGCTGTAAATTGATGAGATCTCAACACCAGTCTAAGACTGCACTTAAATTCAAAAAGTCTAGGTACCATAGCGAAGAGCTCATTCGAACAATTACCATGAAAGTATTTATAGAAAAAAGCACAGCGAAGCTACATTATGGTGATGGGAAAGAGACTGAAGCTGAGACACCAAATCAGGATCATTAATATTGCTGATTCTTCTTTGGATCTTATCAAGGAGATCAAGGTAAATAGCAGTGACACTGGATCATATGTGGCAGCAATATTCTAAGCATGGATGAATGGTAGACTTATAGACATGTATGATAAATTCTGGTGAGAAAAATTGTCTGTCATGATCCAGTGAACCAACTTTCTTAGCAGCTGACCTAGCAACGGATTCAATATAGCCTTTTCACTTTATGTCATCTTAGAACATTAGCCTTAGAAGGTGAAACAATTCACTTTATTGAAAGTTAGCATTGACCATATTGATGGAAAGCAGGGAGCAGTCTATCAGATGATTAATGGTGAAAAGTTTAGTTTTGAAGCTGCTAAAATTAACAAACCATCATTTGCCTCTGTTAATATCGGAATTGATCTGTGTATGCACACTAATGCATGTATATATTGCTAATATCTAGTTATTTGATTTATCCACATAAATACCTATATATATATATATATATATATATATATATATATATGTATATATGTATGTACATGCACACTGGTATGTAAAACTTTTGGCCTACATTGTAAAGATTTCTTCTTCGGTACCATGTCACTTTAGGACATTGGTGATTAAGAGTCTTTACAATTTTGTGTTCTTTGTAGCTCTCAATATATTCTGTCTTTTTGTTATTTCTCTTAAATCCCGTTCTACCATCCATTTACTGAAGTTCACTAGTTAGATTATACAGTTTTTCTCTGTCCTGCTTACCTTAAATCTCTCAATTTTCAAAACCTCCTTTCCTCATTATGTGCCCTAGAAATTTCAACCACTTCTTTCTGATGTTAAGTGTCCTTTTATTTCCATTTTCTCTAAAACTTTGTTATCTCAGCATCCATGTGTAGATCCACATTTCTGTTCGTTCAAGTCTCTACTTCATTTGTGAGATCATCCAACATTCACTGCCATATGGAAGGACATTGTATAAAAATTGAGTTCTTTTTTCCCAATGAAATTTTCATGTTAATAATTTGCTTAGCCTTTAGAAGGTAACTTTTGCTTTTCAATTGCACCTTTGGGTTTTAGCATTGCACTTTCTGTCCTCTATTAAGACACTTCCAATTATTGCAATTGTTGTACTTGTTTGATTTTGGTATCTCCAATGTTGGGCTGTTCCTTTTGCTAACAACCATGTATGTTATCTTCTTGCAATTCAGGTTTAGTCCTTTCTTCTTGCTTTCATTCATTACCTTCTGTAGATGTTCTTGTAGTTTCCTTTATCTGCCTACTATCAACAATGTGTCATCTACATATCAAATGTTGTTAAGACTGTGGCCATCTATGAATCCTGGTAGGACTGCTACTTCTCTCAGAAACACATTACTGTATAGGTTGAATAATTATGCCGAGAAGATACATCCTTGTCTTAAACCCCATTCTATTTTGTATATTTACTGAACTCATTTTCTATCCATAAGGAGGCTTTCTGTATCCCATATAGGTTTTTAATTATTCTAATATCCTTCCTAAATATTTCAACGTTACCTAGAAGATCCAGCAGTTATTTATGATGTACTTTATCAAAAGCTTTTGCATAATCTATAAAACATAGATATACATCCTTTTTCGTTGGTATTCCACTTTCTGATATCATTCTGTTGATAAATATTACATTTCTTGTTTCAGTGTCTTTACTGAACCTGCACTGTTCTTGCCCTCTTTTCTGGTTTAATTCAGATGATAACGTTTGTTATATGGCTATTCAGGCTGATTGTCTGATTGGGTCCACATTCATTTGCACCTAGCTTCTTAGGCAGTGCTATGAAAATTGATCTACTTAAGTCTTCTGGTATATCATCACTGTTGTATATTTCATTTATTATGCCTTATTATAAATTATCTTTGGCTGCCAGCATCTCTATTACAATTCCATCTGGTTCTGCTGCTTTGTTTCTGTTCAGTTTAGCTAGTACTAATTTCACTTCAGATTTTTATATTTCTGGTCCTTTGATATTTTGGGGTATTGTCAATTGTCCTCTTTCATTTTTAGAAGAGTTCTCTACTGTATTCGTTCTATCTTTGAAATATTTTTTCGTTCTCTAATATCAATTCCCTTTTCTTGGATTTTATGCATCTTGTTAACAAGCATATCTTTTATCCTGTTAGTTCTGTTATTTTTTATGCATATCTGTGATACTTTTGTTAATTTTACCCCCAAATCAATCATGATTGGCAATAGGGTTTTCTGTACACATTTTATGATCTTTGAGGACCAAATAACAAGTTACTTCATTAATGCTCCATGATAGGGCATCTTAAGCATAGTGATGCTGAGAAGAAGCAGAAATAAGAAATATTTGGCCACAAAGGAAAATGTCACCTTTCTGTTCTTTTCTTAAATGGGTTTATATTTTTTTAAAGTGACCTTTATTATTACAAAAGTACAAAACCATCAAAGTATAGAATTAGTAATTAGTGGCTTTTGGCTTGAATAATTGTTGGCATTGAATGACAGATTTTCTCATTGAAAATCTTTTTCCACTTCTTAACTGTAATTCCAAAGCTCTTGAAAATTGCATGGTTTTAATTAAAGCACTTATTTCTTCTATTCATGCCACAATGATTCAATTATATTGAGATCAGGATTTTGTACTGGCCAGTCTTACAAAAGTTAAATGTCTTCATCTGCTAGAAACATTTTTGTTGCATATATTGTGCAGCAAGGAGTATTAACATGCTGGAAAATTTTTCCATCATCATAATCTGGCAGAAGATTAGACCCTAGTTTTTGTTGTTAATCTTTTCATCAAATTTTACCAATTTGTCTATATCACTGCTGTTGATACAACCATACACCATTACAGTGTATGTCACCTAATTTTACCAAATGTTTTCATGTATCTTGCATTGTTTCTTTTTATCAATGGTTTTCTTACATATTCTCTTGTATTAGAATATAACTATTTTACATTCATCACTATCAATACTTTTTCACACTTCCCAGCATCCCATGTTAGATGTTTTTTTTTATCCCTTCAATCTATAATTCCAGTGGTTTTTTGGTTAATGATGTTTTTTTTGCTATATGCCTGTCAAAGTTTTTTTTTTTTTTTTTTGTAATACTCTGCATAACAGTATCAACTGAAACTTCACTGTTAAGATAAGCATTCACGGTTCACTTGTGTGGTTGTTAATTTTGAATTGCCTACCAAGACTCTCACAATCTTTCTTTCATCTCTCTTGTTTAAACTTTTACGATCTTCTGATTTTCTTTGCAATTAAAACACTTCAAATAGTAGCAAGCATCTTTTAGTTAGTTTGAACACCGTTTCTGGAGATTTCAAGCCACCTAGTTATTTCGTGTTGAATCATTTTCACTTTGAAAATCACAACCTTCAACAGAAATTTTAATCATGATTTTAGTGTAAAAAAGTCAACTAATGTCCAACTACAATGACTTGCCAAGGCATCTTACACTCAGGTTATTAAGATAGAACAATTCTTACTTAGAAATTTGCATATTACCATGACTATCATCTCAGATATTTCATTGGACCAATAGTTTTGCATGGCCTTTTCTCAGCCTTAGTCTGATTAAACCAACATAGCTCTTGCTATATAGCATATATGAAAACAGACACTACTGATAAAAGCATATAGCTAAACAGTCTTAACTTCTTTATATTAGGTTGGTGCAAAAATAATGGCGTAATGTTGTTTTTTGACGTATTTTTAACGTCAAAAAACGACATTATTACGTCATTATTTTTGCACCAACCTAATAAGATAAATGTGTATATCCATTTCATGTGGGTTGCCCAAAATTTTTGCATGGCAATATATATATATATATATATTTCAATTAAAAGATGCAATTATAATTTATAAATTCATGAATTTATATTTGTTTTTTCTATGAATGATTCATGAATTTATATATATAATATATATATATATATATATATATACAGTGCTGTGCAAAAGTAAGTGAACCCCTAAGATAATATTTAAAATAATTGTCTCTGGTAAAAAACATGCAATGATAACAGCAAAAATTGCAATATGAGCACTGGTAAAATTAGGTTTATAATACCCAGAAATTCATACACAGATGTCTTCGAGGACACATAGCACAGTGGATAAAGGTGTTAGTTAGATCCAGTAACAGGGCCCAAAGAGTGTGAGTTCAATACCTGGTTAAGGCAGTGGAGAACTTTCAGAAGGGAATTAACAGGAGATAACTGACATCCATTATACATGGCAGGCGGAACTAGAACAGTCTGCCATAGTTCGACATTTGTACAATGGCTGAAACGTTGTGATAGACATTGTGACAAGGATGGCAATAGTCCAAATAATGTAAATAATGTACATAATACCTCATCTTGGAAATATAGGCAGATATTGTCTGTTTTTCCTGATAATCATCAAATCTTAATTAAAATATACATTCATTAAGAAAAAACTTTATTAAATGAATTACAATCACTTTCAAAGATTTTTATCAAGGTGGAATAAAAATATTCATTAATATTAAATATTAAAACTGATTCCCCCAGAAGATCTTAAAAATGAGAACTACAGAGGAGAACTTCTAACAAGCTGGAAAACAAGAAGCAGCAAACATTTGTTGTAAAGTTTGAAGAGAATAGGAGCCAGCTCAGAAGCATATTTCCTTAGGATGATTGCAAGAATCCCATCACATCTATATACCTAATTTGGAAATTGTATCAGAAACCAATATTGGAATTATACACATAACACTCATTAAAGCCTCTGTTCTAGGGGGGAAATTTAGCAGAGGTACTCCTAATGATTTGAGAGTAGAGTCAAAAGGGAACTTCTGAGCAAAACACTCTACTTTTTCTACAGTAAATGTCACTACTTCAAATTGAGTGAAGAGAGGAGAGACTGATGATTTTCTATTGTTCGTCATAATGCTGAGTCAACAAATGCCTCAAACCATACTTGTGAGAGGCTATATGACATCTTCTTTCAGAAAATTGTGATTTTTCTTGTTTAATTATGATTATGATTAAGATCAATGACAAATAGGTATTTGTTACAATCAAACCTGTCACTTTGGCATAAGTATAAATAAAAAGTATTTATTGATTTTTGTGGAAAAAAACAGAAATGGGTATTAAAATATTTTACTCATTATTTTCTTCAAATGAACAAGCTGAAAGAAAAGAGTGGTGCTTTTTTTGCTTTCGTAAATGGTGGTAAACAAAAAGGAAATGATAACTGATCAGAGCAGCACTTTCCGAACAATATGAGACACACATTTTTTTGCAAACTTCATAATATAGAAGGATCCACATTTGTATATGCAAGGATGCATTTTAATTCTTTCTCTGCAGAGAAAAGAAATCCACATGTCCTGAAATTTCACACTGAATAAATTCAGTAATTAAAACAACTTTTAGAATGATAATGACTATTTTAGAAATTATAGGAGGTTCTTTTGAGAAGAAAATTTCTTGAAAAACGAATAAAAGAAAAAATATTAAAATATTCTAACCATTATCTGATGGAATTTCAGTAATGGACGCATATGATATCAGTGAAAATTAAAAAAGAAACAAGCAAATTTTTAAAAAATCACTAAATAATGATAATTTCAAAATATTAATAACAAAGATAAAGAAAGTAGTTTACAAAATAATTAATGATCACAGAAATATAATTATTAATAATGCTAACCTTCTTGATGCAGTAACAATTATAACATTATTAGTCTTAAATTAATAAATGGAATGATCACTGTCTTGAAATAAAGATTTACACAGATCACCAGTAAGCAAACACAGGTGATCCAATTTTGAATAAGTACACCATGTGATAACTAGTGAGCAAACACAGGTTATCACATTTTAAATAAGTATACCATTTGATCACTAGTGAGCAAACACAGGTTATCCCATTTTGAATAAGTATACCATTTGATCACTAGTGTGCAAACACAGGTTATCCCATTTTAAATAAGTATACATTTGATCACTAGTGAGCAAACACAGGTGATCCCATTTTGAATAAGTATACCATTTGATCACTAGTGTGCAAACACAGGTTATCCCATTTTAAATAAGTATACATTTGATCACTATTGAGCAGACACAGGTGATCCCATTTTGAATACGTATACCATGTGATCACTAGTGAGCAGACACAGGTGATCCCATTTGAATAAGTATACCATTTGATCACAAGTGTGCAAATACAGGTGATCCCATTTTGAATTATTAAACCACGTGATCACCAGTAAGCAAACACAGGTGATCCCATTTTGAACAAGTAGATAACATGATCGCAAAGGAAATGTATATATGGGAATTAATGTGGCATCTAATTGATAACTATTTCTACTCTATCCTCTATTACTATACTGATCACCCTTTCTACACTATCCTCTATCTCTATACAGATCACTATACTATTTCTCTATACAGATCACTATTTGGATTACTTACTATTCAGTGGATACTTTCCAAATGAGTATTATCAAGCAGGTACTATTGAAAGGCATTTGACACCAGTATTGTTCAATAGCGTTACTATAGTTGTATTGGTGATTACAAAGTCTCTACTAAAATGAGCATTATGAAAGTGACAATGAGTATTTGTTGACATTACAAACATGACATGTGTTCGTTGAAATCACAAAAGAAAAGATGAAAAAATGTGGATAAAAAAGATAATTGATACATTTTCTCAAAACTAGTGCCAACAATTTTAATTTAATAAATATGATTATCATGGAAGATATGGACTAATCATAAGTTAATCTGATACAAAACCACAATGCATGAACATGGAATCACTTGTTTTACATGGTTTTCTGAGAATTGAATCATCAGTATGGCTTTCATTGCTAGGAATGAAACAAACTGATTGATATATTAGCCACTATTTCTTTACCATTTAAGTAAAAGAACGAGTTCAATAATCTAAAATGTGTCACTGAGAATGGAATTGTCATGACTGAGAAGGAAACAAGCTGTTCAATATATTAGCCAGCATTTCTTTTTCATTTGACACAAGCATTGGCTCTTCTTAAATTTAAATAAGGCTATAGAAGTTAGCTGAAAGGTTTAGGTAAAAGGGAAGGCAATACAAGGTTCAATAGTCTTAATAACTTTGGGAATGATAAGAATATTTCTAAAATTTATAGAAGGCTATAGAAGAGATCAGCTCAAATGTTTTGGTAACAGGAAAGGCAATACAAAGTTCAGTATTCAGAACAACTCATGGAATAATAAGGACTTTTCACAAAATTCATGGGAGCAATGGATTGACTAGAATATTGTGATATGAGCAACAGCAACAAAAAGGATGAATTTAACAATACAAACAACTCTGGCATTGACAATAAATCTTAAAGTTATAAATGGTAGCCAAAGCATAGATTGACCAAAACATTATAACAAGCAACAAAAAGAAAAAAAAATCTGTGGTCTAATCAATTCTTCGAATGATAATAAATCTTCTTAAAATAAAAGATATTTTCTTTTAACAGCAGCAACACCTTAACATATCAGTCGCTTTGAAATATCTTTTGTGAAATGCAAATAAAAAGGTTTTAAGTGGTAAAAAATATGACAATATACAATACCCATTGAAACTAGATTATCAGTTTCTATTAAGTTATCTTGAAATGCTTTCTCAACCAATAGTTATTTGTGCCTGGCATACAATAGATGTTTTGTTTTTTTCGTAATTGTTTCACCCCAGCAAGGTGATAATGCCACTAAGATGCAGGGAAGTACAAGGAATGAAAGATAATGAGAAGACTTTAGTGAGGAAAAAAGACAATAAAAGAACAGAATTCAGGAAGACAGAAGACAGCGATTGATAGTGCATTTAAACTTTTGAATATTGTATGCAGCAGGGAAGCAAGAAATCAGGTGAGACATGCAAGAAAAGAAACTATTAGAATAGAAGTGGCAGTTGCATCTAGCGAGTTCAACAGTAAAATCTATGAGACCTAATAACCAATCTAGTCAGTGAGTTATGTACCATGCATGATACATGCTTAGGCAATCATGTATCTTTCAATACATGACTGACAAGGCAGATTTATTTTACCCACAGTAGGTTGCTATTTCTTTCTGTGGTAGACAAGTTGCCATCCAAGGCTATAGAACCTGGTCTGTCCTGCTATTTACCCATAGCTAGAGGAGAAGAGGATTCATACTTTTCCCAGGTGTATTAGCACATAAGTGAATGTACTGGATTTGACTAATACATTTAAATTCAAGCATCATACTTATTATAAAACCCAGGTTGTGTGTGTGTGTGTGTGTACGTTTATATATTGGATCAGATTTCCTACATTTTTCAACCGATTTCAACAAAACTTTACAGGACTACGTACAATTACCTTGCAGTGGTTCTGACAGTGCCAAAAATTGGAAAAACACAATTGTTTTTGCATTAAATCAATTTGAAAATATGATTAAGAGGCATCGCGAGAATGAAAGGGGGACAACTCATATCGAGTTATACTTATTATAAAACCCAGATTGTTTGTGTGTGTGTGTGTGTGTGTGTGTGTGTTCGTTTATGGGATCAGATTTCCAACATTTTTCAACCGATTTCAACAAAACTTCATTTTTTTTTTTTGGCAGGTAGTGTTTCTTATTGTCTTGCACACTTTTTTCTTTATTTTTACATTCAGAATGCTTTAAAAATTCCATTTACAAGACAATTGTTTATAATAAAATTCTATTCAATTGGTAGACTCATAACGATTGAAAACAATGTTTTTGTTTGAGTTTGGGTTTGACTAATTCGTAAAAAAAACAAAAAAAATCAAACAAAAAAAAAACTAGTTAAGACATGTGTGTCCGTCAGCCTTAAGCAATAATCTTTGTCAATTTTATTTTTCAGTCTTTATGATGGTCGATACTTGATCTATCTCTTATTTTTACATCCCTGGGCAACGCCAGGCTCTACTGCTAGTTAGGGAATAAAGCTCATCAGAAAAATTATCATGAAAATATCTTTAGATGGAAGCCACATCAAATCAATGAGAATGTGATTGAAGTCAAGATGCCAGGTCAGGATTGATTACAACACAGACCCTTCTTTGAATTTTGTCAAGAATCTCAAAAGATACAGTAGGATTACCAAACTAGATATGTCAGCAGTGTTCAATGCACTGATGGATGATAGATTTATAAATGTGTAAGATGGAAGCTGATCTGAAAAATTTTATGGCATGAGACAATGAACCAACTTTCCTAGCAGTAGACATAAACAAAGACACAGTGTTTGTTTAATCATAGGATTTATTCTATTTATGGTGTACTTATTTATTGTTCCTTTCAGCAAATTATAGATGGAAAACTGATTGTCAAGCTTGACAATATTCTAAACAGTATTTTACTTTTCCAGCCTAAGCAAATGAAGTATTCATGAAAGAGTGATATGATGAAGTACACAATGACTTGCTCTTTTCTTGAACTGTCAGCAATTTGTTCAGATATCTGACAATGGGTTATAGCTTCAGTTTTAGTGTAAATATACATGCATATCAAAACCCTTTTACATTTCATTAACAATTATGTCACCCCCACAACAAATATTTAAACAGAAATCCTGGCTTTAAATAGGCAAAAGCGGTATAAGAAGACCTTTTTGTTTCACTTTTAATGCTTCCAATCAATGGCACTAAATGCTATCAAGCATATTGCTCTTTTTGGGGACAAACCTAAAATGAGTTTCAATACTCTCCTTCATGATGACTTTATGAGTTTGGTTGAACATTTCCAATCCAGCTTTTTAGAAAAAAAAAATGTTCAACCTATATGTATCTGTGTATATAGCACATGTAATAATTTTCTTCACCAATAAATCAGCCATTATTAAAATAGGTAAATATTTATTTTTTGCATGCAGCTCACAAGGGCTGCACATTATACAGTTGACAATATCATAATCTACCTCCACTCAAAACTTAATTGTTTCTTAATTATTTACTTATTGCTGAGCAAGGAATTAACATGGCATTTCTGAATATACTAATTTTATTTAGGAAGCCTGCATTATTTTATTTTGCATATAAAAAGAAAATTAATAAACAAAACTATAAAATAGACAGTTAATATTGATTACGCCTTTAGCCGAGATTCTCTTGTGAAAATTGACCAGCATACATATATAATAAACCCAAAATGCTCCTGCTAATTTCTATCAGTTTTTTGTTTTCAATGTAATTCTTTTCTGCCACTCAAAAGAAAACAAAACAAAAAAAAATCTTGGAGGCCCTTTCTTTCTTCTTCTATGTGACATGTTCCCTCAGGATGTGGTGAACATGGCTCTCCACAATTTCCTGTCCTTTGTAGCTCTTAATAATTTTTGTCTTTTTATCATTTCTCCAAAACCCTGCCATCCATTTGCTCAAGCTCACCAGCTAGGTTGCCCATTCTATTCCTCTGACCCTCTTACCATTATTCCATCTTGTGAGTATCAAATTTTCCATGCCTCTTTCATTATTATGTGCCCCAGAAATTTTAACTTCCTCTCACTGGTGTTAAGAGCATCCTACTATTAATAAAATTTATTTCAGTCTAGGTAATCACATTTTGAAAATTATTTTAAACTTTTTAAGTCATATTTGCAGATGATACTAATTTCTATTTCATAGTCCTAATATGTTCATTAGTAACTATAAACGAGCAACTAGATAAATGACATAATGACTATTTCTGGACATTCTGCCTCCTCTTCTAAAAAAACAAGCAATGGTCAAAAGTTCTTGGAATTTTAGATTTAATTTTAGTAACTTCTATTACAGTTTTTCACCTGCAATAAAGTGACTAATTCAACACCTGTAGAAATGCACCAAAGGATTTCATCTGGATTACTTATCTGTTCTTTTAATTTAAATGATGTTTAAATGATGGACTTCTATCTAAATATACTATGCTGAAATGTGTATGCTTGTGTGTACCCAGTAGATTATAATTAACACACCTCAATATATTTAGATGCACACACACACACACACACATACACATACTCACATACATATATTTTATATTTAGGCAACAATCCTTCTTTTTAGAATATTTTGCTAAATATGATTGACAAGAAATATCATGTGATATATTTTTATTTTTCTTGTGTTATGGAATGTTTTCTTATACTGAGTCAGTTTTTCAATAATAAATGACTGAAAAATTCTAACTGGGTTGTCTAATGGGACACACCCATATCTCATTATTGGTCTTTTCGTTGCACATGTGTTAAGAGACTCAAACTGCTACTCTATGTATTCCCAAAATTTCCATTGTCCAGTATAACGAACCTTTTGCACGATGATATTGCATTTCAATACCACAAATCTGGTCTATTAAATTTCGGCATTGATCGTACCCAACATCCTTCTGCCAATATCATTCCCATAATTCTAGCAGAGGTGACTTCCAAGGGTTACACCTTGCCAAAGAACAACATATGATTTGGTCTCAGGGCCACATGCAATTTTCAATTCACAGTTGTCTTTCTCGTAAACAGATTACAAACTACAGCTAAAGAGCCCAGTCTACTGTGCTATTTAACCTAAAGAAAAATTCTAAGAATTCAAAATTCAGGTCTACCATCAAATATATTGTTTAGTGTAACTGCTTTGTTGAAACTGGCAGAAGTGGGAAATATGCCGACTAAAAAACCTCCAAAAATGACTAAATAAAAACATGTAGAGTAATGACAGCAGTGGGGAAGTCCAAGAGAGAAAAGTTTAATTGCAAAGAGACCCAAAGGCTCATTATCCCAGCAGACTGATATATAGATGATAAATGACTGAATGACCTGTCTATTTAGTTGTCCATTTTGCTGATGGGAAAAGAAAAGATTGGCCTTTAGAATTGGCACAAGGAAAAAAAAAAACAGAAACACAATATTAAAAACTTGCAACAAACCCAGGTTGCTAATATTGTTTCCCTTTCAGACTCATCAATTTCTGCTGCTTATTGGAAGGTGCAATTCTTATGGAAGTTTTATACCCTGGTCAGTTTTAGATTAAGTGTAAAGTTCATCAGTCATCTCTCTAGGACAATGGTTCTTAACCTTCTCAATGCATCATTTTTACCAAAATTCAGAATGCCATTACCCACCATTCAAAGATTGTCCAACTTAAAAAGTTCATTCCAAGTAATACACATATATTATAGAAAATCTTCATTCTTTTCCATATTAGTACATATACATTGATATATCTTATTTTTTTAGAAAAGTTTTACAAATTTAACAGCAATAGAAAATGTTAATGGATTTAGTGCATGTGCAGTAATTTGTTTTTATTCATAACTAATTATTAAATAAATAAACTGAAGCATACTTCAATAAAAAAAAAAGTTCAATAGAATGCTAGGGTATTTTAATTCAATAACCAAAAAATTCAATCAGTTTTATTCTGAAGAAGTTTACAGTCAATGTGAAACTTATGAAAAAGAAAAAGATTCCCCCAACCTGAAAACCTAAAATTCCCTCCTGGGGTGATCCCTGCCTAGTTGAGAACCCCTGCTCTCCAACTACAGGCAAAAATGAAAACATCTATCTTTCCTAAACCCTGAATTTACATGTCCTCCCATTTCCACTACTGCATCTATCAACTGACTGCTATAGCTGCATGTACTTTCTACACACCAAATTCATGTCTCTTACTTTCCAAGAGTCTAGCATATGCAAATTCTTTGAATGACTTGGACAGAATATTCTACTTTGTTTTGATTTATGTAGATGTCCAATACCACAGACACATGCTCTATCAAAGGATGTCATCTTATATCTTTTAAATGTCTGGGTGGAAGCTCTATAAAAACCCTAATCTGTTTGACCTCTTGATCTTTTGTCCTGGTGGTCAGGGGAGGGGACAAATATACCTTCCAATAGTAGATGCCAGATGAGGAAATTTTCAAAAATTGTATAACTGTGCAGATATGAAGAGGACAAACATAAAACTAGAAAAAATACATAAACAAAGAATTTTTATATATATAATATTTTTCCTCTGTTTATACTGTGCTGAACATATACATAGATGAATAAATGTCTATTTTGATTACAGACATGTATGGAGGCAAGCTTACATATATATAAATGTATGAATTCTGACATGAACAGATATATGCAAAAGTAAGTGAACCCTTAAGATGATATTTAAAATAATTCTCTTTTTTTTCAGATGATCAACAAATCTTAATTAAACTATATATTCATCAAGAAAAAAACTTTATTCAATCAATTACATCCACTTTGAAAGATCTATATCAAGCTGGAATAAAAATATTAATTCAAAATTAAGATGTGCAAAAGTAAGTGAACCCTTACATTTAAGATTTAGTGACTGTTTCTTTTGAGGTTACAATGTCAACTAGGCTTTTTCTATAATTTTAAGTTTCTGGTAGTAGTGAGTGCCAATTTTTGACCATCCTTCTTGGTAAAACTCCTACAATTGCTCAATATTACGTGGATTTCTTGCATGCACTGACTTCTTTCACTTGAATCACAGATTTTAAATTGGGTTTAGAACAGGACTAGGCCATTCCAAGACTTGAAATTTCCTTTTATGAAACCATTCTTTTGTGGAATCCGTTTGTTGCTTCAGATCATTGTCCTGTTGGAGTTGGAACAACTCCAACTTAAACCCAACTTTTCAACTGAGGTCAAGACATTTTCACTCAAAATTGTTTGTTATCTTGCAGACTCAATTGTGCCATCAATGCATACTATTATATCTGTTCCAGTTATAGCAAAGCACCTCCCAAATTATAATGCTCTCACCATGTTTAATGGTTGGTATCAAATTCTTCCCATCAAAAGACTTATTTGAAGATATTCCACTTATTGTTCCTCCTAAAAACTCTAGTTTGGTCTCATCCAACCAAAAACACTTTTACCAGAATATTTCTAGCTTATTAATATGAGCTTTGGCATAGATGAGGTGAGCATGCTTGTACTATTTCATAAGCAGTGACTTTTTCTAGGCTTTCTGCCATGAAGATTTGCATTGTGTTGATTTCATCACCCTGTAGATGTGTACACATTGATTCAAACATTGGCCAGTGAGCATTGGAGAACTGTGAAGGTTGGATTTGCCTGGAACTGCCGAACTAGATGTCTACTTGTTTTTGCTGCAATTTTTTGAAAACGGCCACTTCTTGTGATGCCATCATACCAAAGGCCTTCCATTTATAAATAATTTTTTGCACAGTAAAGAAGTGCACTCCAAATATTTTTGATAGATTTTTGTAATATATGTGTGTATCATTATATGTTTCAACTATGTGATTTTTTTAAAGTTTGAAGAAGTTCTTTTGATCTTTGCATATATATATTGTTTAAATTTACTCTCTAACTGCACATGTTTTCATATACAATGATTCATATTGTTTGACTGCAGTATACACAGCTTATCAAAAAATTGAACATGTGTCATTTTGATTTTTACATGTGTACAAAAATTTATTTTCACTGGCAATCATGTAAAACAAACATGCAGAGTGTAAATGTAAGTGTTTACTTACTTTTGCACCTCTTAATATTTTATTCCAGCTTGATAAAAATCTTTGAAAATGGTTGCAATAGATTTAATAAAGGTTCTTAATGAATATATAGTTCAATTATAATTTGTTATTTGGAAAAAAAAAAGACAATTATTTTAAATATTATCTAAGAGGTTCATTTACTTTTGCACAACACTATATATATTCATGCAAGTTAATATGCATACCATTTCTTTTTTTTTTTTTTTTGTACAAAAGAATAGCTTTTACCATGGATATATATTAAATTACATGAATATATATGTGTATGTGTGCTTGTGTGTGTGTGTGTATAAGAAAAATGTTGATAGATATATAGCAACAAAGATGAATATGCACACACTCACACACAAACATACACGTATATAGATATTTGGGTAGCAATTCCTTTCTAAAATATGTTTCATTAAAAATGATCGACAAGCTATTTATGTTCATTTTTTGCTTGAGAGATTTAGAACTTAGTATATGTAGAAATTGTCTAAAAAGTACTTTAAGACTAGCCATTTTCAAGGATTTGGGTTCTGCTGTTGTAAATGGTGTTTAAGTTGCTGAAGGGTAGACATATTTTTAATTGCCACTGCACAGAAAATATATTGCAGCCTTGCCTTGTTTTTTTTTATAAGATTGTTTTTAGTTGGATTTTTGCAGTTGTTATCACATTTTGTTGCCTACAAATATGCTGATAAATGTTCATATTGGTTTAAATGCCCTGTTGTAATGAAACTGAGAAAACCTTTATCAACTCTAGGGATTTTATAAAAATCATGTCACTTCAGTTGGACAAATTACAAATATTCAAGTTAATAATTTCTTACAAAAATTCAAAACAGCCAACATTATCCTCAACAACGACAACTCTCCAGCAAAGTCAAAACTGTATAAAACCAACATTACTTCTGAGATCAAATACCCATAGGAAACTTCCATTGAAAACAAATTCATAAATAATTTGGTTGAATATACCTACACTTATTTTTTAAGATTCTATATTTCTTAAACAAGAGATCCATAAGGTATTTTTAAAATATACCAACTTTGATATGCAACATACTTATTGAGAATACAAATGTGATATGCACTTTCAACTGTAAAAAGTGTCTCGAAATAAGTGAAGTGATTATCTTTAAAAACATAATGGTAAGCCTTAACAATATCAACTATGAACTAAGCCACAATGTAATGACTGCATTTGGGAACTAAAAATATGGTAATCTAAAGGTGCAAGGTCAGTTGAGAATGAGAGGTGTAATAGGACATCACAACGAAGTTGCACCAATTTCTACTGAGTCAGCAAAGAGAAATGAGATCTGTCATTATCCTGACAGAAGACAATACTCTATTATCCTGACAGAAGACAATACTTTATCAATTGGACAATTCTGCACAATTTTCATTGACTGCTACGTTTAATCAGCCCAATTAGGAGTTTTATTTTAACAAGATTTCACAAAAGGAATTTGTAATATACAATTCCTTTCTAATTCTATGAGATCACCTTTTTTCAATGTTGACCAGCTCATTTTGTTTTTTTGTTGTTGTAGAGAGAAAAAAAACTGTAAACTTATTATAGCAATAAACGCCTGCAATAGGTTTCTTCTGCCTCTTGTCCACAACACTTGTAGCTAATTCACAGTTCATAACAGTCCAACAGGCAATGTATTAACAAAAAAATGAGGTCACAAATCCAACCTTCACTTCTCGTCAAAGAAATACATGTTCATCCACCCAGCTCAGAAAATATCATACTGACAGTAAGCAAAAAATGACAGCTTTTATTTACTGAATGATTTTTCTGATTGGCCACACCATTCAGGGGAGGAAAGAGCATTAGCATAGATTCTGATACTCAGAGTAGCAAAGTTTTGCTAACTACTTTTTCTTTAATCTCTCTTCTACAGATTGCACACAAAACACAAACACTTTTTTGAGGTGAGTGATTCTCTCTTTCACTACATTTTTGAAGGACATTTCTCAATCGACATTGTTGTAAAGAATCCATTTTTATTGTTGTAATCATTCTTTTAAAGAAATGGATAATTTTTCTTTGTTGTGTTAAAGTTATTGAAATGGAAAATAAGACAAATTAATGTCCTCTGAAGATCAGATGATTTCAGGGTGCACTTCCTTTTAGAAGAATGCAAGCAAGCAAATCTTGATGTGGTCTGTATGCAAGAGGTGTATTGATTTCTTTGTAGCTCTATTGAGCATTTGGGATACAAATTATTTTGAACTGTCCACAAGGAGCAAAGACAACATAGAGTTGGAATTGCAATATGCAAACCACCTGATATTGTAATAAACAATATTTTAAACCAACCAGAAATACTGCTAAAATTGTTGTTCATGGCTTTAAGATCCAAGTAATATTAGTTTATGTCCCAAAAAAGTTCAGTCTTAGAAAAAGATAAATTTTACACAGGATTGGGTAAGATATGTATAGTAGAAAAAAAAGAAAGCCGTACATTAATGGGAATTTTAATGCTACCTCAAGCATTTTTAAATGCCACTGCTCCTTTGATGGTAAAACTCAAACAGCAATGGAGAACTCTTGCTCAACTTCTGTTACTCAGGAATATACTCCATCCCATAAAACATCACATGACATGGCATAGTGAAGATAATGTAACAAGGAAAATTATCAACTTAAGCATCTTAGACTCTTGAATTATGTAATTTGTAAATGATGTTAGAATGAACTACTCCTACTTTCAATCTGATCACTGGTTACTTGTAACTAAACTCACAACAACAACCAATAAAATATCTCACTTCTTCCCACATAAAACAAGAAAACCACTGAGGTATAACATCCAAGCCCTCAAAAATGAAATGGTAAATTTAGAAATCAGTCATAAACAAGAAATCTAGATCAAAGCATAGAAGAATCAAATAATGTGATATTTTATTAATTGAAGCATGTGAGAACATTACAAGAATACCTAGAAAGAAAAGGATACACTGATGAGATGACAATCCTAAATTGAAAAAAAATTGATACAAGAAAAAAAAAAGAAACAAACACAAGGGAAAAGAATGGAATGGAAAATACCAACAATTAACAAAGAAAATAAACAATTCTTTGAGAAACCATTATCTCCAGAAAATTGGAAATGTAATTAATGAAACCAAGCAATATAGACAATGCATTAAAATGAGGAGAAAAGCAAAAAATCAGAATAATATCATGTTATGGAGTCCTCCCCTTTTTCATACAAGTGGACTCAACCAGAGTGTTACTTGGACTGCTGCCGTTAAATACCCAGAGTCAGTCAGAATATATATAGAGAGAGTGAGTAGAGATTGTGATTGAGTTGGACATAGAGTAATAGTGTGAGGTAACCGCTTGTAGAAGTCACAGTTACAAGACTCTAAGGAAGTCCTACTTCGAGACTGTGTATATATATATATATATATGTATATATATATATATATATATCTATATATATTATTATTATTATTGCCACTAACCGCGTTTCTGGATTTACTAACAGTATTACCCATTGTATTATTGTGTAAATACATTTATTTGTTATATTTCATTCCTGCGTTTGTCATTCATTGGAGACCGAACTTCATCTCGGAATCCACAACATATCATATAATCAAAACCACCACAGAAGAAATGTCCTGGTCTCAAAAAACACTTTGTATCGCATTTCAACCCTGATCACATTAAACTTAAATTGTCCGCAGGAACAGAACAGATACCAATAAAAAACTAATCATTACAAGGCCTGTCTCAGTACATAAATAATAATTAAATTACTGATGAGTAAAGTAAGAAATATATAAAAAAAATAAGGAATAATAAATTATCAACTGTCATTGACGCAGAACATTTGAAAATAGATTTCTTCCCACCAAATTCAATAATGAATCTGTATTTTATGAAAAACTAATCTGGTATCAAAAATGCATCCCCTAAAAGTGGTGTTTATCCCACATTAATGCCTTATGGAAACAGAAAGGTAGCACTCACAACTCACACATACAAATTCCCAAGCAGTCACCCATTTAGGTTCTCACCAGACTTGATATTGCTTAACTTCAGTGATCATATGAGACCAGGTATTGAAGAAAAAAAAGCTGTGGTGAGTCACGATTGCATATGTTCAGAAGGGAGTTGACATTTTAGAAAGAGAACATTATCTTCTTTCTTTCACTAATTGAGTAAAGAGCAATGTAGTTCTTTTCCCATTTAGCCAATCCTGCAGCAGTCACAGCATTGATAAGAATCTAAAGAGAAGCATTATCAGATGATGGTGACATCAAGCTCACTTTTATCACTTTCTGAACGAGCTTGTGTAGTAATGAAACGAATGCAACTCCTTGATAGATAGCCTGACTGCAAGAAGTTAGAAAGCCAGCAACTAGATTTATCTCATGTATATGGACATTCGCATCAAGAAATATCAGTAAATATATTCCCATAACTTTACATTTAAATGAGGATCATATATATATATATATATATATATATATATATATATGTAAAGGCACATGTAGTAATAATGTACTCAGGTCTGTAATATTATTACCCACTAATAAATTGCTTTTAAAGAAAATATGCCACTGTACTTATTTATTTTGACAGAATATTCCTAGAAAAACTTAAATTCTAACTAAATGATAATTTAGAAATGTGAAACTGATTTGACATGCATTCAAATTGCAATTCATTCAATTGTAATATTTCATTCAAATTATAATTTATTCAGTTCTAAATCTTCATGCAAATCATAATTTTAAAACTTCATGCAAAGCATTTTTCCACAACAACATGCAAATCATGCTCCTGAAACTTCATGGAAATCATAATTCATTCAATTCTAAATTTTCATTCAATTCATAATTCATTTGATTCTAAAACTTCATTCAAATCATTATTCATTTGATTCTAAATCTTTATTCAAATCATAATTCATTTGATTCTAAATCTTTATTCAAATCATAAATTCATTCAATTCTAAATCTTCATTCAAATCATAATTCATTTGATTCTAAAACTTCATTCAATTCATAATTTATTTGATTCTAAAACTTCATTCAATTCATAATTTATTTGATTCTAAAACTTCATTCAATTCATAATTCATTCAATTCTAAATTTTCATTCAAATCATAATTCATTTGATTCTAAATCTTTATTCAAATCATAAATTTAATCAATTCTAAATCTTCATTCAAATCATAATTCATTCAATTCTAAATTTTCATTCAAATCATAATTCATTTGATTGCAAATCTATATTCAAATCATAAATTTATTCAATTCTAAATCTTCATTCAAATCATAATTCATTCAATTCTAAAACTTCATTCAATGCATAATTCATTTGATTCTAAAACTTTATTCAAATCCTAATTCATTTGATTCTAAATCTTTATTCAAATCATAAATTCATTCAATTCTAAATATTCATTCAAATCATAATACATTTGATTCCATATCTTTAATCAAATTATAATTTTATTCAATTCTAACTCTTCATTGAAATCATTATTCATTTGATTCTAACTCTTTATTCAAATCATAATTCATTTGATTCTAAAACAGTATTCAAATCATTATTCAGTTGATTCTAAATCTTTATTCAAATCATAATTCATTTGATTCTAAATCTTTATTCAAATCAGAAATTCATTCAATTCTCAATCTTCATTCAAATCATAATTCATTCAATTCTAAAACTTCATTCAATTCATAATTCATTTGATTCAAAATCTTTATTCAAATCATAATTCATTTGATCCTAAATCTTTATTCAAATCATAAATTCATTCAATTCTAAATATTCATTCAAATCATAATTCATTTGATTCCATATCTTTAATCAAATTATAATTTTATTCAATTCTAACTCTTCATTCAAATCATAATTCATTTGATTTTAAATCTTTATTCAAATCATAAATTTATTCAATTCTAACTCTTTATTCAAATCATTATTCATTTGATTCTAAATCTTTATTCAAATCATTATTCATTTGATTCTAAATCTTTAATCAAATTATAATTTTATTCAATTCTAACTCGTCATTCAAATTATTCATTTAATTCTAAGTCTTTATTCAAATCATAATTCATTTGATTCTAAATCTTTATTCAAATCATAAATTCATTTAATTCTAAATCTTCATTCAAATCATAATTCATTCAATTCTAAAACTTCATTCAATTCATAATTCATTTGATTCTAAAACTTCATTCAATTCATAATTCATTTGCTTCAAAATCTTTATTCAAATCATAATTCATTTGATACTAAATCTTTATTCAAATCATAAATTCATTCAATTCTAAATATTCATTCAAATCATAATTCATTTGATTCCATATCTTTAATCAAATTATAATTTTATTCAATTCTAACTCTTTAATCAAATCATTATTCATTTGATTCTAAATCTTTATTCAAATCAAATTCATTTGATTCTAAATCTTTATTCAAATAAATTCATTCAATTCTAAATCTTCATTCAAATCATAATTCATTTGATTTTAAATCTTTATTCAAATCATAAATTTATTCAATTCTAACTCTTCATTCAAATCATTATTCATTTGATTCTAAAACTTCATTCAATTCATAATTCATTTAATTCTAAATTTTCATTCAAATCATAATTCATTCAATTCTAAATTTTCATTCAAATCATAATTCATTTGATTTTAAATCTTTATTCAAATCATAAATTTATTCAATTTTAAATCTTCATTCAAATCATAATTCATTCAATTTTAAATTTTCATTCAAATCATAATTCATTCGATTCTAAATCTTTATTCAAATCAAATTCATTTGATTCTAAATCTTCATTCAAATCATAATTCATTCAATTCTAAAACTTCATTCAATTCTTACTTCATTTGATTCTAAAACTTCATTCAAATCATTATTCATTTGATTCTAAATCTTTATTCAAATCATAATTCATTTGATTCTAAATCTTTACTCAAATCATAAATTCATTCAATTCTAAATCTTCATTCAAATTATAAATTCATTCAATTCTAACTTCATTCAAATCATTATTCATTCAATACTAAAAATCCATTGTCTGAGAAATTAAATTTCAATATATTTTTTATATATTTTCAGTTCCAAATGTAATTCATGTATACACATAAATTGTATATATCTGTGTACTTGTATATAATTTTTAAATCAGATGGTTTAATAAACATATCTTTTATGCTTTTGTTAAAAATTTTTTAACAGTAGAATATAGTCTAGATGACTGACAATGAGATACTTCTATAAAATAAAATACTTGTATATACATACACATATTGTTCAAATTGTAATTAATTCAATTCTAAAAATTAATTAGAATCACAACAAATAATATTTTACTCATGTAATATACTGTCTTTTGTCATTATTTTGAAAATAATTTAAAAGATATGATTGTTTTGTAAGTTATATATTTATTTACAGTAAAAATGTTGATATCAGGGAAAAATTGTTTTAACTTTCTTTAATTTACCACATGTTATTCCTTCATTTAAATAAACTAAATTCTCCCCACTCCTAAGATTTTTCAACCCACCCAATTATTACAAATCTTCCGCTAACTTTTCCCAGACCTGAGAGTATAGTCACATGCATAAATCTAAATATATTGACACATGCAGTGAAACATTTGTATATTGGTATCTAGATCCATGATTTCACTATTAAACCTGCCAACTGTAACCATAAGTTCTATGTTAATAGTTTCTACTCTCACCTCTTCTCACTTGTTTGCAACTTTCTTCTGGATTCTTGCTTTCCTGCCAACTACTATCTTCAAACATTTTTAAGTTTTTTTTAAAGTTTTGTCAATTGCCATCTTCTCTCTGATTGAATCTGTTGGTTCCAATCTAATAAAGAATGACTGCAAAATAATTTTCCCTCCCCAATTTATAGACAGAAGCACAAAAATGCATGCTGGGATTTCTTTTTAGACAATAAAATAGGCTACTTCTCAGTTTTATATGACTCAGTCCTGGTCTGTCTTGCCTTGAAGTCAGAGTGATACATTAATTTATCCAGATTTGTTCTTGTGTGTCAACTCCAATTCTTAGTTTGTGAACTTCTTGCCATATTACTTTGCCTTGTTTCTGTTAATTTGCCTTGCATATATTGTTAGCTTGCTTTATGTAATTTTGATCTTGTTTTTTTCTTCTTGCTATTACTTATTATAAACTTTCTCAATTCTCTTTGTTGGGCAGTTCTGCCATTTCTTTACATTTAACCATTGGCCACTCACTCTACAGAATCCTATTCTTCTGTTGCTTTCTTCTGCTTTTTTCATGCTCACTAACCTCCCCCCCCTTGTATCTTAATGGATTTTATTGCCTTACTCAGGGTGAAATGAGAAAAAAAAGTCCCTTGATGTATTGTGTTGTTCTCTGACATGGGATCAATTTTTAAATTTGTATTTAGTCTCTTCTTCCAAGTGATATGTCACTTCAGGACATTGTCAGTTATGGCTCTCCACAATTTCCTGTCCTTTGTAGCTCTTAGTAAAGTTCACATGTTCAGTGTGAGATATTCTCATCATTCTCCTATAAAAACACATTTCTGTTCTTGACCTATTTCTGGGCCCACAAGACCCAATTTATTGCCTTATTTCGCTACTTACCTCAAAATTAAATCGCATCCAGATCTCAATGCAACAGTAAATATGAGTATAAATTCCAATAAATACATTTATATAAAATTATAAAATATATAAAGAAGGCATAGCAAAATGTATTCAATACCCATTTCAAAATATGACTGAACTGAAGAATTCCAATTTCTAGATGGCTGTTCATTTTTGTTCTTTAATAGTAAGCCACTTGAGGTAGAGGGTTATATTAAGGTGTAGTTTATAAGGATAGGAGAGGAACATAATGGTTAACTCTGGACTTGAACAGGTTGATATTGTAATGATTAGGGAAACATCCCCTTAAGAGTCTATTTCACTATGTAAATAGCATGGTGGTTCCTAGCTGTGAAGGTTAGACCTGGTGGAAGTAAGGGATGTAGTTTGTTCAAGAACTTTTCATGGAAGTAGTAATAGAGCAGTGAGAGACATGCTACATCCCACCTGTGAGAGAGAGGTTGAAGAGTGTAAAATAATTCTTCCCCAACAAAGATTTGGAGATGCTTTTGAACTCTATCAAGACCTGAAAGTGAGGATTGGACAGCTAATGCACAAATATTACAACAGTACCCTATTTTCGGCCTGATCTGCTCTTATAAAGTTAAACAGTCTAGAATGTTCTTTATTATAGTTAACATTCTTGGGATGATGGTATGGTGTATCAATTTTTACTAACAATCTTCACAGTAGCAACCATAAAAGTAAATGTACATGGTGAAATAATGGATAGTGGCTCAGACTGAGGAATCAGAGAGCCAAGTTCAAATTCCAGTCAAATCCATTACATTCACTTATGTGCTAATATCCTTGGGAAAGGTATAAATCCTTTTTTCCCACCAGCTATAGGTAAACAGCAAGGCAGACTGGATTCTATAGTGTTGGATGGCAACTGGTCTACCGCAGAAAGAAATGGCAACCTACTGCTGGAAAAAATCTTCATGTCAGTCATGTATCGAAAGATACATGATCACCTAAGCGTGTATCTCACATAGCACATAACTGGCATCAATTGACCATATATATATATATATATGACAACTAAGGACATTCTACAGATCACAGAAACTATAGATTACTTTATACATGCACCATTGTTTTGATATTTTGCAAATTGAATAAATTTTGCTTGATGATTGTTATGGGACCTTACCCATAATAACATAATGGACTATTCCATACGTAATAAACACTGCACCTCAAAAGGAAGCAGGGAGTTTAGCCTGAAGTCTGGAGTGAGGTCCGTTGGGAGCCTGTCAGTCAGTCAGAGTGTGCGAGTCAGTCAGTGGAGTCAGAGGCAGTCCGAAACAGAGTCGCGTTCAGACAATTACTACAAGACATTGGAATAGTGATACTAGTCGAGACTACATTGTTCTCCCTACTAAACCTGATTGTTCATACTAACACTTTCTACTTCTCTGTATATTCCTGTTTGTAATATATCTGTGTTATTCCATATCTGTGTTCGAGTTCTTCTTTATTGGTTCTACCTTGGACTATCACCGTGGTACAAGGAACTGAACCATAACAATGATAAACTTGTCTCGTGATTTCCATTTTTGCTCCAAGCAGCATTATCAGAACAGTAAAGGGATGGCCATGATTTACTCACAAAGACTTGGAAAAAGATCTCAAGGCATTATGGACAGCAGTTACATCTCAAGCTGTCAGTAAGACATTAACCTCATTTGCAGTGTATCTCTGTAGAGAATGACACCTGAAAGTATGTTGAATGTTTGCTCAGAAGTTTTTATGTAATCCAGATACTTTCTTTGGCATGGAGAGACCAAGATAGAATTATTTGGTCTCAGTTCCCATCAACAAGTTTGAAGAATGAAAAGCAGTTAATTGAAGCCAGGGCACATTGTCCCAATCATGAAGCAGTGAAGTGGCAATATAATGGTACAGGCTTGTTTTTCCCCACATGTTAGAGGTTGATTTCACACAATCAAACTAAGAATGAATGGTACAATGCACCAAGATATACTGCACAAGAATCATCATATATCATGCAAGGCTTTGAAAAGGAAATGCAATTGGGTGTTTCAGCAAGACAATCATCTTAAAGAGACTGCCAGTGCAATCAAACAGTGTTTTGATAATAAGAAAATCAACCTATTGTTGTGAACCAGTTAGGCCCCTGACCTGAAATAAATTGAAAATTGCTGTCCAGGCTTATCAGCCTAGTAATTTGAATGAACTGAAGAAGATCTGCCATGAAGGGTGACCCAGAATACCAAAAGAAAAGTGTTTGAGGCTAATGGCTCTTTATAGTAAGTGATTAGAAGCTGTTTCTGTAAGCAAAGGCTATTTCACTAAGTAGTATGCTCTGCTTGATTCTGCTTTGTGTAAAGTATTGTGCATACAAAAAGAAATGCATTTACATCTGACAATATTTTTGCAAGTTGTAAGAACTGATATAGAATCATTTAAGAATTCGAGATAATATATTGATGATGAAAAAGGTACTAAAATCAACGACTGTCAAGATATCTTTTTTTATTTTTTTTTTTTGTAAAATTTTGACTGTAAATCACAAATGGGAAGGACACTTCAAGCTACAATCAGAAGTGACACATTTCTTCATATCTAAAATCAAAAAGAGACAATTCTAGGAGATATCCTTTACAAAAAAAAAATAAATAACTAAACTAATACCACTGAAGAATGCCAATTTCTCGATGGTTAGTTCACTCTATACAAGGCATGGGAACTACTTGAGGTAAAGAGTTATTTTTTTTTAAAGTTTTTAAAATTACATTGGCATGTATTATCTTTAATGTGTAGGCAAAGAAATACAAAATGCATGTAGAAATATAAAATAAATAAAAAATTAAGAAGGAATTTATACATAGATAAAATAAAGGACACATGGCACAGTGGATAAAGCCATTGGTTAGATCCAGTGAGAGGACCCAAAGATGGTGAGTTCAATACCCAGTTAAGGCAGTGGAGAACTTTCAGAGGGAAATTAACAGGAGATAACTGATAACTGACATCCATTAAACATGGCATGTGGGACTAGAACACCTACCCGAGTGAGCAAAATAAAGGGTTATGTTCAACATTCCAACCACCTGAAGAAGGCCAGAACGTACAACGGCTGAAACGTAATAAATATGGCAACAAAGATGAGGACAATAGTCCGAATAATGTAAATAATGAAATTAAAGGAAAGAAAAGAAATAAAAAAGGAATTTATACATAAATTTATGTAAAAAAAGTGAAAAAGAAGTCTAATTAAATTTCAAAATAAATGAATCATCCTCATCAATACCACCACCAAGAACACCAACAAGAACAATAACAATAATAATAGTAATAATAATAATAATAATCATCCCATGAGCTGGTGTGGTTGTAAAGTTGTTGTGTAGATGAGAACCTGACCAGTCCCCTCCTCATATCCAAGTTGAAAGCCTGGGAAGCAGACATTCAGGTGTAGTATGTTTTGAGTACATCCCTCTCCTGTTCAAAGTACAGTCACCCTCCAACCTGAAGGCTCACCTTGGTCATGTAGTTGTTGATTCATCTGGAGAAATCATCCTCCCTGGCTGCTGACCTCAATCTAGAAAATCATTTGCCCAGCAGTGCAGTGTCATCACTACACTGGCTGCACAAATAGCTATGGTAATAGTTTTATTCAAATAACTTTCAACAATTTTATTTCCTAAACATTTATTCATTCCTTTGTACTTCTGACAATTGATTTCAATAATTAATCATCACTAGTTCATTACCTGTCAATTCACTGGTGGCAAAAATGATCAAATTCCAAATCTGAATTATTTGTCCATCTAAAATGTTTATTAGAAGATAAATACAGAAACAGTCAAAAATGAACCAGACAGAAAGGGAAATTAACCCTTGTGAGACAGACACCAATTTCATTCAAACTGTACATATGCTTTAAATCAAGGAAAAATGTTTCTACAAAAGTTTTAAAAAATTTTAATGAATAATCTTACTTATTATCAAAGATTTTGAGAAATGTTCAAAAATATGTTTTGTCTCCCCACCTTTATATTATTGCTCATCCCAGGGTAAGAGTTGTACAGATTTAATGGGGAGACAATGTGTTATTACAATGTCTTAAAAGTGTCCTTTTTGTTAAAAGTTTCCTTCAAATTACCTCATTACCCAGATGATCCACCCATGATATTCTCAGCTTCTCTAGAGCCACATCTGTTGCCTCAAGTTACCTCTTCATCTGTGAGGAAATTTTCCAGCATTCACTGCTAGGGTGCTTGAATTCATGAAGTCTGAGAACCAGTGAATGCAGCTCCTCGAAGCAATTACCATGAAAGTATTTGTAAAAAAGACAGAGAGAGGCGACGACATGTCTGAGAGAGCGACTGTAGACGAGATGCCAGAACAGGGCCAATTATGTTGCATATCTGCCTCTGGAGCTTATCAAGAACCCCAAGGCAAACAGAAGGGGCTCCAGACCATATATGGCAGCAATTACCCCATGCAAGGGCGAATTGTTGATTTGTAGATCTGAAGGAGAAAAATTTCCTGGCGTAGCACAGGGAGCCAACTTTCCTTGTGGTGGACGAAGCAATTGACTCAATTCAAGCGCCCTACGAGGCTGGCATCCCGCTCTCACCCTTTCACTGTCAAAACCACTAAATGTAGCCGTCTCTTCAATAGCTTCATGTCTCGCACCTCTCGCCTGTGGAACTCCCTTCTCTATTCCAGTTTCCATGAGAGCTATAATCTCCAACTATTCAAGTGTAATATCAATCGACATTTCCAGTTGCCTTGATCTATCCACTACCATTCTCCTCATTCTTTCCTCTATCACTCCTATCTGATCTTGCTCCAAATCTCCTGTAACCCCTTGCGTCCTAGTGGCTTCCCACCTTGCTTGGGGTGAAACGCTTTACATGATTGTGACTTTTATAACCACATGTTTATGGGTTGTGTTTTCTGGAGATCACATACTTATACAATCAGAAGATACTCTACTGCTGTTGTGCTCCATCTAACTTGATGAATTCTTCTTTTGTGTCAATTTATTTCTGGATGTAGGTGATTATGTTTTTCCACAACTTCCTATCTTCTGTTGCACTAATAACTTTTGACAGTTAACCATCTCTCTTTTTTCCTTGCTCTGATATACATTTAGAGAATCTCATATTATTTACTCATTATTTGTGTGTGCATACCAGAAATTCCATCTTGCAGCTCCTTTTTTCCCTTAATACTTCCTTGTTGCTCACTTGTTCTGTCTATGGTATTCACAACGTATTTGTCTACAGAATCACACGTCTTTACATTCAAGTCTCTTCTTTATGTAAAAAATAAGATGAGTTCATGCTGAGGCTAGAGGAAACACTAAACAAATTGTTCTCTTAACAATTAAGGTGAAACAGGCAGAGAAGGGAGGGAGACAGGAAGAAAGGAATAATGACAAATGAGGCCACTACCTCCAAAATCACAGCAAATGTGGGTGACAAAATGCACCAAGTGTAAGTCTTTACAAGGTACCAAATCTCAGGCAATAGCAAAGTGAGTCACACCAAAAGCAGACTGATGACTGCTGGTTTTCCTATCACTTTTACTGACAAAATGAGAAAATTGACAAAGTCCCAGATCTGGGTGAGTTGCAGAGAGGCCCATATCTGGATATGCGAAGATGACCTACTACTAACAGAGAAGCCCAGATCAGACTAATTGATGTTGACAGATATGTTTGCAGGTAGCTCAGAACCTCTTTTGTGTCTGTACTGATACGTATTCACCACATGTTACCTGTGAGGAAACTGGCTAGCATGAATTGCCATAAAAGAGATTAGATATTGATGAGCTATTCATCAATTTTTTTTGGTTTCTACCTATGGATAATGGAGAAGAAAACGTAGAAAGCCATGATAATCTAAATTGAATTGTTTTCTTATAAGAAACAACTAAAGAGAACATGAATTTATATTTACAATATTAAATAAAGTTGGAAGAAGAAAAAAACTTAATCAGGACATAATCCCAAAATATTATACTTCATCTTTGATATCCTAACAGAGCTTACATCAGTAAACCAAACAGACTTTGCACAAAATGACTCCAAAATCATTTAGATGGCCTTGTGGTGGATGACATAATTTCCACCTTGCAACCTCTTTTCCCTTTTCAGCAATTCAAGTCTATTGCTATTCTATTCTTACTTCCATTGCAAATGTTCAGCTGAGCTCTATCCAATTCAGACTTTTACAGCCAAGGACCCCCCCCCCCCAACCCTTACTATATCCCCAGGGTTGCATCATTTTCATTCCCTATGTATTCCATTAACAAGAAAGATGTTTCATTCATAAGCTCTCTTCCCAAGAACAACAACATTGTGGAATAGGCTCCCGTGTGGATGCTTCCATAAATATCTTAACCTCTTCAATTCTGTCATTCCTATCCTTCACTTTCTACTTCCTCCCCTTATGTTCATATCAGACTCCTCATTCAGTAACCCTCTACCATGAGTGGCTCTTTGGCCTTGTATTGGGTGAACACTATTAAAAACAATGAGGAAAAAGAAAACTGTTTCAGGATTGAGTTTATATTGGTAAATACAAGAAAAGAAAGTCTAGAATTAACAAAGCATTGGAAACTTCTAAGATTAGACTGTATGAAAGAAAGTCACAGTGACAGCAGGTGGGATTAAAATGATACAAGAGAATTAGAAATAGATTCAGAACACTGACTAAAAATACAACCGATAAAATTTGAATGATTGTTTTTTTTTTCAATCAGTCATCTTGTGCTAGTCTAAATTAAGGTTAGTAAATATTGACTCTAGTCATAAACAACTGAAAGTAATGCAAAGACATTTTATCATGGACACTTCCACTTCTATTTGAGAAAGATGTTAGAATAATTCAGAACTTATACTGGGAACAAACTGCCTGCATATGGATAGAAAATTAACTACACAAAAACAGATAGGAATATAAGACAAGGATAGGTCTTCTCACCAGATTTATTCAACCTCAATAGCAAATGGTGAACATTATCTTTTAAAGGGTTAAAATGTTTTTTAAATGCTCATGTCTTTTGTATATTGGAAGTATACTCTTTAACAGATTTATGGACTTGAGAGCAAACATGCAAAAAAAAATGAAAATATAGAAAAAAACGAACTTTTAAAAAATATCTTAACCATCAGGGTGTGGATGTGAGCCATGAAACTGAGTAGTCTAAACAAAAAAAAAAAAAATGGGTATTAATTTACAGTAATTAAATTTTTCAGTTTAAAAAAAATAAATATACATATTCTTATATTTACTTTATTCTTCTCTATTGAGGAGCAAAAAGCTTTTATGGACACATTAAAACTGCTGGATGTTTAAGTGTGCATTTAATGTTTCATTGCATTTAAAGAATACTAAATAATAATCTCACCATATGCACAACATGACCTTACTTCTATAGCACTCAGTTTTGTGATCAGTTGTGGAGATTTATCTTTGTCAATATATTACTGACTTTTACACTGAACGTCGTTGTATTTAATCCACTTTCATCATCTGTTATGATATATTTAAGGACCTATTTCATTTGGATTACTATTCCTCAGAGTCAGATGGTTTGAAAAATCTATTGAATTATTACCAGATATTATATTTATATTTCACAGAAACAAACACTAATCACAGATTTTAAATTTCAAATTTGAAATGTGCAATATACTTGAGTCCATTAAGAATGTGACAATATTTAAATGTTTAACATCAATTAAAATGTTTAATATTTTTAAACACAGAAACCTCTTCAATAATCAGATAAATCAGAAAATAGAAACAGATATGCTTAAGATAAAATAAGAGAACTAACCAGACAAAAGACTGTATAAAATATATATATATATATATATATATATATATATATATATATATATATATATAAATATAAAAGTGAACATAGAAGTCAACACTTAGAGGCGACAGTCTCTTTCATGCTATATGCAATCGTCAGGCCACCTATGTTCACTTTTATATTTACACATGCTCTATCTCTGATATTGAGCACTTTATTCCATAAATATAGCACACCTTAAGACTATATTTCTTTATATATATATATATATATATATATTTTATACAGTCTTTTGTATGTATGTGTGTGTCTGTATATATATATATATATATATATATATATATATAGGCTGTATAAAATCCAGTGACAGAACACTAATAAGAGAAAATACTTCAAAGATGGAATGAATATATTGGAGCACTCTTCCACGATGAAAGAGAAGAACTGGCAGTACACAGAAATATTCAAGGATGAGAAATATAAAAAACTGAAGTGGAATAAGCACTGGATAAAACAGAAGATCCAGACATAGTTGTAAGAGAGATACAGGCTGCCTTTAGATGATTTCAACACTGACAAGCTAAAAAAATAATAAATTAATTATATAGAAGTGGTGACATACTGGAAAAGCTATGTAGATCCATTTTCATAGCACTTCCAGATGCAAACAAATAACAAACCAGGTGCAAATGAATAACAAAATTTATCTGACTTCTAATAAATAGAGCGTGCCACAGAATTAGACAAGAAATAAGACAAAAACAGGTGGGTTAATTAAAGACACTGGAACAAGGAATGCAATATTTATGTTCCGAATGATATCAGAAAGGGCAATACAAATGAAGAATGATATGTACCAGTGTTTTATAGATTATGTAAAAGTATTTGATAAAGTCTGCCACAAAGGTGAGTTGTAACTTCCAGGTAACTGAACAATCAAGAGTGTGAGACTCACCTTCATAAGGAAGTTTCTAACTAGCATCCAGTTGGCTGACAAAAATGAACTAGATTGTAACTGAAGACAATTTGAATAGTCACAGTACTGTTGAGCACAATACCCACACCGGAATCATCAGCCAATCAGAATTTGCAGAATAGGCTTGCCTGGGTAACAGAATGGAATCTTCCAGGCTGTTATATAAACCACCTACCAATTTGCCCAGCAGATGAACTTGGTCAGTCAGACTCAACTTCTATTACATTTGAGTACTGTCTGTTGTTATTAACAAATTCTACAGTAACCTTGATATTTGGGAAGGATATAGCAATAATCCAGAAACTATACTTCCAGAACATATGGATAGAAGATGAGTTCAGTAAATATTCAAACATAGAAAGAGGTGTAAGACAAAGATGTTTCTTCTCACCAGACATAATCTATACAATGAGTTGATTTGGAGAGAATTAGAAGTCCTTCATTAACATAAGATACGCATATAACACAGTGTTGGGAGTAGACGTAGCAAGGAAATTACAAAAACTCCTACAATAGGTAGTGAAGGAAAGTGAGAAAAAAAGGCTAAACATCGATTGCAAGAAGACAGAATAAATGGATGTTAGCAAAATAAACATCTCTGCATGCAAATTACAAATTTGAGATGCCAAAATCAAACAAGTAAAACAATTTAAATATCTGGGAAGTGTTTTAACAGAGAACAAAAAGTGTGACATTGAAATCCAAATACACATTCGGATAGCAAAAGATACATCCCAAAAGCAAAGGAAAGTATTAAAAATGGCAAAATGTTGCTAAAAACAAAGAAACAGTACTCAACTTTTATGTAATATCAGTCCTCTGATCTGGCAGTGAATGCTGGGCAATCTTTCCATAGATGAAAAGAAATTTAAAGCAACAGAAATGTTTCTACAGAAGGATACTGAGAATACCATGGACAGAACATGTGAGAATCAACAAAGTTTTTAAAATGGAAACAACAAAGGACACTTATACTTAACAATACTTAACTATGAGACAATGGCCTTCTGGGTGAAAGTATTGGTTTGTGAATTTGGTGACAAAGTGGTTGTGAGTTAAATCACTGGGTAGCATATATATAGATATACCTAGACATTAGCTGTCAACACCTGCAAATTCAGTTTGGATCCCTACCCCTCTGTAGGCTGCCCAGAGGAAGGGCAGAGGACACAATGGACAAAACATTGTGATAAAAAAGCAATGATGAGAGCAATAGTTCAAATATAAATAGTGTAAATAATGATAACTTTTCATCGTAGAAATCCAAATGAAAAAAGAGAAGACTTTGAAAATTTTATATGCACAGGATAAAGGGAAACAACTCATAACCGACTGAGAGAGTAAATTTATGGAAGAGCAAGGAGAGATAAGAAAAAGACAAAACTTATTAAGGTACAAAGGTCAGGAAATTGATCATCTACATACTGAAGGGACACATCAAATAGAAAAAGGAATGTAGCTTATCAGAACATTTTCTATAGAAATAGCATTTATTCCCATGAGTTATAGAAAGAAGCACTCTTTATGGATCTCCATGAGAAGAAAGGACTAAGTTCAAACTACAAAAAGACAGAATGCATGGTTATCAGCAAAAGGATGAGCCCAAAATGCAATTTACAAATCGAGGATACTAAAATCAAACACATACAAATATTTAAATATCTGAGAAGTGTTCTAAGTCTGACATTGAAATCCGAAGACGTATTGGGATGGATGGCCAAAGATGAATTCCAAAAACTAAGCAGAGAATTAAGGGACAGAAAAATTTTGTTAAAAACATAGAAAAGAGTATTGAACTGTTATGTGATATTTGCCTTCGTGTATGGCAGTAAATGCTGGAAAATCTCATCAAAGATGAAGAAGAGACTTGAAGCAACAGAAAAGAAAAAAATGCTAAGGATATCATGGGCTAAACATGTAAGCAAAAACAAAGTTTTGGAGAGAATAAAAACAAAAAGGAAACTTATACTTAACATCAGGAAGAGGCAGTTGAGGTTTCTGGGGACATGTAATAAGGAAAGAGGGCTTGGAAAACCTGATACTCACAGGACAGATTGAGGGAAAAAGGGATAAAGGAAAGCAGCACATAACATACTTGATGAACTTGAATAGGGTTTTGAAAAAATAAGAAAAAGACAAAACTTATTAAGAGATACAAGGGACAGGAGGAAGTGGAGGGCCATGATTGCCAAAATCCTAAAGGTACATGTCGCATAAAAGAAAAGAAGATAACACACATGTAAATTGATCGGTGAAATGATACTTCTAACCATAATACTATAATGGATAACCACCAGGCAGACCAAGAGATTGATAGTCTGATTGATAGACAGACGGGCAGAGAGATTGATAGACTTATTCATAGATAGATGGGTAGCTAAGTCATTATGTCTTGTTATTAAATCCATCCATCATCCTTAATCTGAAAATGCTCATCTCAGTTCAATTGATGTAACTAGATTTTGTGTAGTGAAAGCCACGTTTTGAAGGGGTCTCAACCTTTGGTGTTAAAAATGAATAGATCTTAAGATCATAAATCAAATGCCCCTCACTAGATAATGACCCGACCTTAACATCGATGAACCTTCCACAAGCAAATTTGACTTTGTTGCCTCCAATCCACCAGCTCTGATCTCTGATTTTATTAAAACGGTATTGATTTCGATATTGATTGTATATTGATTCTGTATTGAACTTCAAGACACTTTACAACGTTGGCTGCCATTAGCTTATGAAAAGGCTGCAGAGTTACACTTTTTCCCTTTTGCCCTTTTTTTTTTTATTCAATTTTGTTTTTAGTTTCATTTTGAAAATCAGAGGAAATTTGTTAGGGAATGTTTAATAACAAAAAAGTGTGAGAAATTTTACAATTTTTAAATGATTAATAGTTTCAATGTAATTTTTTCTTTATTTAATAGAAGAAGAAAGGGATGGGAACACACATACACACACATACATATCCGTGAATGAGATATCATATAATCAAGCTGTCAGAATAAAGAAACAATAAGTTGTAGCATTTGGAGGAAGGCATTTCACTATCATGAGGCAGAGAGAAAGAAGAGATGAAAGAAGGAAGAGTTTAAGCAGGTGCAAAGCTGATTAGGAAAGACAAAAGGTTGGTCTCAGATGAAAAACTCAGTCAAGCGTAAACCGTGGTCATGACAGAGGAACAGACAGGGCAATGACAACAGCAGCAACACCAATCTCATCACAGCAGGGTGAAAGGCTTCTCAAAAAGATGATTGTCATTTGTTCATTAACAAGCTGGTTCTGCTCCGGATGTCATCTGATATTCCTGTGGGAGGAGCCCCTCATGTTTCTCACAAGATCAGAGTCCCTTAATTGGTCATGAGGTCAGGGGAGGAGCAGTCCTCTGCTTCATGTAAGATCAGAGTGCCTTAATTGGTCAGGGAGGCAGGGAAAAATAAAGCAGTTTGGTTTGAAAGGTCTGCAGTTGGAAGTGGTTGCCGGGGATTAAGCGATTGCATGCTAAATGCAGGAAATTATGCAACCTGGAAACAAGCTTAGGGGCATTCACCAAGTCTTTGGAGGATCAGGAGTCTTTATGCATGATGTAACTGGAAGGAAGGGGATTTGGGATGTACGGTTTAGTTGGTAGGAGAAAAAGTAGATGTGGTAAAGGACTGGAATGATTAAATTTTGTTCTCAGATAAGGCACAGTTACTATTCAATGAATTATTTAATCCTGAATCATGTTAATCTGTTATTTCCATTCAGTATAATATACAGACTTTCTCAGGTGTATCGTACATTCAATAATCTTCAAAATGTTTAAACAGAATTTCTTATACTGTTTACAATGATTACTTTTTTGTCTTTTGAACAAAAACAAAGCAGTATATTTTGTGCATGGGTGCCCCCATATATATATATATATATATATATATATATATATATCTGATATTGAGCATTTTATCCCATAAATATAGCACACCTTAAAACTATATTTCTTCATATATATATATATATATATATATATATATATATATAAGTATATGATTGGTGTATACGGAATAAATTCCAATAACCTTTAAAAACCTTTATTCTACAATCTACATTCAACATCAACACTTGATAAGATACCAGAGATGTTGAAACAAAATGGCTATTTATGTTGTGATTTTATAACATATTTATGTTATAATTTTTAAACAAATATATATATATATATATATATATATATACAAATGATGCCTGTCTACTAGCATGGCTAGGGAATCCCTGTTGTAGATGCCTGCTCAGGCACATTTACTGTCCAATGACAAGAAATAAATTAAACAAAAACAAAAAATTTCATATCATATGTGAAACTTGTTTGTTTCTCTCAAGTATATTCAATCAGACCACAAAATCATAGAAGTTATTTGAGTAAAAATTAATTAGCGGTACCACCATGACAGCTACATGCCAAATTTGCCATAAGATGAAGCTTCAAGTTTGGAAGCATTCTAAACATATTACAGAATATGGTCATAAATTTATTTGTGATAAAGGTACTTCTATGACAGCTACTTGCCAAATTTGTCATAGAACATACAACTCCCCAAGTTGTCTTAAATGACATATGAGAGCACATGGTAACAAATAATAGGAACCATGAGGTCATAGGTCAGATGTATTGTAATGTGTGCAAATCCCTAGTCATTCTGAATAAAATCCCATGCTCTATCATAGAACTCAATGGCATGGAACATATAATAATACAACAAAGACATTAATTAACAACAGAGTGTGCAGGGTCATATAAACCTAAATGATGATAGTCATCCTCATTCATCAAATGAACCGATATCATCATCATATAATTATTTTTTAATCATTTTAACCCAAGGAAGACAACAATGCCACTAAAACACTGGGGGTTACAGTGAGTGAAAGTGAAAGGAAATGAGATTTGGGTGGATTGAGGAAAAACAAAATAGGAACAGGGTTCAAGTAGACAAAAGATGGCGATTGATGTTGCATTTAAATTTTTGAAAATTGTAGTTATCAAGAAAGCAAGAAATCAAAAAGGAGTTTCACAGGTGCGAAGGGCAAGAAAAGAAAGCACTATAGTAGTAGCGATGATTGAATTTAACTAGTTCAACAGTAAAAGGATGAGACCTACTTGCCAGCCTAGCAGCATGCTTAAATTCATTTAGTCAGAACATGAGGAAAAAAAGCTCATCAGAGTAGTTTTTATTTAAATATATGTAAAAAGGACAGAGTCATGTCATACAAGTGAGAAAGTGACTGAGGTCAAGATGCCTGGACTGATAGGATTGCAGGCCCTTCTTTGGATATTTTCAAGAATGACAAGATGTACACACCAGACCAGATATGGCAACAGAATTGAAAACACACATAAATGGTAGATTTATAAATGTGCAAAATGGATACTGTTGAGAACATTTTTTAGGCAGAATACACTGAACCAATTTTGGTTGCAGTGGATATAGCAATTGATTCGATATGTCATTGATAAAAATGAAGCCAAGATGTTATAGAGTGTTACTCACATAAAATTTAATATCAGCCATGCTGATGGCAGAAAAATCTTTCTACAGGTGTACTATGTGAAAGGAGTTTTGTTTTGAACTCATTAAATTTAAAAGCCATATCATGCTCCAGTTAACCACTGATTGGAGGTCATTTTCAAGAGCAGTTGTCAGGTTTACTTTGTCAGGTGTGTTGGATTTGCTACTAAAACAGGAGTTAATGGTGGTGTCATCTGCATAAACAGCTAGATGGGAAAAGATATTTATATACCTAATAATACAAATGTACAAATTTTTTCAATTAAAAAATGCATGTTCTAATAAAGTAATGAACAGAAACTGTTGATATGTATGTGATGACGTTGCTCTCTAATTATTGTTATGTCACCATCAAAGTATGGGAAGTATTTTGTTTAGGTAAAATATATTGGAAAGTACAAGATTCTGCTTAAATGTGAAAACTCTCTGAGGAAGAAAATGTATAGAAATTAGTGTAATCAGAAGATAATTAACAGAAGATTATATCCAGGTAACAATGTTTCACATTTCTTGGTAGATCTCCATTTATCACAATCAGTGAATATGATATATGATATATAATATATATATATATATATATATATATATGTGTGTGTGTGTGTGCATAGATATATGCATATATATATAGATAGATATAAATTATATGTATAATATAATATATATAATATAATATATGCATATATATATATATATATATAATACATATATATGTATAATATATATATATATATATATATATATATATATAATACATATATATGTATAATATATATATATATATATATATATATATATATATATAATACATATATATGTATAATATATATATATATATATATATATATATATATATATATAATACATATATATGTATAATATATATATATATATATATATATATATATATATATATATAATACATATATATGTATAATATATATATATATATATATATATATATAATACATATATATGTATAATATATATATATATATATATATATATATATAATACATATATATGTATAATATATATATATATATATATATATATAATACATATATATGTATTATATATATATATATATATAATACATATATATGTATAATATATATATATATATATATATATATAATACATATATATGTATAATATATATATATATATATAAAGAAATATAGTCTTAAGATGTGCTATATTTATGGAATAAAGTGCTCAATATCAGAGATAGAGCGTGTGTAAATATAAAAGTGAACATAGAAGTCAACACTTCGCCTCTAAGTGTTGACTTCTATGTTCACTTATATATATATATATATATATATATATATATATATATATGTATAATATATATATATATATACATACAGTGTTGTGCAAAATTAAGTGAACCCTGAACCCCTAAGATAATATCGACAAGGCCATCTCCCTACACCCATTTGCAAATGTATTTGTTCTTTAATGCCCACCATACCAGGTAGCTTAATTACTCTGTCACTGACCACACTGGCATCCAAACCCTTAACTTCTCAATCTCCCATCAGAGATAGAGCGTGTGTAAATATAAAAGTGAACATAGAAGTCAACACTTCGCCTCTAAGTGTTGACTTCTATGTTCACTTTTATATATATATATATATATATATATGTATAATATATATATATATATATACATACAGTGTTGTGCAAAATTAAGTGAACCCTGAACCCCTAAGATAATATCTTTTAAAATTGTCTCTTTTTTCCAGATGATTAACAAATCTTAATTAAATTATATGTTCATTAAGAAAAACCTTTATTAAATCAATTACAAACACTTTTAAAAATATTTGTCAACCTGGATTAGAAATATAAATTAAAAATTAAGATGTTGAAAAATAAGTGAACCCTTACATTTAATATTTGGTGACCGTTCCTTTTGAAGTTACAATGTTAACCAGCCTTTTTCTATACTTCTTAAGAAGTTTCAATTTTTGAATAGTCCTCTTTGCAAAACTCTTATAATTGCTCAATATTTCTTCGGTTTCCTGCATGCACTGTTTTCTTTCACTTGAATCACAGATTTTCAATTGGGTTTAGATCAAGTCTTTGACTAGGCCATTCCAATACTTGAAATTTCTTTTTATGAACCATTTCTTTTGTGGATTTGCTTTGATGCTTCAGATCATTGTCCCACTGGAAGTTCCATCTCAACCTAAACAGAATTTTGAACTGAGGACAAGACACTTTCATTCAAAATTGCTTGGTAACTTGCAGAGTTCATTGTGCCATCATTGTATACTGTTTTACCTGTTCCAGCTGTAGCAAAGCACCCCCAAAATCATAATGTTGTCACCACCATGTTTAATTGTTGGTATCATATTCTTCCCTTCATTCTATTCTTATATCTATTCTTCTGCGAAACTAATCTTAACTCTTCAATCCCTTCTGATTTCATGATTTCTGGCTACCTTCCTCATCTTAGAAAGGACTCTAAAGTTCACATGTATGGCCTGGGAGTTTATGTCCATGAATATTTCCTGCTGATTAGGAAACTCTCTCTTAAATCTCCCAACCATTCATATGTGTGTCTCTGTCTCTCTCTACTTCATTCAGTCTTACTCTAACATTCTCCTTCCTCTCATGACTGCTGCATGCTTGATAACATTTCCAATAATATCGACAAGGCCATCTCCCTACACCCATTTGCAAATGTATTTGTTCTTTAATGCCCACCATACCAGGTAGCTTAATTACTCTGTCACTGACCACACTGGCATCCAAACCCTTAACTTCTCAATCACTCAATCTCCCATGCAAGTCGTTGACATCCCCGTGCATTTCCCCAGTAACCCTGATGGACTCACTTCTCTTCTCAATCTCTCTTTTATCTCTATCCCTGTCTCTTGTCATACTACACAGCTCTGCTGTCTTGGCAATTTTGATCATGCAGTAGTGTCTGTAATCATATCCTTCCACTTCCTCACCAGCCAAGAACATCCTACCAAGAGAATATGTTTCTGTTATCAATAAGCAGATTCAGACTTGTTCCGTGATTTCTTTCATGATGTCCCTTAAAATGAAGTATTTAATCAGCCTGTTCAAAAATGTAAGTCTGAGGTCTCCTCCTGCGCAAAAGCTGGCATCAATACTTTCATTCCAGCAAGGAAATACCAAGTTAAACTGCATTTATCTCCATTGTTCTCACCTGTATGCTTGGCCACTATGGCCCACAGGAATCACTTCTTCCATCTGTACCAGAGTCGCACATCTGATTATAACAGATTTTTCTCTGTCTCTGCTCGTAACAAGTGCAAACATGTCCTCATTGAAGCAAAGTTACTGTTAGAATGAAACAATGTATAGCATCTTGCAAGTTTAGTTCTAGAGATTATTGCTGACTCTGCAAGAGTGGGCTGAGCAAATCCTTAGTCTCTCTTTTATTCAGTCAATTCAAAATCCTGATATTTACAGCAGATACAGTTGAAAGCTTTGCTTGGAAATTCTCTTCCAATTCAACACTTGACTTACTTGGAGTACCCACGATTTCCCCACTAGAACTGAGGATCTACTGAGTGATATGTGCATAACCCCATCACTGGTCTTGGACATTATTTCCAAGTTAGACTCACATAAGTCAAGTGGAGCTGACGGTATCCTAGCTGTCAACCTAAAAAATGTGCACCCAAGCTTGCTCCAGTTCTCCCCAAACTTTATAACTTCCTGCTTTCCAGCTTGTTGGAAGTCTTCCTCTGTAGTTCCTCATTTTAAGAACACCGAAGAACTGACCCCTCTAACTATTGTCCTATTAGTCTCCTACTGCTTTAAGAAAAGTATTCAAGGCTTTAATCAATGAAGTGGTTAAGCATCTTACCTCTCATAATCTACTTTCTGACAAACAATATGGATTCCATTTTGCTTGGTCTACCACTGTCATGTGTACAACCATCACTGAATATGTATATCAAGCTCTTGATAATAACGGCAAAGCTCAAGCTGTGGCTCTAGAGATCTGAAATGTGTTTGACAGGTTTTGAAATGCTGGTTTCCTATGTAAGCTTCCAGGCTATGGTATTACAGGACAATTGTCTGATTTAATCCAACTATTTCTATCAAATCATGAAACAAAGGATGTTCTGAACAGGTTTGCTTCCAGATTTTTTCACATAAATGTGAATGTACCCCAAATCTCTATCCTGGGCCCTACACTGTTTGTGATCTTCATCAATGATCTTCCTGATGTCATCAGTTTCCAAGTAGGCACTTATGCAGATATTTACTCCTGTTTCAACACTAAATCTTTCAAAGCGGTAAAATTTAACCTGATTGCTACTCTTGAAAAGGACTTTAAATCAGTGGTTAACTGGGGCAGGAAATGGCTTGTAAATTTTAATGCCTCCAAAAATAAACTGTACTCATTTAACCACCATAGAGAAATTTTCTTGCCCATCAACAGCATGGCTGATGATTGACTCCAGAAGAGCTCTCTCTCTCTTCTTGACCTCATGTTTTCAATTGGCTTGAAATGGAAAAACTACATTGAATCAGTAGCTGCATCGACTGCAAGGAAAGTTTGGTCACTGTGTTGTTCCAGAACTTTTTTCTTGTCAGAGTCCATCTTGCACATTTACAACTCTACCATTCACACACCCATTGAATACTGATGCCGTAACTGGTCTGGTGCCCCTGCTATTAATCTCAAGGTTCTTGATGAAAGGTCTGCAATGTAATCGGTCCTGACTTGGCATCTCAATTTCAGTTACTTTCTCATAGACATGATACGGCTTCCCTCTGTCTTTCTACAAATATTTTCATAGCAACTGCTCTGACAAGCTTTTTTCACTGGTGCCCTGACTACATGAATTTAAACATGTAACTAGATTGGCATCTAGATCCCAATGTTAAACTGTTGAAACAGCTAAATATAACCAGAGCTTCTACTTCAACAGTTTCTTTTCTGACTCTTCCCACCTGTTGAATTCCCTTCTGATTTCTTGCTTTCCAGATAGCTACAATCTTCAAAAATTTAAATGAAATGTCAATTGCTATCTTCTGTTGTCTTAAACCCCGTTTATTTTTTTTCCTTTCCTCAATCCCACTCATATTTGAGGATACCCGTCTACTAGGCCGACCAGTCAATCCCTATTGCAGACGCTCACTCAAGCATATTTTTGTGTTTGCTCAACACCCACAGAGCCTACCCATGGTTTATACTGCAACTATACTGAGCAGACTTTCTTTACAGTTTCTGGGAGAGAGCATGTTATCTAACATGCTCAACAATTTAAACAAGGCCAGCACACTCAAGCCCTCGGCCCTGATGACTTGTGGCTTCTTGCTAGCACAGCTATTGATGGCCCACAAGAATCCTGTCTTCTAAATTTCACTCACAAGGCTTGTGTCAGCCCGTGGTATGGTTTTTCAGCACTTTCCAAAGGTGCTGTATGCTAGCATCAACCTCAATCCAGTTTGATAACATCAGGAACTTTTCTTTCCTGACAAGTCGATCATACTGAGATTTGAACCCAGGTTTCATGGTCAGAAAGCAGATGTTCTAATCACTTGGCCATGTGCTCATATATATATATATAAGAGATGCTTATCTCTCATTTCATACTTTAGATAGAAACATGCTGAGAAAATATTATACAAGAGATATGTATGCATGCTCACATAGACATACAAACATGTATCAGGTTGGTGCAAAAATAATTTCGTTTTCTAACATATGTTACTATGTGAGAAAACGAAATTATTTTTGCACCAACCTAATATATGCAAACAAACAAGCAAAGGTGTATATATATATATATATATATATATATATATATATATATATATATATATAAAGAAATATAGTCTTAAGGTGTGCTATATTTATGGAATAAAGTGCTCAATATCAGAGATAGAGCGTGTGTAAATATAAAAGTGAACATAGAAGTCAACACTTAGAGGCGACAGTCTGTTTCATGCTATATGCAATCATCAGGCCTGACGATTGCATATAGCATGAAACAGACTGTCGCCTCTTAGTGTTGACTTCTATGTTCACTTTTATATTTATATATATATATATATATATATATATATATATATATATATATATATATATATATATATATATTCAGAGATATATGTAGGCACATTCAATAAGGATAAAAAATGATTTTTTGGTTATTTTAAGAAAAATATTGAATGCTCACAAGTACAAAATATTACCTATATTTCATGTGTGTAAAGTTTATTCAGGAAAGAAATGCTCTTATATTTGCAACCAGATTTTGGACAAAAGACATACACGCGCACCATGGATGAAGGCAGATGGTTGAATCAATCAATAGTTTCACATGAGATGGAGCAACATGTTCATTCTATTTGGACAAAGTTTTATGTCAGTCACTCAGTCAATCAGTCAGCCAGTCAGGTGCCTGTCGCCTAAAAATTGATATTACTCCTTCCCACGCTACACTCATATCCAGCAATTGCGAATGGTACTAAATAGAAATGCCTCCACCAGCTATTCTTCCACTTTATTGGTGCATGCTCGATTCTTTTTCGTTTCAGAGTCTTCATGATTGATTTCACTTTTTTCCTCCCCATACTAAATGTCTGGTCATATATATTTTGCTTGGCTGAGCACAGAACCTTGCCAAGTTGAAACCAGTTCAAGGAACTTCAGAATGATGCAAAGCTTGAGTGGTATGAAAAATCACTGGAATTGGTGGCTGCATTGTTTCATTAATCAATACAAGAATTGTTCACAACTGCCTGACTTTGAGCATGCTTAAATCATTGAGATCTCTTGTGTTTAGAGAAATATTTTGCAGGATTTTTTTTTTTTTTGCCTAAGAAATATATACACTTAAGATTTGTTTGTTCTTGAATTTCTTGAGTAGTGTTAATGATTAGATAAAGGGCTCTCAAACAACAAAATAAATGTTTATGTCAAATATAACTGAATTACTTCAGTGTGTGTAAATAAATCAAAATTTGAAGAGAGGCAAAAGGAGACAAAAATATCTGTTTTATTAAAAATTCTGACAAGGAAGATATTTTATAAGTCAGGGATCTGACCATAGAAACAATTGATAAGTGTTACCCAAGTTAGATGTCTGGATGGGATAATTCTTTATTAGAAAAACATTACAGGAGAATAATTGTCTGATTTACATTTGACTATTGTCCTCATCTTTGTTGTTGTTATCACAATGTTTCAGCCATTGCACCCTCCTGCCTTCATCAGATGTATATTGATGTTTGTAACATATGAGGATTTCCAAAGTGAACCCTTTATTTAATCTATGGAGATAGACTGTTCCCTTTCCACTGTCCATGTCTAAGGATATCTCACTTATTGCTTGCTCTGTCTCCACAAAGTTCTTGTAAACCCTGTACCACCAAATTCCCAAACCAATGATTTAATCCATACAATATTTGCATCTTCCATCTCCCTGAATCTTATTCTTTTATTATCCTCATTGTTCAGCAAGGTGATGTACATTAGTGGTAATCGATTTTGGAATTACACTCAATTTAAAAGTTGGGGTTTGACACAATAAATAATGACTAAAAGTATTTTCTTCAAAATAATTACTTTTTTTTGAAGAAATGAGTTTAAAAATTAAATTTAGGCTCCAAATTTAAGTGTTGTAATTTCATTTCAATAACCAGTGAAAGCCTTAAAACATGACCTTATAAAAATTTATAATTTACAAAATGCATATGATGCAAGGCACACAGACATTATTACTAAATCATTGTGCCATCAAATTAGACCCTCATTTACATCAAAGGAAAATTATACTGAAAAACGTAATATATTATACAGTGCAGTAGTTTCAGTGCAATTTTCAATAAACAATGCACGTTTAAAACATTTTGTCTTATAATTTATGCCAAGCAGTATTATGGGGTTACAAACACTTTTATCAATTTTTTTTTATTTTTATTAATTATAATTTAACAAATCTTACTCATTGAGTAGCCTTTTTTGTAATCTTTTACAGTTTTTATGCAGTGTTTACTTATCAAATCCAGTAAAAATTGTATATTTTGCTTGTGGTGATTCATAATTTGTATTCTGGTTTGAATATATTTTCCATTCAATGTATCTAATAAAAAGATATCAACTTTATTTAGATTTATTCTCGAAATAGTAAAGTTTTGAAGTGAGTTTGTAACTAAAAACCTGCAGAAATTAGATATTTCTGTACATTTTTCAGATGACATTTAAAACTAAATGCTCAACAATTAGTAAAAGCTATGAATCTAATGTTTGATGTCAGTATGTATTACATCAAACCCCAGCTTTTCTATGAAGTGAAATGATTACATTTTCCAAAAAGTGAAAAATTAACCTGCTTAAATATGCATGCACATTCACAATTAGTAAATGTTGCTCAAACACAAAGAGAAACATTACAGGTGGGAATTAATTGAGCATTTCAGAAGGGTTCTGCAAGGAATGACCATTTGGTAGAACAGAATGCATGCACGTTATTCAAAGGCTTGTTAATTTTAACAGCTCCCAAATTAAAATGCTCCTTCTAATCACCTTAGAGAACCTCTTTTTTTCTTCCATCAGTACAGGTGATGTTGACCCCTCCATCAATTGTGCAACTCAATGTGCCTTCTTGGTCTCACGTTTTCCACTGACATGAAGTGGAAAAATTATATTAAATCAATTGCAAGTTCTGCTGCTATAAAAATTGGTTCTCTATATCATGCTAGACAGTTTTTCTCTTGCCAGGATCTATCTTAAGTCTATTTGTCCATGCATTGCATATTGTTACCAAATCTGGTACAGAGTGTGTCTGGTATATATCTAGAGATACTTGACAAAAGCATCTGCAGCATTATTCAACATGACCAGGTATCTCAGATTCAGTCAGTTTTATACCATCAAAATGTACCTTTGCTGTCCATTTTCTATAAATACTGACATGGTAATTGTTCTGATGAACTTTCCTCTTTGACAACTCAGTTTCATATTATAGGCAAGAAAGTTTAACTTTACCTGACATACCAACATCCACTCATTATTATCGGTTGACATAATAAAGCATAAGGCAATACATTTGGAGTGGTTCTTATATCTTAATAAGAAATCTGTTTAATCTTAATTGAATTTTTAAGTAATCTTTATATTTAAATATTTTCATGGTAATTGTTCCATTGAGATTTCCTCTTTGGTACTTTATGAATTTAATCAGAATACTAGATTGACAGATAGGTCTCATAATATCACTATTGAAACTGCTAGATGTAATCATAAGTTCTATACTCATAGTTACTTTTCCCATTATTCTTGATTTTCTGTCAACTGTGATCTTCAGAAATTTAAATGTAACATCAATTATCATCTTCCATCTCCCTGAATCTTATTCTTTTATTGTCCTCACTGTTTCTTCAACTGTCAGTAACTCCTTTTGTCTTAGTGGCTGTATTGCCTTGCTTAGGGTGAACTGATTAAAAATAGAAATACAAATCTCAGAAAACTGCCAAATCAATGGCTTGGGAGAGCTGAACTATTTATTTGGGCTGTAAGATTGTTATATTCTGTGCCAATAGGAATATATACTTGAAAACATGGTGGATAAAATAAATTTTATTGTATAAACCAGTACAGTAAGAAATAAGGTAAGAGTTATGTACATGACAAATCATCACAAATCAATTCAGTAGTTAGTACTACTATTGGAAGGTCGCTAGTTCTTGCGTAAGTCTAAGTCATACTCAACAGATCCCAGCTAGCCTCAGTAGTCTGTTGACTTACCAATACCTATAGTGTAGTTACTCACGGGGGGACAGGTTATTCCATTACATCAAAGATTCACTGATATCACACTTCTTTTTATTTGGAACCATCCTAAATATGTGGTTTACAACAGAAAACTCAAAACTCTTCAAAATTTGAAGTATTTTAAAGAGAAAATATGAAATATATTAGTTTCTTCAAATCTACTAGGCAGACTGAAAATTTTGTTGTTTTTGTCATTGTATAGCTTACTTATCCTTTTGTTCATCTAAAGAAAATGGAAACAAAATGATACACATACTTATAGAGTCAGAAAGAGACATAAAATGAGAAAACAGGGCTTGGCAAATTTAACGCTCACAGGATATGAAACAGCAATTAACCTACTTAAGCTTGTGTAAATGGATGGCAGAACAGGGTGTGGGAGTGCTAGTAAAATGACAAACATTGCTAAGAACTGTAGGAAGTTATGGAGAGCGGTGATCACCAACGTCCAAAAGGGACATAGACCAAAATCTTTTTTTTCATTGACAAATTTTGTGTCACTGAGAATGAATACATATTGGATATGACACATTAAACAGGTTTGTGTTTATTGGATAAACATTTCAACACCCATAGACCAGGTCCATACTGTACAGACATTTGCTAATATCAACACATTTTAAGAACAGCTGTGAAAGATTGCATAGTATCCACACACAGATCAGATCCAATAGAACCCTGAGATGTCAACATAAACTTTTGAGAATTGTTTACTAACAAAGGATTAGTATCCCATGTATCTATAGTAAAATTTCCACTTATGTTATGACAACATTACTAACATTTACATTGGTATTGCAAAAAGGTCATTTGTTTGCTCTGTTGTGTCCATGCATGTTCTACCTTCATGAAAATAATTGTTGTTTGTGTGCGTGCACTGTAGAGTTGGGGGAGTGGCCAAATAATTGGCATCATATTTTTGGAAGGAACACTCAACAGCATCAAGTACATCCAGAACATTTCCCAACCTGTTCTGCCACAATTCTTGCAATAGAATAGTGGAAATGGAAAATGCCTTGCACATTATGCTTATGCTAAAAATCAGCTCAAAAAACTACTTTTGTCAGCGCAATTACCAGATCTCTTCCGATTGGGCATGTATGAAAATGATTGGACAAGTACCATCTCATTCAGTTATCTCACCAACAATTCCTGTAGTATTGCATCAAGAACCATGGAATTATATATTGCAGGATCATATCTGACATCTGCATGAATGTATGCAAGCGATCAAACTGGTATTAGTGTCAACAGCATGATTTGACCATAAGATATATATATGAGATCCAGTATAATTTATAAGCTGTTACTTGCACTGATTACATTAACATTAAATAAATCTCCTGAATGAGAAAATTTTTAGAAAATTTGAATAGAATTTGGGGAAAATAAAATCTGATGACAGCTTCAGTAACACTCATAAAAAACACACACTTCTCATGCTTTGTTATAGAGTAGTACTCAACATACTTCCTGCTCTTCCCTACTACTGTAACAATGGACTGCTTCTACATATAAATATGGCAAGTAGCCTCATTAGAGTAGGATTTGAGTATTATTTGATTTACTCAAGTATTTCCATTCTATATATGAATATTTAATAAACCACTTCCTCTCTGTTTTCTCTACCTCGTCTTCTGTTCCTTCAGTACTCTAACTATGGCCTTATTAATTCTTGGCTATATTGAACAAAGACAACATTACAAAACTTGTTAAATTCTCTTCCGGCTTCTTGCTTTCCAGTCCAATTTGATCTTCAAAAATTTAAATGCAATGCAGTCATCTTCTGTCTGCTTAATAATGTGTTTTTTCTCAGATTCATTAACTCAGTAACTCCTTTCTTTTTAGTGGCTTTATCACCTTGCTTGAGGAGACATAATTAATAAAAAAAAAGCAAGGGTAAATAAACTGAGATTTTTATTTTCATCATATTCACCTTAAAATGTCAGGAACTCTTGTCAATTTCCTGTGTATCATTTAAGTCTCATATTTTTGTTTAGGACATGTGGCTGAGTGGTTAGAAGGTTCGCATTCTGACCATGAGACCTGGGTTCAAATCTCATCATAGTCAATTTCCCAGGAAGGAGACTTCCTGATGTTATCAGACTGGAGAAGTCAATCCCAGCATGCGGCACCTTTGGAAAGTGCCTGAAAACCATACCATGAGTTGACCCAAGCCTTGTGAGTTAAATTGAGTAGACAGAACCGTTGGGTCACAAATCATCATGGGCAAGGGCTTGAGCATGCTGGCCTTGTTCAAATTGTTGATCATGCTAGATAACATTCTCTTTCTCAGAAACTATAACTAAGGTTTGCTCAGCATAGTTGCAGTATAAATCACAGATGGGCTCTGTGGATGTTGAATAAACACAAATACACCTGAGCAAACTTTCTTCAATAGGGATTGGCTAGCCACCATAACAGACAGGTATCCTCGAATACGAGTGGCCAGTTATACATACATACATTTTTGTTTACAATATCATTTTTGAGAAATATTCTTGAAGACTAAAAAGAAGAAAACATCCATTTTGACTTATATATGTGCAGGTGGTGTAGTGATTAATAGCTGAGAACAAGGAATCAGAAAGCTGATGTCAAATTCTGGTTGAGATTGTTACTTTCACTTTTGTACAAATGTTTGTCGGTGCTGAAAAGTTTTCAGACCAACAAAGGTGATGTTAAAATGTGTGCATGTATGTGTGTGTCGCCTAGATATATATAATGCCTATAAAAAATAGTAACACATGGTCTCATAATTGCTTAAAGGATGAAACTGACAATCACCTTGCAGTGATGCATTCTATGACTATACTGCTTGCATCTACAGACAATATCCAATATTAAGTGCACTTTCCTAATAAATAAATTAAATTTGAATTATTATATTAGTGCATGCATTTATGTGTGTATGCACATCATTCTGTATATGTATATATATATATATATATATATATATATATATATGTACAATGATTGTTTAATCTTGTTTTCTGAGCACAGTCATCTGCTAGGATGTCTAGACAGTCCCTGTTGGAGACACATTTGTGTTTGTTTAACACCAACAAAACACACCTGTGATTTAAACTGCACCTACACTGAGAAGATCTTAGTTACAGTTTCTGGGAAAGAAGGTAAATAGTCTGCCATGCTCAGTAGGATGAACAATGCCAGTATGCTCAAATCCTTGGTAATGATGATCTGTTACTTCATGCTTCCAAAAACTTCTGTCTACCTAATTTCCCTTATATATCTTGGGGCAACCTCTTGTATCGTTTACAGGTACTTTCCAAATATGGTGCATGCTGAGATGGCCTCCCCAAACTGATAACATCAAGAAGTTACCTTCCTGACAAATCAACCATTGTGAGATTCAAATCCAGGTCTCATGATCCGAAATATATATAAATTTATACATTCATACACAAATCAGTTTTAAGAAGTAATATACTGAGAAAGCCTAGCCCAGGTATGTAACATTGATGAATGATGATGGAGTATTTCTTTTTATGCACACTGAACAATATTGGGCAGTTATAAAAGTGTAATTTTTCTCACCCCCAGTCTCAACTTCTCTCACATGTCTGTGTTGCCTATTCATAGTTTCAGCAGGGAAGAAACCATGAAATTCAAGAGGATGAGAATTCTAAAATCATGTTATAGTTGTCAGCATTATTGGAGGATATGTTGAGAGGCTATAAAACAGCCAGAAATGAGAGGTATATCAAATCCATGCGTTAATGTTCTTGTTCAAGTTGTTTTATGTTCTATTCATGGCAAATCCCCAGTTTTGGACTTTGAAAAGTTAAGGCTGAGTAAGAGAATAAGAGAAAGAAAAAAAAAGGAGAGGAAAATGCTTGAGAAACAATGAAATGGAGATAGAGTAAAATGTATTGTCTAAAGATTGAATGAAAAATACATAAAATCTTGTATATATTGTACAAATGCCTAAGTATGTTTAAATATGTACAGATCTTTGTGGGTAAGACCTGTGAAATGAGCAGAGAGCAAAAAAAAAAAAAAAATCAGACAGTAAGCTTTGTCTGAGAGAATTACAGGAAAACTTTATTTACAGATAGTCTTGTTTAAATATGTTTGACTCATCGACTCAAGTGAATAAATATACATATATATGCATGTCTTTTTTTTCTGACTGGTCTGAAAAAGAGTATTCACAATGCATACATAGATAAGTAAATATGCACAGTGATGATAAGTACAGGCAGGTCAAAATTGATAGAAATTTACATGCTCAGTGTGATAGAGAATTATTCTGTGTGCAATGCAGATCATAAAAGCAGTTAAATGTACTGATATCTTTGAATAGAGAAGTTTTGCCGAAAATCTAAATTCAAAGCTTGGCCTTTACCCAAACTTGAGCATTGTTTATCACTGGAATAAAATTACTATAATTTCTCTAACTGTATGAGTGAAAGATTGCCAAGCTTAAACACCACTGGCACCAGAGATAAAAATCAGTATTTTATCCATCAAGAACAATCTGTGCATATATCTGTTTGCTTTGCATACATGACGGACTCTCCAGTCATCTTCAACATATGAAAGTCCAACAATTCAGTTCATGAAATGGAACAGTCAGACTACTCGCATATTATTATTATTATATTAGTGAAGGCTTATGCATAAACATGTACACTTTTCTGAACTGAATGCAGATAACTAATATTCATAGGGTACCACAGGGTCTCCAAACAGTTCTCCTTATTTTTCGAAATCAGAGTTGATCTTCTCATAGACTGGTTGCCAACAAAGGCTAAAGGATCTAGTTTCTCATACTATTTAACCCATAGTTAGAAGGTGGAAATATATTCATACCTTTACCAAGGGTACACTATTTACATTATTCAGACTATTGTCCTCATCTTTGTCGCCATATTTATTACAACGTTTTGGTCGTTGTACACTCCAGACTTCTTCAGGTGGTTGGAATGTCGAACTGAACCCTTTATTTCACTCACTGGGGTAGACTGTTCTAGTTCCACATGCCATGTTTAATGGATGTCAGTTATCTCCTGTTACCAAGGGTGTTTGCACATATGGGATTTGCAGTGGTTTAATGGCTAGCAGCCTGGAATGAGAAATCGAAGTGCTGAGTTTGATTTCCAATTGGGGTAGTTGCATTTCTTTATACACAAATACCTTTGGGTAAAGTATGAATTCATCTTTCCTGATCTATGGGTTAAATAGTAAAAATTGTACCTGGAAAAATCATTGTTATTCTCAAAAAATTGTTAATGCAATATTCACTTAAAAAAAAAAGAAGAATTACTCTCACAATCCCAAAAATATGTTTCAGTTTGATAAGCCATAAGGGTTGATAAGCTATAAATAATCAATCAATCAATCGACATGTAAGTGATTGTAATGGAACTCAACTGAAATTCAAACACAGATTTCTCATTTTGAGTCAGTATTCATTACACCTGCTGCACATTTGCATGCTTACAATGGTGTAAATAATCCTCACCTTCCAGACTTAACAGTGTTAGAAATCATTTATGTGGCCTTGTAGGGGATGAATTATTTTCCACTCAACAGCCCAAAGATGCAAGATTACAAGCCTATCACTCTTCTGTTACTATTTCCATGGTAAAAGGTCTGACAAGATCCATTTATTACTTCCACCAATTCAAACCTTTACAGCTAGCATCCACCATGTTATGTACACTGTCAATTCATCCTCGTTCTCTTCACATTGCATTTGTAAGGAGGAAGTTCCTTCAGGCATCTTCTTTGCAAGATTTGCTAATTGTGGAGCAGACTCCAACATGGATGCTTTCCTGAAAACTACAATCTTAACCTCTTCAAGTCAAAGGTAAATCATTATCTGTCTTCCTTATCCTCATAATCTTTGTTTACTATTTCCTCTCGACTTCTCGAGAGGAAATTTCTTCATACCATTCTGGAGAAATGGTATATTTTGTGCTCTTCAATATTGCAAACCCTGCTGATGGAGTCTCTTTCTGACAATTTGAGGTGTCCTTGGTTCTTGGAGATCTGTCAATTATTTGCAAGTAATTCTTGTCTGCTGCTTATATATCAGAAGCAGCAGACAAGAATTACTAATGTAAATGAATGTGAACTCCATCAGGCAATCAGCCTAATGAGCCATAGAACAAAACTTATCATCCAAATTCTAATGAATAGTGTGCAGCAGAATTAAATTAGAAACAGAAAAGGAATATTGTAGGTTTGTTAAAGACACTGAAACAAGGAATGCAATTATTATGATCATTATGATATTAGAAAGAGCAATACAAATTCCTATATTTTATAGATTATACAAAAGTATTCAATAAAGTTTGACACAAAGAACTGTTGAAACTGCTAGGTAACGTTAGCATATTTGGGGATGATATTAGAATAATCCAGAACCTATACTGGCAGCAAACCACCTGCATATGGATAAAAAATGAATTCAGTAAATATACAAAAACAGAAAGGGGGTGTAAGACAAGGATGTGCTTTTCACAAGACTTATTCAACTTATACAGTGAGACAATTCTGAGAGAATTAGGATCTCTACCATGATTGATTATAGGTGGCCATAATCTTAATAACATAAGATATACAGTGACACACTGTTGACAGCATTTTGTAGAAAGAAAACTACAAAAACTCCTAGAGAAGGTAGTGAAGGAAAGTGAGAAGAAACCATCAATTACAAGAAGAAAGAATTCATGGTTGTTAGCAAAAGGACCAGCCCAACATGCAAATTACACATTGGAGATACCAAAATCAAACAAGTACAACAATTTTAATATCTGACAAGTATTTTAAGTGAGGACCACATGTGCAACACTGAAGGTGCATTGGAATAGTGAATGGTGTCTTCCAAAAGCTAAGCAAAGTATTAAGATATAGGAAAATTTCATTAGAAACAAAGAGTACTGAATGATTGAAGTAACTTCAGATGATAGAAATGTGGTTTTACAGAAAGATGCTGAGAATATCATGACATCAAACTTTCAGAGAAATTGGAAACAAAAAGGACACTTATATTTAATATCAGAAAGAGATAGTTGAAATTTCTAGGAAAAATAATGAGGAAAGAGGGCTTGAAAAATTTGATACTCACAAGACAGTTTGATGGCAAGAGAGACAGATGAAAAGAATGCATAACCTACCTAATGAGCTTGAGTAAATGGATGGCAGAAGAGGGTTTAGGAGAACAAAACGACAACATTTATTAAGAGCTACAAAGGGCAGGAAATTGTGGAGAACCATGAAAGTCAATCTCCTCCAGGAACATGGCACAAGAAGAATTGGAAGTTTCATGTTTTGAGTATGAATATAAAAATCTTTTGTGACATAAAATGAACGTGTTTTTTAAAGTACAGGCTTGATGAGCCTTGTTATAAAATGTAAAGAAATGAAAACTTTCTCATGTTTTTTAATAATTCATAATTCATGATCATAATAATTTGTAAAACCATGATCGTAAACGTCCTGAAGGGACATGGCACATGGAATAAGAAGAATGTTTTTGAATATTTCAATGCATAAAATAGTTATTTTGTGGAACTTACTTCACAAGTTTATTCATAGAAATATTAAAAAGATTTTGTTTTTAGTTTTAATTTTCATTGTTTATGTTCTTTTCTATTTCAAATTGCAATTTTCAAGGGAGGCAACTTTGGTAAATTTCAAAAAGTACAATCTTGTGTAGCATTAATTTCAGCATAATGAGGAAATAACTAATGCTGTTACTACACTGACATATCAAAAGTCATCAGTTCCATAACTAGTACTATGTAAGGCTAGTCAACCAAAGTATAGTATCTCATCATGACATAGATTCTGTATAAGATTAGAAGACCTCTAGAGAGATGCTGAGGTATGCAATCTTAATAGATGTTCACAGCTCTCTGTTAATTAAAGCTACATGATTTTGTATATAAACAGACTTCTTCGACAGACAGTGCTGTTCGATAAAAGTGACTCACCTGATTCTTTTGTACTTAAAAATTTTTCCGCCTATTGTTTTTGGGGTCAAACTAATTTTTAATCTTACTAATATAAAGACCCCTTCCCGACCACCTAGTAAAAAAGTTTACTCACCCTAAGGTATTCTATTGATAATTATAATTTTGGATATGAAAGAGATTTAGGGAAAAACTCTGCAAAAAAAAGTGACTCACTTATTTCCTGCAACTAGTAACCAATAGAAACATAACTGAACAGCTTTAAAAAAAAAAATAATAGAGGTATAATTTATTTATAATAGGTAATATAGTTCGAAATATTTAATAATCTATAGGTCCTCCTTTATTTTGAATAACCTTTTCAACCCTTGACTTGATTAGGTTCGGGCAAATCTCATCTCCAAGCATTGAATTCCATTGGGATATGAAATTCACAATCAAATCCTCTTTGTTGTTCAACTGCTTTCTCGAGAACCTGTACTTTATAATGCTCCATCAGTTTTCTATGGGGTTGAGGTCAGGAGATTGGGGCTGTCATGTCATAACACTTACCTGCTTCTCATCAAAGTATTCCTTCATCAATTTTGATTTGTGACAGGGAGCATTATCCTGCATAAAAATAAGCTTGGTGGGGTCGATTTGCACCCTTTCAGCAGAAGGGAGCAGACAAGACTCTAAAATTCTCTTGTACTTCTCACTACTGAGGGTCTTTTCAATAGTTTTTAAGAAACCAGTTCCATGAAAAGAAAAGCATCCCCGGAACATTATACTGAACGGATGCTTGACAGTGCTTACTGCTAAATTCAAAGAGCTTTCAAAACTTCTTCTTCAGATTTTAGATCGCTTATCCTTTGAATTTAGCTCAACTATCACTTCATCGGAGGAGAGAACATTCTTCCAGTCTTCTATGGTGAAAATTTTGTAATAGTGAGCCCATTCAAGTCTCTTGGCTTTGTTGGCTTTGTTTATTAGTGGCTTAAACCTTCGTGTACAAGATTTGTAGCCTTGTTCTAACAGCCACCGATGGACTGTTGAAGAGGCAAGACTAACACCTTTCTCTTCGCTTATACTGGCTGAAATTTCTTGGCTTGTTATAGTCCTATTCTTCACAACTTCTCTTTTGATTACCCTGCCAGTTCTATCATCAATCTCTTTCTTTTGTCCCCTTGTTTCCTTCCTTGGAGCAGAAGTGGCATCATTATGTGCCCTAAGCACACGAGAGACAGTTGATTGTGAGGTTATAGCAATTTCTGCAATTTCTCTCGTAGACTTGCCTGCTCTTGAGAGGGCAATAATAGATGCCTTAAGTGGTTCTGAGTGGCTATTTCAAGCTGTTTTTATACTGTATGAGGCTTTCTGGAATACTCTAGATTTAATTTAAGCTGTTCTAGAATTCTCTAGAATATTGTTCTGAGTGTATTGTAAAATAGTTTTCAATATTTTGTCAAAAGCTCTTTAAATTTACCAGTTTAATCATTAGAATGCGATATCTGAGTCACTTTTTTTGCACAGAGCTTTTTCCTGAATCCCATTTATATCCAAATTTATAATTATCAGTAGAATACCTTAGGGTGAATAAACTTCTTTCCTAGGTGGTTGAGAAAGGGTCTTTATATTAGTAAGATTAAAAATTATTTTAATCCCAAAAACAATAGACAAAAAATATTTTTACTAAAAAAAATCAGCACTATCGAACAGCATTGTATACCTGTATACCTATTCTATCACTATTATTTTTTTAATATTTAACCCCAAGCAAGGCAATAAAGCTACTAAGATGTAAGTAGTTACTGAGTGTTACAGAATATGAGAAAAAAACTCTATTAAGGAGCAAGAAAAATAAAAGAAGAATTAAGAAGACAGAAGATGACGATTGACACTGCATTTAAATTTTTGAAGATCAAAGTTGACTGGGAAGCAAGAATCCAGAAGAGAGTTCCACAAATGAGAAGTGTGAGAAAAGAAACATTATTGTTATCTATCTATATCTCTGAGATGAAGCATTATGTACACTATTTACATTGCTCAGGCTATCATCCTCATCTTTGTTGCCATATTTATCACAATTTTTTAGCTTTCTTCAGGTGGTTTGAATGTCGAACTGAAACCTTTATTTCGCTTGCTGGGGTAGACTGTTCTAGTTCCACATGCCATGTCTAATGGATGTCAGTTATCAGTTATCTCCTGTTACTTCACCTCTCCAAGTTCTCCACTCCCTTAACCAGGTATTGAACTCACACTCTTTTGGTCCTGTCACTGGATCTAACAAACACCTTTATCAAGGACACATGGGACAGTGGATAAAGGCATTAGTTCTTTTTTTATTTTAAATAACATGTGTGGGTAATGTAATGGTTATCAGTATAAAAAGAAGAAATGGCAAGTCAAGTTCTGGCCAAGTTAATTGTATTCACTTTCCCACTTACATCATTGAGTAAGTCATGAATCCATCTCTCCTCAAAACTATGGGTTAAATAGTAACATAGATTGGGCTCTTTATTCATGGCTGGTGACAGATATAAGAGAAGAAAAACTATGAAAGGAACTATAAGGCAACTATCACTCTCAAGAAAACATCTTAAATGACAGATAACAATGAAATGTAGTCCATGGTGAGTTAAGATTGCCTACATCCTGAAGGAACAAAGCATCAAAAAAGAATTTTCACTCACCCCTCACTCAACTCCAGATAGCTTTGGCAACCTGTCAGTCCACTAGCAACCCCACATTTTGAGATCTTCTGTTGCATATCTTAGAGCATCTGGTATTCTTCAGCAGCCATCCATCTGAATATTGACCAGGCTCAATGTTGTTTAGCTTCAGTGATCAGATGAGAACAGTGTGTCTATATAATAAAGCTGTAAATGGAATGATTTAATACATAAAATAATGTGTGTAAAAGTTTCCTCTGGACTTTTTTAAAAATAGAAACCGAATATTCTTTTAAATACAAGGGTAGACAAAAAGTTCATAGACAGTCTGTGAAGGAGTGAGGCTAGAGCTATGAAATCTTGCATGTATTAATTTCAATACTTCTTATTAATAACTCCATCATTTCTTTCCAGGTAAACTGACATCTGACTGTTAAAAGAAAACTTCAAATGTAACTTGCCGGGACTTTTCTTGAAAATGGACAAAATTTAGCATTGTACCTGCTGAAAAAGAATTTAACCCCCAAGGAAATTCATGCTGACATGGTTGATAAGTTAGATGTGGCTCCAGTTTTATCAGCAAAATGGGAAGCTGAATTTAGGAAGGGAAGGGAGAGTCTTGAAGATAACCAAATGTCTGAACATGCTGCCACTGCCATCACCAAGGAAAACATTGATTGTGTTCACCCATGGTAATGGATGACAGGAAACTGACCATAAATAAAATAGCCAATGCTATTAATATATCTCATAAGAGAATTGAGAATATACTGCACAAAGTACTTGGTATGACAAAGGCTTCTGCTTGGTGCATGCCACATCTTCTGACACCTGATCAAAAGTGCACTAGACAGATAACATCATAGGAAAATTGTTTGAGCCAGATGCATCTGGTTTCCTTGAATGTTTTCTGACCAGGATGAGTGCTGGGTTCATCACTTTGAGAAAGAGACAAAGAGACAATTCATGCAATGAAAAGACTACTCCTCGCCTGCTACAAAGAAGGCCAAGCTCATATTATCTACAGGGAAAGTGATGGCCTCAGTTGCAAAAGGCATTCGAGAAAAAACATCAATGGAGAATACTATAACAATTTGTGAGGCAGTTACAAAAGACTATCAAGACCAAAAGCCCAGGAAAACTGACAAAAGGAGACTTGTTTCATCAGGACAATGCTCCAGTACACATTTCCTTGGTTTCAATCGCTGCTGTGCATGACTGTGGCTTTGAACTGGTTGATCACCCTTCCTATTCTCCTGATTTGGCCCCATCTGACTATCACTGATTCTCAAACATGAAAAAAACACAGTTGGCTGGGAAACAGTATCAATAATTATGATGACATCATATCTACTGTTGATGACTTTTTGACTAACAGGATGAAAGTTTCTTCACCAATGTGATCCAAGCACGCCAACACTTATAGAAGAAATGTGTGGACTGCAAAGTGGTGGGGGATACATTGAAAATTAAATATCATTTGGTCACATTCCATCAGCCTATGAACTTTTCAGGCAACAATCGTATTATGTATCATCAGAACATGGCAATGGCTAGCCACAGATTCCTTTTCTTTATTATTTGTGGATTGCCAACAAAAGCTAGAGAGAACACAGTCTACCTTTCTATATAAATCATATCGGGCAGAAATCAAATACACAACTAAAAATTGTTTTTTCCCTGGAAACATTCACACAGACCTTATATAATTGCTTTCAGCACCTTCCATAATTGCTGTCCATGCAAAGCAGCTTTGAATGTATTTATTATTGTTAATGATATTCATATGTAGACATATATGCTTATGTATATAAATAAAGTATAGGAATTTAGAAATATTCCAAATATTTGCATAAAATTCTCAAATATAGTCTCAGGTTATAAAAATAAGTAATTATGTCACTGAATTATAAGCATGTTCTTTTCAAAAGCAACCAAAATAAATGTAGAATTTTTGATAAAAAGTCAGTTAAAGCATTGTTATTGGCGAAAAATTAATTCAATAAAAATTAATTAAAAATTGCCTGTTTTTTGAAAAAAGGGAAATAATTAGATCTTCAAATTAGTCTTTTGTGTTTAGGAAGATATTTAAGAACTTGTGAGATGAAGGACTATCAAAATTAACCTTTTTTCTTTAAATTACATTGTGTGGTTTTGCTCAGATGCTTCTTTTACTTGGAAATGTAAGCTCATTTCTTCACTATCAATGTGATCAAAAATTCATATATTCAACTTTATAAAATACAAAAAGTAAGCCTGGTTGATAGAAATGATTGGATGATTCTTCATACAATTTCACTGTTATCTTTTCTTTTTTTTTATTTTATTTCCTGTAGAAGAATTTATGTGAAAAACAATGTCTTCATGTCTACTGTTAAATTATGAAAAGAAAATGCAAATACACAAAGACAACATTCTACTTTTTGTTTTTAATAAAATTGATATGTGGGAAGTCATTTTTTCCTCAAAGGAAAATAAAATCCATTAAAAGTCAACAAAGTCTGTAAACTATTATACCATAATTCTGCATAATGTCTTGCATGAAATAAAATGATTTTATACATTTTTTTCTTAAATCCATCATTTTTGGAGGCAACTGTACAAACTCAATATCATTCCCAAATGCACACATATTCAAAGCTGATGGTCAATACACCTGTTGTGTTTAGACACTTTCTGTAAAAAAACAAACAATAGACAGCTTTTGTGACAGGTTCATGGAAGATTTTTATTGACTTGTAATATTATTGGATAAAATTTGCTTTTCTTCCACAACACACATTGCAAAGATATTGATGTAGTGTCATTAAAGATCCTAAGTGTAATGAAAACAAAAAGCAGAGATTTTTCTCTTTAAATTTTTATAGTAAAATCTCATAATTTAAATATGAATTAAAATATTTTTATTGCATTAAAGTTGAATGGATATGTAAATGATAAAATATTCCATTATCATGGATTCGATTTCATATGACAAAAGGACAATCTAGTTTGCAAAATATATTTTTTTTGAAAATCTGCAGAATTAGAAAATCTTCTTTTTGCTTAATGAAAGATAATATTAGCTGTTTTAAGCAGCTGTAAAATATATGATATTGTTTTGGCCATTATTATGTATCAACCTTAAAGCTTTTTGCCATTGTTGTTTTTAGGTAGCCTTTGAGGTTGAAAAGGTGTTGAGTGCTGATGAACAAAGATTATATGTTTTGAACTGGTTGAAAGAAATATACAAAAAAGTATGAACAATATGAGATGGAAATTTTGTCAATTTTTAAACTTCATGCCTGTAAAAAAGTGGGGTGTCAAAGGGACAGTTATCCACTTGACACAAAACCTGTTTCATATCTTACGCAGCAGCCATCCATCTGAATACTGACCAAGCTCAATGTTATTTAGCTTCAGTGATCAGATGAGGACAGTGTGTCAATATCATAATGGAAAGACTTAATACATAAAATAATGTGTGTAAAATTTTCCTGTAGACTTTAAAAAAAAATAGAAACTGAATATATTTTTAAGTATAAAGCTAGATTAAAAAGTTCACTTTTGACTCCCTTGGCAATATTTATTTGCAAGATTATAAAAGTATGTGGACCAAGGACAGTGTGCTATTTATTATTTACCTTCTATTGAGTTTTATTATTTACCATCTTATAAAGAATTATATTTTTCTGTATAACCGCGAATTGAAGGTCGTTCTCAATGGATTCTCCTCCAGCTCCTATCCCATGAATGCAGGTATTCCCAAGGCTCCATCCTAGGCCCTACTCTGTTCCTTATCTTCATCAATGATCTTCCAGATGCCATTGATTCCCAAGTAAGCCTCTACATGGACAACACTACTATTTACTATAAAAGCAAATCTAGCGTCACGGACAAAACTAACCTGGCCATTCGTCTCGAAAAGGACCTCTAATTGGTTGTGAACTGGGGCTGTAATTGGCTGGTTAACTTTAACGCCACCAAAACAAAACTGCTCACTATTAATCACCACAGAGATCCTTCCCTGTCCCCATTAGAATGTCTGATGCTCTGCTGCTATATATATATATATATATATATATAGATAGATAGATAGAGAGAGACAGACAGAGATAGATAGATAGATAGATAGATAGATAGATAGATAGATAGCCATCCCCACACACACACACATATATATATATATAAATATATATATATACAGAGAAAGAGAGAGTGAAAGAGAGAGTGGGAGGAGATAGATAAATAAAGTGAGAAAGAGAGAGAAAGAGTGAGATATTGATATCAAAACAGTTTTGTTATTACCAATTTAAATATAATGCTTGACATGAATAGGGATAGGAGGATTATGTTGCAACTTTCTTTAATATTGGCGCTTAAAATTCTTTTTTTGATCCAATTCTTTAAATACCTCTTAATTTAAGCTTATGTTGCAATCATGTTCTAAGCAGAGAAATCCTATCCAGAAAGGCGGCACTTATTTCCCTTGACCAATTCTTTAAAAATCTGTTAATTAAAAAGATTATATTGCAACAATTCAACATTAATTTAAGAGCTCTGAAGACATTGTGGAAAATGATGACACAGCTGAGTGAAAATCAAGAAACTAAGTCTAGAGTTAGTGTTTCATTAAAATCAGGGGATTATAGCAACTGAGAGAACCTTTTTTTTTTAATCATTTCATCCCAAGCAAGGCAATAAAGCCATTATCATCTAAGGGGTTACTGAGTGTGAGATAATATGAGACAAAGAAAACATTATTAAAGAGAAAGAACAATAAAAGAACAGGAATTAAGTGGATAATGATTGACATTGCATTTAAATTTTTGGAGATCAAACTTGACTGGAAATCAAGAAACTGAAAGAGAGTTTCTTAAGGAAGAAGTGCAAGAGAAAAAAAAGTCTGTAAATAGATCTTATCGTTACATCTAGATTTTTCAAATGTAAAATGATTTGACCTCGACACCAATCTAGTAATGCACTTAAATTCATAAAATCTAGTACCAGAACAATTACCATGAAGTTATTTATAGGAAATTCACAAGGATGCTACGTATAGCAGTAGGAAAGTGACTGAAGCTATGATACCAGGTTAGGGCCAATAACATTACATATTTTTCTTTCTATTTTATCAAGAATCTCTAAATATATAGCAAAATCACCAGGCCAGATGTGGCAGCAATGGATGAATGGTAGACTTGTAAATGTGCAAGATAGATTGTGTCAAGATTTTCTAGCATGATACAATGAATCAAACTTCCTATCTGCAAACCTAGCAATTGATTTAAAATAATCTTTTCCCTTCATATCAGTGGAAAATATTAACATGAGAAGGCACAAGAAGTTGTTAGTTAGCATCAGCCAGTGGCATAGCTAGAGTAAACGTCACCCAGGGCGGTCCACTCAAATGTCACCCCAATGACCCCGATTCACCCTATGCTGAATGGTTAGCTGTAGCTAAATTTTCATACATGCTCTACCTCTACTTTACTCTACTGACCGGTATGTTACTGTTTACGTGTATGATCCAAGACAAAATCCAATACCACAAAATAATCAGTTCAAATCAAAAGCTGAAAACATTGCTATTTTTCCTACTCACAAATTTCCTGACAATTTATTAGAAAATTTCTGACAGGGGGACAAAACTGGGGGGTCATAAATTATTTCTGGGGGGTCATATGCCCACCTGCGAAACCCTGTGTCTCCACCACTTTTTTTCAGACTATTTTTGGCACCTTAGCCTGGTTGAAAAATTTTGTAGGGGGTGACATTGTGTCACCCCTCCTGTGCTGGCACCAGCGGTGGTCCACCCCCCTCGCCCCCCTTAGCTACGCCACTGGCATCAGCCATGCTGATAGAAGGCAAAAAGTGTTCTCTTTCACAACTAATAGAGAATAGTTAATTTGAACTGTTAAAATTAACAAGCTATTCCTACTTAACAGATTGTAGGTAATTTTTATGATCAGTTGCCAATTTGACCTTATTGACCCGATCACACTTACTATTAAGACAGAAGTAAATAGTTGTGTCATCAGCATAGATACCAAGTTGGGAACTGATAATGTCTTGAAGGTCATTGATGAAAACTAGAAACATTTTAGGTCCAAGAGCTGATGAATACCTGCATCAATGCATAATCTTTCCATTTCATGTCAGTGGAAAACATTAACCTGAGAAGGCACAATTTTGTTTTTCTTATTTCAAACTAAAAGTCCCGCTACATATTTTATTGACAAAACTGAGTGCTCTATACAAATTAAAATCAATAATACATTTACCTATATCAATGACAGATTTCCTTTTTCTCTGATATATAGATCTTCATGTCCACAATCTTTCATATTCATCATCAACAGACAGTCAATATTTTGTGTCTGCCTTAATAGATCTTTTTTCCTATTCTACATTCTCAATGAAATCATCCTCAAGGTGGCATAAAATTTGTTTAAGTTCTTATATTCACTGGCTCTACAGAAGGATGCTGAGAATACCATGAACTGAACATGTGAACAATGATGAAGTTTCAGAGACACTGGAGACAAAAAAGACACTTATATTAAACATCTGGAAGAAGTAGTTGAAATTTCTAGGGCATATAAGACAGAGGGCTTGGAAAATTTGATATTCACAGAAGAGATTGAAGTATGAGAGGCAGAGGAAAACAATGCATAAGCTACCTAGTGGGATTGAATAATGGATGACAGAGGAAGGTTTAGGAGAGATGACAAAAAGATAAAATTTATTAAGAGGTACAAAGGAGAGGAAATTGTGGAGAGCCATGATCATCAACAACCAGAAGGGACAAAGTTTCATATTTTGAGTATGAACATAAAATGGTTAAATCATCTGTGACATAAAATGAACTCTTTTTCAAGTACAAGGGTGATGAGACTCAAGAATTTTGTTGTGTTTTTTAATAATTCATATGAATTTTAGTTTAACTATTTACTAAATTATGTTTGGGTACAAGACTATGAGAATGGGGTCACAAACTCCTGACATCTGTTGGCCATTGCACTATACATGTATACATTTTGCTTAGCTATGCCACTGAATGTCTTTCTAATAAGATTAATGTTGTGGTATCTTCCCTCTAATGAGGCTATTGTGGACTCTTCCACTTACTATAAAGTAGTAGGAAAGTAAGCCTCGGAGGGAACAGTGATATAGACTGAATGCTGGTCAACCAACACACACTCCCAAGTTGTGTGACACACTTCGGTTGTATTTACTGCTCAATACACAATTTATCTGCAACCATTTGTTTTGTTATTTCTTAACTATTACTTGGTCACAACAATTAACTTCTGTAAAAGTAGCTCAGATAGATGTATCTATTTCACTTTTTTCAAGCTTTTCATTGAATTAATTTTTTTTTTTTACTTTGATGTTGTGCCAATTTTGAAAATTGTGTTTTGAAATGATTTCATGAACAAATTTTTGTTGATTTTTAATTACCAGTGTTTTACATGTCGTTAGGGTGAAAATTTAATGAGTTTCTTTTTTATCAGGGTTTAGGCACCTTCATATAAGAATGAATCAGAAATATACATAAAGAAATTTCATATTTCCACACATTTCAGTTATGAGTGAAGAAATCAAGGCAGAACTGTGGCTGAATAGTATGAAATTGCCTCTAGAATTAGTTTATTGTCTCTTTTATCTGACAATGTCTTGTTTATGGTGCATTTTAGAGTTAATAAAACTTGCAAAGATGGAAATTAGGTTCCTCATAAACATTCCCTTGAGAAGCAATCACCTACAGCAACCAAAAATGAAAAAGTGATTATCATAAAATGAGAAACCAATACAAATACCAAATTCATAACTATACACAAAGTCCTTGCTTTGTGTGTCTCATGGAATATGAAAAGTGTCATCCATTATGAGCTGATGGAACATGGAAGGACCTTTACTGCAGACATTTATAGCCAGCAACTTGAGTAAATGAAGCATTACATCTAAAATGTCCTGCTTTGAGTAAACAGAAAAGATGTTATTCTCCAGAACATCAATGTAAATGCATGCTCTCTAAAGCAAATTCAAATAAAATAAGAGTGTTAAGATGGAAGATTCTTCTACAGCCTCCATACTAACCAGATTTAGAACAGGTAGATTTTCAGTTGTTTTAATCATTAGAATGTTTCATAGTTGGCAGATCATAAAAACAAAGAAGTGAAAACAATCTTTGAAACCATTTCAGAGAAGAAACACAGATTTCTTAATTGTGGAACCAAAAATTTGCATCCACTTTGAGATGCAGCCATAGAAAATGAAAATGATTACATTTTTTTATAATATTTAAATAAATTTAGCTTCCATTTGTTTTTATTATACTTTCTATTAATATTCATGTGCTTTCTAAACATCATAATATTTAACATCCTTTCTTGTAAAACATAATTACTTTCCAAATATCCTAATGCATACCTAATATGCTCTTGCTTCTTGTTTTTCTCTCCTCCACTTGTATATGTATAAGACTGACTCCATCAGTAAAACCATTATTAGTTTGCTGGAGACATTGCTTCTCAAGATGAAATGTAAAATGTGGGTTTTTTTTTCTATTTTTCATTCAGTTACCCTATATATTTGTGTATTTAGGCAACAATCATTCTTTCATGCACATTTCATTGAATACAACAGACAAGGTGCTTTTATTTAGTTTTTTATACAATTTCTCATGCGATCTAATAATTTTTTTCTTTTCAGATGATAAATTATATAAAAACTGTCCAAATGTTCTTTTTATCCAAGTGCTTTCTGCTATACATTTAGCCATTTTCAAGGATTAAATATTTTAACAGTTAAATAAGAAATAGATTGTTGCATGTATGTTTTATAAAATGTTTGCATCTTTCAAAACACAGTCTAGATATTATGTCCATGTTCAAAGCTAATATTATTAAGTGTTGTTTTTTTGTTTTTATTAATAAGGCTTCTATTATTTTTAGCCTTTTTTTGCATGTAGATGATGTTATTATATTAGTGCTGTCAACAAGTATGTTATGAATAGTGTCTGGTAGGTCTCCATTATTATTTAAATGAGATCTAATTGAGCTATGGTCAGAAAGGTGTAGAGTGAGTCTCTGTGTCAAACATGTTGTAGTGTGGCCTATATAATTATTTACGAATCTTCATTGATCAAGAATACAATTCCTTAATGGATATTTAAATGTGTAAATAATATTTGCCCTATTTAATTTTGTTCTAAGCAGTGAATTATTATTTTTAACTATAAGGTTAGAGGTTTTACATTTTTTGTAATAAATAATTAATCTATTTTTTTGTTATTGTCAACTGGTGTTACGCATTATATATATATATATATATATATATATATATATATATATATATATATATATATATAACTCATTTTAAGAAGTAATAAACAGCCATTATCAAAGCCTTCAAAATAACATTTTTCATGATTAAAAATATCAAATCCTTTAGACTGATACAAAAATGTGTTTTTTTGATAGGGGACTTGTTTAACCCATCTTAAAAGGATGGTTCTAGTTTTTATTTAAGGAACTTTTCAGTATGTTCAAATTGTTGAAAACACTAACCAGAGTTTTTTTAGTATTGTTTACACCATAACAGGACCAAGAACAACTCAAGATAGAAGGTAATTAAATTAAGTTGTTTTAAGCGCATGCAGTGGTGGGTGTGATCAGCAGGTGGATGTTATGAGGAAATATAGAATAGATAATGTTTGACACTAGACAAGAGGGAGTTAAGACTATTGTTATCAAGGAAGTACCCTCTTGGGAGTTTCTTCCACAATGCAGCTCCTCTGCAGAAGAAGCTGTTGGAACTAAGACCTCCACATTGCTCAAGTGCTCTGTTCATGATATTCTCAGTGTAGAGCCACAATTTTTGCTGCTTCCAGTCTTCTCATCTGTGAAAAGATTGTTCTGCAGTATTCTTCTTTGTTTCTAAGTACCTTCTTTTGCTTTTGGAATCCATTTTATATTATTCCAGTGTATGTTCAGATTTTGGTGACACATTTTCCATAACTAATAACTCAAAAATTGTATTTTACTCTTCATTTAATTTTCAAATCTAGTTTCATAAACATTTTTTTAAAAATAAAATAAAATAAATATATATATATATATATATATATATATACATACATAAAAATGGTTAAAATGTTATTTTTGCAATATCTTTCTTTAATGACTAGACGGTTTACTTTATATAGCAATAACAGTGTCAGCCAATATCTTGTTAAAGTAAAAAACATCTGAAGATGTTACGGAAATTGTTTCAGTAGTCTGTAGGATTATCAGCTAAGTGAAGTGGACCTCACAAGAACCATGTTAAACATTCCTGACAAAAATGGTCACCCAGTAAAGCCAGATTCTTGAAAACTTGACGAATGTCTCTTTTAGATGAACAGAACAAAAACCGTTTCTCATACATAAGGCAGCAGTAGCAGGTGAAAACAAAAGACTGATTGCTGTGCCACAAAAATGAAGGCACAGACGTGCAAACTGGTTAGACTGCTTAACTCTTCACTTCAGCTTCACTCATCTACAGCAGAAAGCTACAACCAAATTAAATTTGCCTACTGCTACAATTGAGCCTCTTGGTTTTATTTCCTGGGTTACAGTTTGACGAAAGAGTTATTTTTTAAGTCACAAGTGCTTAACTGGAAAAAGCTGGATCCTGGGAATGAAGTTATTGTCAGAACTGAGATGCAACACTGCATTTACATCAAAGATGTCAAAATGTCATGTTAATAATATAAAGCCTAAGAATAGACAGATAGGTTTTCAGATTGTTCTCTTATTTCAACTTTTTTATTTTAAACTTCACACATTTTAAGAAATAATAATCATTACCATAATCAGAGCATTTAAAATGAAATTTTGTTTCTATCTAAAGAAAATACTATTATGTATATTGGGTTGGAACAAATGATATTTGAAAAGATGATATTGTATCACACATGACTGATTTATTCTTTATGGCTTATCAACTCTTTGTAGGTTTGTTGTAATTTTGGCTAATCCTCGTTGCCAAAATGTTGTAACCTAGGGAAGGTTACTGAATAAAATAATCGCACAAAGGTTGATAATGAATGATAATACTTAGAACACGAACAACATATATAAGATTCGCCAGCAGCATGTAGAGGTGGTCACCTGCTAGAAGTGAGTCAACTGAATTCCACAATGAATCTTCAACTGCAGGATATCTACCAACTGCCCCATGCAGGTCGAAGTGAATGTGGGTTATCCAAGCTTGTATGCTTGACCAAAAATTCCCCATAGACCCCGTATAAAATGGGGTTGTGTAGCCATTTTCTGAGACAAGACTCTGCCCTTTGACAGAGCCTCATCTGGGGATCATCTCTGCCCAGAGGCATAAAGTTTGACCAGCACAGCTGTAGATCAATCTCCAAATGCAGACCAACATACAGTATTTACTACTGTATTTATGTGAATGGAGACATACCCATTATTGTCCATAAGTATGCTACAACAAGGTTAATCAAAGGCAAAATAAGAATATTTTTTTTTTTGTTTTTTTTTTAATTTGCATTAATAATTTCTGAGAATAATAGATTTTTTTTCCAGTTTAAGCCCTACTGTTTAACCCATCACTGGTGGGTGGGATATGGATTCCTTCTTTTCCCAAGGGTATTTGCATGTAAATGAATATAATAAACTCAACTGGAATTTCAACTCGGCTCTTTGAGTTCTCATCTCTAACTTCTATGCAATATATCACCCATACATCTACTCACACCTGACTGAAATTTATGGCATATATATACATATTCTGAAATTTTATATGCCAATGTGTCATTCTACATCCAGTTTATTACCCAGAAAGATGCTAGATTCTGGGAGGATAGAATCATGAAGTTGTCTCAAAGATGATAAAATGTAGGGGAACAACAAAATGGCACATATAAAGAGTATTCGAATAACTTGGAATGATTTTAAACTTAATTCACATTTAAAATTGATCCAAGTTATTGGAACACCCTTTATGTGTGAATAAATCTATGTCCACATATCTAAATATTGTCTTTGAAATTCACTTAAAAATGCTATGAATGTTTGTTCTGACACAATATTTTTAATAGATAAAAGCATAATTTCTCACACTTTAAGAAATAATAATCATTGTTAAGGCCAGAGCCTTTAAAATGACATTTTACTTTTACATCATTTAAAAAACACTATTACATACAAATATTTTAAAAAAATAGCAAGAATGTAAACATTACAAACGGTTGATATTTTATTTTTAAATCTATTTCTGAAACTGATGCAAGGTTTTATGTGTGCATGTCCTACTGAGAAGAACAACCTTTGCAAAGTCATCTTGCTGTAGGCTTATTCCTGACTCAGCATGATGGGACTTCTGGAAAAAGGGCCCTGCATTAGTCTATTACAATAATCAAATTTTCTGAGCAAGTGCCAATTCTCTCATAAAAGAGAAAGTTTTACTTGGAAATGAATGTTCCACCTAAAAGGTGTTTGCTGTTTGTGTACTTGTAATACAAGTGCTGCTGTTATTGGCATAGTAAACAGAATTTGTCAACTGAAATTGAATTCTGTTTATGGTTAGTATGTTGCAATAGTCTCCAGAAAACTGTGAACCCAATTTTCCCTGTTTCGTTGCTAGCTATCTTTAAAAAAAATGTTTCTAGCATTCCATAATTGTTGATTAAATGTTTTTCTTAAAACAATTTTTCCAGAAGATAGTTTTCTCAATTCCACTAATAATTATGGTTCTTTCCAGCTTCAAGGGGTGTGGGTGGGGTGGGGGTGGATTTGTGGCTGTCGTTCCTTCCTAACATTTTGTTCGTAAGTAGTGTGAAATATCGGCATCTTCATTATGTCATTATTTTTTCTTCAAGTTGCATGTGATATCCATTTTAGTTGCAGCTTTTGAAAGTGCTCAAGTGATGTGGTTTCTGTCTTTTGAAAGTGTTCTTAGCTTGTAATTCTGTAGCATCAGTCCACAAGACTCAAAATGTCAAAATAATACTACAGCTGTAATTCATAAACATGGAGAATGCTCTGGGGTATGGGAAAAATTAAGCTGAATTGTAAAAAAAATAACTGAAAATACAATATTTTTGAAATTTAAAAAAAAACATTTTTAATGTTGAATACAAATTAAACAAAATAAAAATTAACCTACAATAAATAATGTTTATAGAATTTGGATATACATGTAGTGGAACAATTATCAGTGGGAAGAATGGAGTTGGCAATTTGAGTTCAAATCCTGGTCTAGTCTACTACATTCGATGTGTTTTCCTTTTTATTAATTACTTGCAGCATGTGCTCGATTCAAAAATCGTGCGACTCATGCAGCAATCGCTATCACTTGACTTAAAATATTTTTGCCCTTCCTTGCCTTTAAAGGAGTGCCCTTTGCCGTGCTGATGTTGCTACATGCCTTACTTCTTGCCTATCTCACACTGTGAATTTTTTCTAAGCCCTATACTAAACATTAAATCTGTTACGAAAAAAGAACTAAACAAAATGAACACAAAACAATCAGCTTTAAAAAAGGACTCGTAACTGGAAAAACCGAATGAAAAAAGAATGTTAACAAGAAATGCTTTTTCACACCCAACCCAGTTCTGCAGAATCAGAATGAACATTGAGTTTAAGCAAGCAAATGCGCCAATTGGTGTAAAGTGCCATGCAGATTTAAATTTTTCCCAGTTGTGACGAATGCAGCTATCGAATGTTTTTGGATGCTAGCATGCAAGTTAACATTCATGTCCATCAGCTGTTGGCTCTCACGCTGGCCAATAGAATCCTCTTGCCTATTCATGGCAGCCAACTATAGGCCAGTAGAAAATGGCCACAAACTACATGAAAAGTGCCGTAGAAGCATGAAAAAATCGATTATTTCCACTATCTATGTGAGTTGGGAAATGCAAAGTCAGTCTTGGCCTTCTCACTAACTTGGCGCATGTGCATGTAAATTTTGGTGCAAAATTGTGGCCGTGCATTCGTTACACACACACACAGGCACACATCCTGCCTTTTATAGATAGAGATTTCACTCCAAGCAAGGCAATAATGCCACTAAAATGTAAGGGGTTACTGAAAGGAAAATAAACTAAGAAAACATTGACAGTAAAAGAACAGGCTTCAAAAAGACAGAAGATGACTGTTGATATTACATTTTGATTCTTGATGATAATGCCTGACAGAAAAGTAAGAATATGGAAATAATTCTATAATAAATGTGAAACAAAAAAAATATTAGAACTTACAGTTACATCTAGCAATTTCAACAATAAAATGATGAAACCAAACTTCCAGTCTAGTACTGCGTTTAAATTCATGAAGTTGAGGTACTAAAGAAGAAAGCAATATTTATTTGGATACAATACAAAAATGTGGCACAAGTCCAAAAGTGGGGAATATCAAAAGGCTGGTCTTCAATCTGTCTTATCTTAAACTTAGCTAGCCACAATTACTGAGCCAAACATACCACAGTATTCCTTACACCAAAACAACACATTCTTACTTACCATTCTTACTACAGCCATCATAATACCTCAAGTCCCTATGCAGTCTTGAATAGTTCCTATATGTACAATTTGCCTGTGGAATGCTGGGTAGCATATAGCGGAAAGCAATATTCATTTTCAAAATAAAAAAATGTGGCATAAAACCAAACGGGATAGGGGAAGGCTGTTCTTCAATCTATCTTAAACTTAGCTAACCACAATTACTGAGCCAAGTCACCATAATACCTCACAGTCTCTATGTAGTCCTAACTAGTTCCTATATGTACAACTTTTTTGTAGGTAGTGGGGATAAAAATAACAATAAAGAACTAAAGAAAGCTCATTCAAACAACTGATATGAAAATATTTATAGAAAAAGTACAGGGAAGCTATGTTGTGGTGGTGGAAAATTGATTGAAGCCAAAATGTTTGGTCAGGATTGATAACATTGCAGATGCTTCTTTATATTAAACAAGTATCAGAAACACCAGACCAGATATCGTAACAATATTCTCAGATGAATACTAAACTTGTAAATGTGCAAGATAGATTCTGGTGAGAGAAATGGTCTTGGACAAAATAATGAACCAACTCTCCAAGCAGCAGAACTTTTCCCCAATGCTCTTAGAAAAGGCATAAATCTTTAACTTCTCCATCCATCTATGTATTAAATAACAGGATTGAATGGAATTTTTAGCCTTGGTAGGACAACCAGTCTAAGGAAAGGATAACTATGTTTTCAAAACTATAGAGAAGGTAACAAGAAACTATTTCACTATTTTTCCCAAGAATTCTTAGCACTTCACTCAAACAGAATTTGTGTAAAGATGTGATTGCTTATGTTTTGAAAGAGTATGGCATTTATAATAAAATGATAAATAAAAGTTTATTGTAAAAACGTAAGTGGACAAGCAACGAATTTAAAAATTCGGAGCAAAAATCTTATGGAAGAATAAAAAAAAATGTTTTCCAGATGTTCTGTCAAATGAACTGGGTCAGCATTCAAAATTCAATGTTGATTTTCAAGTAAAAAAAGGTTTGATGCCAGTATTTTAGCTGAAACAGAGTGTACTATTCACAGCACTAGAACAAGTTAATGAAGAGTTGGATAGACTTGGAAGAACTGGTGTAATAGAAAAAAATTAACCATTTGAAATGGGCTGCACCAGTGGTGTATGTAAAGAAAAGAAATAATAAAATTTTTGTTTCCGCAGATTTCTCAATTGGATTAAACAATTATTTAGAAACTCATAACTACCCATTACCAATTCCAGAAGAAATTTTTTCGAAGTTGAACAGTGGAAGAATATTTTCAATGCAGGTTCTCTCTAAAGCATATTTACAAATTCAGATTGAAAATGAATGTTCTGAATTAATGAACATAAATCTGCACAATGGATTATATAAGTTTAACTGACTTCCTTTTGGTATAAAAGTAGCACTAGTTATTTTTCAACAAGCCATAGATATCATGCTTGCAGATCATGACTTAACTGTGGTGTATGTGGATGGCATTTTGATAAAAAGTGTATGAAAGAACTACATGAGAAAATAATTTTAGGAATACTAAGAAAATATAGAATCAATCTTATTGAAGAAAATGTGAATTGTTTTTGCAGAAAATTAAATACTTTGGTCAAATTATTGATAAAAATTGTAGGCAACCAGATCAGTTGAGCAAAAATGCAAATAAAAATATGCCTACACCAACAAATGTGACTATGTTACAAGCTTTTTTAGAACCGGTAATTACTATCAAATTTATGTACATAATATGCATAAGTTAAAGACTCTACTTAATAATCTACTTAAAAAGGGAGTAAAGTGAAATTGGACTGATAAATGTCAAAAGTTGTTTGATGAAATAAAAAAAGACATGTATGATTTATCATTAGCACACTATGACCCAAAAGCAGAAATTGTAGTGTTTATTTGAAGTCAGACTTTAGACTAACTAATACAGGTGTCACAGCAAGTAGCTGAAGTATTATATATAGAGAATCCTTATATAGAGTACATTATATAAGTAAGAGTATATTATAACAATAGCCATAGAATAATGTCATTATAATTGTGTTCCAGAAATTGCAATTTTAATTTATTCGTTTGAAATATCAGAGATAGGTTCATAGAGTTGTGATTTAGTTGGATGTTGTCTCCAAGAGATATAGCTCTCTGCTTCCAAGTGTAGGTACTATCAAGCTTAGACTCTAGGGTTTTAGTTAACATCTAAGTAGTGGATATATACATTAACACCACCTCTGAAGTGGTTTGAAAGAATCTCCACTTGAGGTTGTCTAGTAAATCAGATTTCCTGATTACAACCATTTTATTCAAGATGACCTTGGCTTTAGCTATGTGAATTTTAACATCCTTTTCATGAGAATTTTTTTCGCTTCCTAGGTATATAAAAGATTTGACTGATCTTATTGATTGATTGGAGACAGTTTGTATTGAGCCTACAAGTATCTTTTTTGTTCTCATTTTCTTTTCACTTTGGAGACAGAGCCTCATTTGGAGTTTCAGTATCAAAAAGACTGAGCATTTTCCACAAGCCCTCACTTGAAACAAAATGTAAAATCACAGAATATGGCAAACTATCATAGAAACTTCCATTGAAATTCCCGGATGTGCAAGAAATGTGAGAAGCAATTTGACTGGCTGTTACAAAGACCAGCCAGCTAATCTTGAGGCTTGGATTATCAACCCAATCGTCTTCTTCATCATTTGACTTTTCAGTTGATAGATATGCCCTGTTGTCCCCTAAGGGTTAAAAATTCCTTGTTGCCCATATGTTCTGTTAATATTTTCAGCATCCTTCTGCAGAACCATGTCTCTGTTGCCTGATCTCTTCACCTTTATGCATTAATGGGTTAAGTGTATAGAATGACCAATAATATAATAATATAATATAAAATGAAAGGTTTCAAGAAAATTAATCAGGCATGAACTCGGTTAGAACACATTTTTGTTTATCTCCCTACAAAGAAAATATAATTCATACACAAGGTCTTCCCTAAAAGTGTTCAACATTAATTAAAAATAGCTTGTTTTAGAAAATGCAATTGATCATGCATTTGCAGTAAGGTTCTCTTTGTTGGTTGCAAAGTTAAATTAAAGATTGATTTTTGAGATATACAAAATGGCTAGATACATTTTAGTTAGACCTTGCATTGTTTGCAAACATCAAGTGGTTGTTGGAAAGGTAATGATAAGCTCAAGAATATTACAAAAGAGAGTTTGTGTGAAAACATTAAAAAATTAGATAGAATTTAATTTTAAAAAATAAAAGAAAAGAGATTTTAGAAAAAAAGTTATTAAAGAAAGATTTTGTTGGCAAAAGAGAAATAGATGGTGTTGAAGAATGAGAAAAGGAAAGATTTTCTTCAAGAAAGAAAAGAATAAAGATTTTGTTGGTGAAAGAGACAAAAACAGATTTTGATGGTGAAAGAAAAAAAAAGAAAGATTTTTTTGGCAAAAGAGAAAAAAGGTTGTTTTGAAGAAAGAAAAAAGAAAGATATTGTTGGTGAAAGTGAAAAAGAAAGATTTTTTTGGTGAAAGAAACAAAAAAGGTTTTGATGACAAAAGAGGAAAAGAAAGATTCTGTTGGAGAAAGAGAAAATAAGAAAGATTTTGTTGATGAAAAACAAATTTAGAAAAAATGAGTGACAGAAGAGAGATTTTACAAAAAAAAAAAAAAACATGAGATAAAAAGCATTTAGAAAAAAATTGACAAATTGAGAAAGAAACCTTAAAAGATAAGAGGAGAGAAAAAGGAGACAAAATAAAAGATTTTATAAATAGAGAGACAAACAAAAGATTTTAGGCAAAAGAAAAGAGAGACAAATGAAAGATTTTAGAAAGTATTGATAAGAGAAAATCAAAGTAAATGAAAATGTGAAATAAATTTAGAAAAAACAAAAGAAAGGAAAGATAAAACTTTAGAAAGAAAAAGAGAAAAATGAGAATGATAGTTAAAAAGATAGAAAGCGAACATAAAAGGATTCAGTAAAAGAAAGAATATATGAATTAGAAAACAATGGATGAGAAAAATATGAAAAGGAGGTAAAAATAAAAAAAACAAAAATAAATAATAAATAAATAAAAAGTAAAGTGAGAAGAAAGAAAAAGAAAAGATAACAAAAGAGTCTAGGAATTCCAGTCCACCTTTCATCTTGTATTGCATTTATTTATCTGTGGCAGCTTTCGTTGAGACTTCAAATCCCATAAGACCTATGTTACTTAGCTATTTTCATTCCTTAAATATATACAGACATACCTTATTCACTTATATAAATAACCAATTTGAGTTGACAATTTGGTATGCATAAGATGCTGCATTTGAAGGTGTGCATTAACTTCCACTGTTGACATTGGCTGAACACCCGGAATCAAAAATACAGCTGCTTTGGTTCCATTCTGAGAATTTTGGTGACAGCCAAGAGTTTAAAGTTTCAATTTGGAAATGAAAACTAAAACTAAAATAAGTTAAATAGTGGATCTTATAAAAAAATATATGAGATAACAATATATATTTGCATATATTTTTGTTACTAGTACATTTAAAACCATAAAAGTCTTAGTCAATACCAAACAAAACTATAAACTATAATTTGAAGGAGAAATTTACTGAATCACTTGTAATAATTGTCACAAAAATACAAAGGAGAAACCTCTAGGAGTCTAAACAAAAATGATATGAACACAAAAGGGACATTTTACAAAACAATACATCATTTTTCAAAACAATGTGTTGGTTGCCCACCGTAAAGAGACTGACCACAATTTTGACATAAAAATGCTACTCTAATCAAAGGCAAGAACATTTCACTACTACAAAACTGTCCAGATTGCAAGATCATCTACAGTAAATTTGTGTCCAGGCTCTTACAGCATTTCACCATTCTTGGCAGAACTTCTATCATCATAGTGTGGCATGTCTAGAAATATGATAAAAAGAAAAATATTAGCCACATCATTCAATTCATTTTAAATTTCCAGAATGTTTTTTAAACCAATTCTTTACAACTCAGGCATTGTGTTATTTTACCAGGTGGATGGACTGATAGGTTTTTATGGCTTATTAATATTTCTCAGATTATTTAAAGCCAGGAAATATTTTTAAACTACAAGAATATTGAAAGCAAAAGACTGAGAATGGGGAGGATGGAGGAAAGGACAAAAGATGAACAGGATTCAAGAAGGCAGATAATGGTAATTGATGTTGCATTTAAATTTTTGAAGATTTTAGTTATCAAGGAAGCAATTGGGACAGCAGGGAAAAATTTTCATTTCATTTCAGATTTTTTTTTAATCATTTCACCCCAAGCAAGGTGGTTATGACACTAGTATTCAGGGGGTTACAGTGAATAAAAGTGCAAGAGAAAACTGAGTATAGAGAGGATTGAGAAAAGGACAAAAGATCAATGAGATTCAAGTAGAAGATTGCAAATGACATTACATGTCCAGTTTTGAAGCTTGTAGTTATTATTCAAGTAAGTAAAAGGAAGGGAGTTACACAGGTGCGAATTGCAAGAAAAGAAACTGTTGGAGTAGAAGTGATGGTTGCATTTAGCTATTTTAACAGTAAAAGGGTGGGACCTAGTTACCAATCTAGTAGCACACTTAAATTCATGTATTCACTTTTTCTCACTAGAGTCTATCTTAGACATTCATAACTCTATCATTCATCAATGTTTTGCATATTGCTGCTACATCTGGCCTGGTGCTTCTGCTATATATTTAGGAATTCTTGATAAAATATAAACAAGAATCTGAAATGTTATTGGCATCTCAGCATCTGTCACTTTCCTAGTACTGTCACATAGCTTCACTGTGCTTTTTCTATAAATATTTTTATAGTAATTGTTCTAATGAGCTTTCTTCTTTGGTACCTAGACTTTATGAAGTTAAGCAAAGTTCTAGATTGACAGTTCCCATGATTTTACAGTTGAAATGGCTAGATTTAACCATATTAGTTTTTTTCTTGCACCTCTTGCTTATGAAACTCTTTGCACTGTTCTTATGGTGACGAAGTCCTACCATACTTGAACAGTTAATATAGGTGACAGTATAATAGGAACGATATTTGTTTTTAATTTAAACAAATATCTTGTTTAACCATTAGATGCTAACCCCCAGGAGAGTGACCCCTTGCACCTTCTTGGGCTAAAGTTTTCCACCGACACATATGGTCTGGTGCTTCTGTGTATTTAGAGATTCTTGATAAAATCCAAAGAATCTGCAATGTTATTGATCTTGACCTGGCAACTCGGATTCAGTCACTTTCCTACCACTGTAATATAGCTTCCCTGTAACTTTTTTTATAAATACTTTCATGAGCTTTCCAATATGGTATCTTGACTTTATGAATTTAAGTGCCGTACTAGATTGGCAGCAAGGTCTCATCATTTTACAGTTGAAATGGCTAAATGTAACTAAGTTCTATACTAGCAATTTCTTCTATTACACTTTTTGCTTGTGGAATTCTCTTCCAGCATCTTGCTTTCCAGTCAACTTTGATCTTCAAAAATTTTTCCAATGTCAATTGTTATCTTGTTTTCTTACTTCTTATTCTTTTATTGTTCTCTCTCCTTAATAGTCTTTTTTTTCTCATATTCCCTAACATTCTGTAGCACCTTGCATTTTAGTGGCTTTATTGCCTTACCTTGGGAAAAATGGGTTTCATGATAGAAATAATTCTTATGATAATTTGAAAATTTACATCTTTGCTAAAGTGTGTAACAATTTTTTTTCCTTATTAATTGAATGCATGTCTTAAATGATTGCTGTTGCAATTGTGCTCTGTTCTGTTGCATAGCTTTTTCCTTTTCTTCCAACCTTTGTTTTCTTTTTCATTTTACTTCTAACTAGAAAGCTTAAAGAAAACATACATTACACAGAGAGTGAAAAAAAAAAGTTTTCTTATTTGTCAATGAACAGGACTAAGAGAACCTTGCAAGTCCTTAAGCAAACCTCTATTAAATACAGCCAACACACATGACATGAATGGATCCTGGCCTTGCGGGGTCTATTCTTCCCAATTCCATGAAAAATATAACAAAAATCTATTTCTTATTTGTCTTCAAACAAATCTGACAGGGAAATGTTTGCTAATCCAAAAGGGGCAAGTGGATTTCAATTTTGAAACAGGTACTTTCATGAATTCAAAGAAAGAGACCAAAAGGGAATTGAAAGAAAATGGAATTGAGTGGTATGATACAAATCTAAAAGAAAAATACAAGTGACAATGTCAGGAACAGTCAAAGAATGATTTACACTTTCTCAGTAGAGACAAAACTCAATATCAACTAAATTCCAGTCCCTGACATAGGGAGATTTTGAAACAACATTGAATAAGAGTCCATAATGTCTTAAGGTCAAGCCATTGTGTAGGTGAGTTGAACTTATGTAGCTTAATGGTTATTGCATAGAAATGATTAAGATCAAATTAAGGTTAAAAACTTTGAGCGAGATATTAATTTAGTAACTATGACTGAAAATATAAATACAATTAAGTTATTAATTTCTTTTTTTACAGTAAGGTGCAACATTTACAATGCATGTGGGGACAATCTGAAGTAGAGGGTTACCTCAAGTGGCAGTTTATACAGATAGGAGGAGAACCTAATGGTTAACCCTAGACTTAAACAGGTTAAGATTTTAACAGCTGGGAAACATACTCTTGGGAGTCTGTTCCACTGAGTAGTGATTCACAGTAAGAAGCTTTTTGAGTGGTACTTGCTTCTTACAAATGAAATACAGAGGAAAAGATAGTGGTTTGCTGCAATGTAAGTAACATGGCAGGTCCTAGCCATGAAGGTTAGGACCGGCTGAATCAAGGAATGAGTTTGTCTGAACACTTTTCAAAGAAGCAGTGATAGAGAAGCAAGAGGCTTGTCGCATCCTGACTGTGAGAGAGTGGTTGGAGGAGGGAAAATAATTTGTCACCAAGAAGGACTTTGAGATGCTTTTGGACTCTGTCAAAACTGGAGAGTGAGGACTGGGAAGAATAGCAGAATAGACCAATGAATAGTATATGATTTCATCACAAATGAAGAGGACTTGAGGCAGCAGAAATTTGGTTATACAGAAGAATACTGAGAATACCATGGATGGAGCATGTAAGCAATGAGAAATGTTTAAGAAAAATTGAAAACTAAATAGTCACTTATCCTTAGAATAAAAAATAAACAGTTGAAATTTCTGGGACAAAAGTCAAAAGGGACAAAGAGAAAAATTGTATGACATACCTAAAACCTTCTGCAAATCCATAACCCTTTACTATTCATGTTTGTTCCTGTTATATTATCTATGCACCTAAGCTCATTAAATAGGTCAGTTATTTTTTTACTTGCCTTCATTATATCTTATGAGTGTTAAATTCTCTGGGCCCTCATTCCTCATAATATTTCTCCAGACATTTTGATTTATCCTAATTGTAGGTGTAAGTTTCTTGTTTTTTTTTATTTTTTTTCTTAATGCTCCCTCATTTCTCATCTGTTCTGTGTATGGCATTCTTAGTATTTGCCAGTAGAACAACATCACTGTTGAATCAAGTCTCTTCTTCACCTGAGAGGATTTATTGCCACACAGAAGATTAGTTTAGATTAGATTCTTTTTTGTTTCTCATATTTTCCTATGCCATAATACTTTACTTAGTTTCTTGAAGACGTCTTTCACTGTTTCTATATGCCTTCAGATTTCTGTATCACATTTTTCATAAGTACAGCAATGTTGTAATGTTGCCTTTGTTGAAAATAGCTAAAAATTAGGAAGATCATCGTTAGAGAGAGTATCAATGGAACAAGTGACCAGGTAGAGGAAACAAAGAAATATATTAAATAATATACATAGAATAGAAATACTTGAGTAAATCAAAAGCTACTCAAATCCTATTCTAATGTGGCTACTTGACACATTTATAGGTAGATGCACTTCACTGTCACAGTTGTAGGGAAGAGAAGGAAGTACACTGAGTCCTACTCTAGAATAGACAAAACAAAGAGAATCAGAAAGGAGCAAGTATTGCTAATAATAACTAAAGAATAGTAAACTTTGGTGAACCACAATAACTTATAGTTTAAACCAGTGCTTCCCAACTATTTAAGGCAACAACACATCTAGGAGCAAATGAAAATATAGCACACTTAGCAAAATTACAGACGTCTCTTTGTCTCTGCTCATAATGAGTGCAAGCATGTCCTCAAAGAACTGAAGCTACTGTTTACTGATAGAATGAACCAACTTATAATTTCTAGAGATTATCTGCAAGAGTGTGCTGAACAACAGCAAAACCTCAATCCCTCCTCTAACTAATAAATTCAAAGTCCTGACATCTAGAGCATTTATGAAAGGATTTCAAATCCAATCATACTTTCACGGAACACTGAAGAGGATGGGTAGGAATCACTGATATAGATAATGTGTAGTAAGAAATAAAAGTGATTTTTTCTGTTTAAAATGCTCAATCCAAGTTGTTGGATGTGTGGTTAGTGTTATGGTTATCTGTGCAGAAAGTCAAATCATTGAGATGAGAGCAAATTCTAATCACATCTGTTTTGTTCACTTCACTTTGCACTAATGCCCTCAGAAAAGGCATGAATCTATCTTCCTCTAGCTTAGCTGTCGGCTCGTCTAGAGGGACATCTGTTATTTTGAAAACCATGAAAGTCAATCGGAAAATATGGAGTGGAGTCCCTTCCGGTAAGGGGCAGCACTAAATGTAATGCCTCTCTTGTTGGGGTACATGTAGCAGAATCTCTATGCACCTACACCCAAGACAGCATCATACATAGTTCCCTCTTGTCGTACAGCCTGGTGATCGTGAGTAAGGGGCCTCAACTTAACTAGCACAGGGCCTCATTTGTCCTAAATCCATCATTGGGTACGGTCAAATGTTTTATTTTGAGCTCTCAGTTACTAGAAATGTTGGCCAATTGTTCTTCTTCACATAACTGAAGTCTAATATTAGAAGGAATATTTATGAAGGGATTTTGAATCGAATCATACTTTCATAGTGCATTTATGTTCTGTGGCACATTGGTTGGGAATGCTTGTTTTAGACTGACAGAGAATAAAAGAGTAATGGTAGCAATAATGAAGAGTGAATTGACCCAAAGTTTATGGATAAAAGCAACACTAACAAGATGTAGTAAAACTAGAGAAAACAAAAAAAAATCTACCTATACTAATTGTTAAACAAGGAATTTTATGAAGCTTTCAAACATAATCTTTTAATGCAAACAGAAAATTCTTTAATCCATGAATTTGTTAAACATGCTTTTAAAGAGCAAATATAAGAAACTTGTCAGTTACCAAACTTTTATGAGAAAAGCACAGAAATATCCAAAACACAAAACATTTATGCTAAGATTCAGATTTTTGTCAATCTTTGTTCCCTTAATTCAAGAAAAAATTATTGATTTCACCCACAAGGGAAAATAAAAGATTTTTCCCTAGAGTCAATTTTGTTTTTATTAAATAAAAAAGCAAAAGAATAGTAAAATAAAGGCAGTCAGACATTTGACATAGGCAAAATGTTGGCCCAGGGAAAAAAATAAATAGAAATAAACATGTCTTTATAAGAATGACAAACATTATCGGATAGAAAAAAGGTACTGACCAATAATAGTGACTGGAAATCAATATGGAAATCAATTCTAATCAAACACATTTTCAAATAAATATATATATATATATATTGCTGTGTTAATATTTTAAAAGATTTAGTCTTTTTCTTAATTTTTTTGTTACTCCATTTTCCAGTTTTAAATGTTTCTTCCTTTTTGACATTTTATTGACAATGTGGATTTGTTGCTGTTGAAGAAGAAATTATATTAACAGCAACAAATTTACACATTTTATGGTTACTTTCTTCTCTATCTGTTTTTGTTTTGTTTATTAATTTTTACTGTAATATTTCTCATTTTTCTTCATTTTTTTATTATTGTTAGTTACTTTTCTTCTTTAATTTCTTCAATCTTCTAAGTAATTTCTTTTTCTTAAATTTTTCCTCCTTCTATGCTATTTCTTTTTTGTCTTTAATCTCTTCTTTCTACATTACTTTTTTTTCTTGGAAATTTTTTTCATTCTTCTACATTATTTATTTTTCTTCTTAAATTTCTTCATTCTTCTACGTTACTTTTTTTTATTATTAAATTTCTTCATTCTTCTACGTTGTTTCTTTTTCTACTTAAATTTCTTCATTCTTAGACGTTATTTATTTATTTACTTAAATTTCTTCATTCTTCTACGGTATTTCTTTTTCTACTTAAATTTCTTCATTCTTCTACATTATTTCTTTAATTACTTAAATTTCTTCATTCTTAGACGTTATTTCTTTTTTACTTAAATTTCTTCATTCTTAGACGTTATTTATTTATTTACTTAAATTTCTTCATTCTTCTACGGTATTTCTTTTTCTACTTAAATTTCTGCATTCTTCTACATTATTTCTTTAACTACTTCAATTTCTTCATTCTTATTCGTTATTTCTTTTTTACTTAAATTTCTTCATTCTTAGACGTTATTTCTTTATCTACTTAAATTTCTTCATTCTTCTACATTATTTCTTTTTGTACTTCAATTTCTTCATTCTTAGATGTTATTTCTTTTTCTACTTAAAATTATTCATTCTTCTATGTTATTTCTTTTTCTACTTAAATTTCTTCATTGTTAGACATTATTTCTTTTTCTACTTAAATTTCTTCATTCTTCTACATTATTTCTTTTTCTACTTAAATTTCTTCATTCTTCTACATTATTTCTTTATCTACTTAAATTTCTTCATTCTTATTCGTTATTTCTTTTTTACTTAAATTTCTTCATTCTTAGACATTATTTCTTTATCTACTTAAATTTCTTCATTCTTAAACGTTATTTCTTAATCTACTTAAATTTCTCCATTCTTATACGTTATTTCTTTTTCTACTTAAATTTTGTCATTCTTATACATTATTTCTTTATCTACTTCAATTTCTTCATTCTGATACGTTATTTCTTTTTCTAATCAAATTTCTTCATTCTTAGTCGTTTTTTCTTTATTCACTCAAATTTCTTCATTCCTATACGTTATTTCTTTATCCACTTAAATTTCTTCATTCTTCTACGTTATTTCTTTATCTACTGTAATTTCTCCATTTTTCTACATTATTTCTTTTTTATATACTTTAATTTCTTCATTCTTATACGTTATTTCTTTTTCTACTTAAATTTCTTCATTCCTATACGTTATTTCTTTATCTACTGTAATTTCTCCATTTTTCTACATTATTTCTTTTTTATATACTTAAATTTCTTCATTCTTATACGTTATTTCTTTTTCTACTTAAATTTCTTCATTCTTATACGTTATTTCTTTATCTACTGTAATTTCTCCATTTTTCTACATTATTTCTTTTTTATATACTTAAATTTCTTCATTCTTATACGTTATTTCTTTTTCTACTTAAATTTCTTCATTCCTATACGTTATTTCTTTATCTACTGTAATTTCTCCATTTTTCTACATTATTTCTTTTTTATATACTTAAATTTCTTCATTCTTCTACGTTATTTCTTTTTCTACTTAAATTTCTTCATTCTTATACGTTATTTCTTTATCTACTGTAATTTCTCCATTTTTCTACATTATTTCTTTTTTATATACTTAAATTTCTTCATTCTTATACGTTATTTCTTTATCTACTTAAATTTTTTCATTCTTAGACGTTAGTTCTTTTTCTACTTAAATTTCTTCATTCCTATACGTTATTTCTTTATCTACTGTAATTTCTCCATTTTTCTACATTATTTCTTTTTTATATACTTAAATTTCTTCATTCTTATACGTTATTTCTTTTTCTACTTAAATTTCTTCATTCCTATACGTTATTTCTTTATCTACTGTAATTTCTCCATTTTCTACATTATTTCTTTTTTATATACTTAAATTTCTTCATTCTTATACGTTATTTCTTTTTCTACTTAAATTTCTTCATTCTTATACGTTATTTCTTTATCTACTGTAATTTCTCCATTTTTCTACATTATTTCTTTTTTATATACTTAAATTTCTTCATTCTTCTACGTTATTTCTTTTTCTACTTAAATTTCTTCATTCCTATACGTTATTTCTTTATCTACTGTAATTTCTCCATTTTTCTACATTATTTCTTTTTTATATACTTAAATTTCTTCATTCTTATACGTTATTTCTTTTTCTACTTAAATTTCTTCATTCCTATACGTTATTTCTTTATCTACTGTAATTTCTCCATTTTTCTACATTATTTCTTTTTTATATACTTAAATTTCTTCATTCTTATACGTTATTTCTTTTTCTACTTAAATTTCTTCATTCCTATACGTTATTTCTTTATCTACTGTAATTTCTCCATTTTTCTACATTATTTCTTTTTTATATACTTAAATTTCTTCATTCTTATACGTTATTTCTTTTTCTACTTAAATTTCTTCATTCCTATACGTTATTTCTTTATCTACTGTAATTTCTCCATTTTTCTACATTATTTCTTTTTTATATACTTAAATTTCTTCATTCTTCTACGTTATTTCTTTTTCTACTTAAATTTCTTCATTCTTATACGTTATTTCTTTATCTACTGTAATTTCTCCATTTTTCTACATTATTTCTTTTTTATATACTTAAATTTCTTCATTCTTATACGTTATTTCTTTATCTACTTAAATTTTTTCATTCTTAGACGTTAGTTCTTTTTCTACTTAAATTTCTTCATTCCTATACGTTATTTCTTTATCTACTGTAATTTCTCCATTTTTCTACATTATTTCTTTTTTATATACTTAAATTTCTTCATTCTTATACGTTATTTCTTTTTCTACTTAAATTTCTTCATTCCTATACGTTATTTCTTTATCTACTGTAATTTCTCCATTTTCTACATTATTTCTTTTTTATATACTTAAATTTCTTCATTCTTATACGTTATTTCTTTTTCTACTTAAATTTCTTCATTCTTATACGTTATTTCTTTATCTACTGTAATTTCTCCATTTTTCTACATTATTTCTTTTTTATATACTTAAATTTCTTCATTCTTATACGTTATTTCTTTTTCTACTTAAATTTCTTCATTCCTATACGTTATTTCTTTATCTACTGTAATTTCTCCATTTTTCTACATTATTTCTTTTTTATCCACTTAAATTTCTTCATTCTTCTACGTTATTTCTTTTTCTACTTAAATTTCTTCATTCCTATACGTTATTTCTTTTTCTACTTAAATTTCTTCATTCTTCTACGTTATTTCTTTTTCTACTTAAATTTCTTCATTCCTATACGTTATTTCTTTTTCTACTTAAATTTCTTCATTCTTATACGTTATTTCTTTTTCTACTTAAATTTCTTCATTCTTATACGTTATTTCTTTATCTACTGTAATTTCTCCATTTTTCTACATTATTTCTTTTTTATATACTTAAATTTCTTCATTCTTATACGTTATTTCTTTTTCTACTTAAATTTCTTCATTCCTATACGTTATTTCTTTATCTACTGTAATTTCTCCATTTTTCTACATTATTTCTTTTTTATATACTTAAATTTCTTCATTCTTCTACGTTATTTCTTTTTCTACTTAAATTTCTTCATTCTTATACGTTATTTCTTTTTCTACTTAAATTTCTTCATTCTTATACGTTATTTCTTTATCTACTGTAATTTCTCCATTTTTCTACATTATTTCTTTTTTATATACTTAAATTTCTTCATTCTTATACGTTATTTCTTTTTCTACTTAAATTTCTTCATTCCTATACGTTATTTCTTTATCTACTGTAATTTCTCCATTTTTCTACATTATTTCTTTTTTATATACTTAAATTTCTTCATTCTTATACGTTATTTCTTTTTCTACTTAAATTTCTTCATTCCTATACGTTATTTCTTTATCTACTGTAATTTCTCCATTTTTCTACATTATTTCTTTTTTATATACTTAAATTTCTTCATTCTTATACGTTATTTCTTTTTCTACTTAAATTTCTTCATTCTTATACGTTATTTCTTTATCTACTGTAATTTCTCCATTTTTCTACATTATTTCTTTTTTATATACTTAAATTTCTTCATTCTTATACGTTATTTCTTTTTCTACTTAAATTTCTTCATTCCTATACGTTATTTCTTTATCTACTGTAATTTCTCCATTTTTCTACATTATTTCTTTTTTATCCACTTAAATTTCTTCATTCTTCTACGTTATTTCTTTTTCTACTTAAATTTCTTCATTCTTATACGTTATTTCTTTTTCTACTTAAATTTCTTCATTCTTATACGTTATTTCTTTATCTACTGTAATTTCTCCATTTTTCTACATTATTTCTTTTTTATATACTTAAATTTCTTCATTCTTATACGTTATTTCTTTTTCTACTTAAATTTCTTCATTCCTATACGTTATTTCTTTATCTACTGTAATTTCTCCATTTTTCTACATTATTTCTTTTTTATATACTTAAATTTCTTCATTCTTATACGTTATTTCTTTTTCTACTTAAATTTCTTCATTCCTATACGTTATTTCTTTATCTACTGTAATTTCTCCATTTTTCTACATTATTTCTTTTTTATATACTTAAATTTCTTCATTCTTATACGTTATTTCTTTTTCTACTTAAATTTCTTCATTCTTCTACGTTATTTCTTTTTCTACTTAAATTTCTTCATTCTTATACGTTATTTCTTTTTCTACTTAAATTTCTTCATTCCTATACGTTATTTCTTTTTCTACTTAAATTTCTTCATTCTTATACGTTATTTCTTTTTCTACTTAAATTTCTTCATTCTTATACGTTATTTCTTTATCTACTGTAATTTCTCCATTTTTCTACATTATTTCTTTTTTATATACTTAAATTTCTTCATTCTTATACGTTATTTCTTTTTCTACTTAAATTTCTTCATTCTTATACGTTATTTCTTTTTCTACTTAAATTTCTTCATTCTTATACGTTATTTCTTTATCTACTGTAATTTCTCCATTTTTCTACATTATTTCTTTTTTATATACTTAAATTTCTTCATTCTTATACGTTATTTCTTTTTCTACTTAAATTTCTTCATTCCTATACGTTATTTCATTATCTACTGTAATTTCTCCATTTTTCTACATTATTTCTTTTTTATATACTTAAATTTCTTCATTCTTATACGTTATTTCTTTTTCTACTTAAATTTCTTCATTCCTATACGTTATTTCTTTATCTACTGTAATTTCTCCATTTTTCTACATTATTTCTTTTTTATATACTTAAATTTCTTCATTCTTATACGTTATTTCTTTTTCTACTTAAATTTCTTCATTCCTATACGTTATTTCTTTATCTACTGTAATTTCTCCATTTTCTACATTATTTCTTTTTTATATACTTAAATTTCTTCATTCTTATACGTTATTTCTTTTTCTACTTAAATTTCTTCATTCCTATACGTTATTTCTTTTTCTACTTAAATTTCTTCATTCTTATACGTTATTTCTTTTTCTACTTAAATTTCTTCATTCCTATACGTTATTTCTTTTTCTACTTAAATTTCTTCATTCTTATACGTTATTTCTTTTTCTACTTAAATTTCTTCATTCCTATACGTTATTTCTTTTTCAACTTAAATTTCTTCATTCTTATACGTTATTTCTTTTTCTACTTAAATTTCTTCATTCTTATACGTTATTTCTTTTTCTACTTAAATTTCTTCATTCCTATACGTTATTTCTTTTTCTACTTAAATTTCTTCATTCTTATACGTTATTTCTTTTTCTACTTAAATTTCTTCATTCCTATACGTTATTTCTTTTTCTACTTAAATTTCTTCATTCTTATACGTTATTTCTTTTTCTACTTAAATTTCTTCATTCCTATACGTTATTTCTTTTTCAACTTAAATTTCTTCATTCCTATACGTTATTTCTTTTTCAACTTAAATTTCTTCATTCTTATACGTTATTTCTTTTTCTACTTAAATTTCTTCATTCCTATACGTTATTTCTTTATCTACTGTAATTTCTCCATTTTTCTACATTATTTCTTTTTTATATACTTAAATTTCTTCATTCTTATACGTTATTTCTTTTTCTACTTAAATTTCTTCATTCCTATACGTTATTTCTTTATCTACTGTAATTTCTCCATTTTTCTACATTATTTCTTTTTTATATACTTAAATTTCTTCATTCTTATACGTTATTTCTTTTTCTACTTAAATTTCTTCATTCCTATACGTTATTTCTTTATCTACTGTAATTTCTCCATTTTCTACATTATTTCTTTTTTATATACTTAAATTTCTTCATTCTTATACGTTATTTCTTTTTCTACTTAAATTTCTTCATTCCTATACGTTATTTCTTTTTCTACTTAAATTTCTTCATTCTTATACGTTATTTCTTTTTCTACTTAAATTTCTTCATTCCTATACGTTATTTCTTTTTCTACTTAAATTTCTTCATTCCTATACGTTATTTCTTTTTCTACTTAAATTTCTTCATTCTTATACGTTATTTCTTTTTCTACTTAAATTTCTTCATTCCTATACGTTATTTCTTTTTCTACTTAAATTTCTTCATTCTTATACGTTATTTCTTTTTCTACTTAAATTTCTTCATTCCTATACGTTATTTCTTTTTCTACTTAAATTTCTTCATTCTTATACGTTATTTCTTTTTCTACTTAAATTTCTTCATTCCTATACGTTATTTCTTTTTCTACTTAAATTTCTTCATTCTTATACGTTATTTCTTTTTCTACTTAAATTTCTTCATTCTTATACGTTATTTCTTTATCTACTGTAATTTCTCCATTTTTCTACATTATTTCTTTTTTATATACTTAAATTTCTTCATTCTTATACGTTATTTCTTTTTCTACTTAAATTTCTTCATTCCTATACGTTATTTCTTTTTCTACTTAAATTTCTTCATTCTTATACGTTATTTCTTTTTCTACTTAAATTTCTTCATTCCTATACGTTATTTCTTTTTCTACTTAAATTTCTTCATTCTTATACGTTATTTCTTTTTCTACTTAAATTTCTTCATTCCTATACGTTATTTCTTTTTCTACTTAAATTTCTTCATTCTTATACGTTATTTCTTTTTCTACTTAAATTTCTTCATTCTTATACGTTATTTCTTTATCTACTGTAATTTCTCCATTTTTCTACATTATTTCTTTTTTATATACTTAAATTTCTTCATTCTTATACGTTATTTCTTTTTCTACTTAAATTTCTTCATTCCTATACGTTATTTCTTTATCTACTGTAATTTCTCCATTTTTCTACATTATTTCTTTTTTATATACTTAAATTTCTTCATTCTTATACGTTATTTCTTTTTCTACTTAAATTTCTTCATTCCTATACGTTATTTCTTTATCTACTGTAATTTCTCCATTTTTCTACATTATTTCTTTTTTATATACTTAAATTTCTTCATTCTTATACGTTATTTCTTTTTCTACTTAAATTTCTTCATTCTTCTACGTTATTTCTTTTTCTACTTAAATTTCTTCATTCCTATACGTTATTTCTTTTTCTACTTAAATTTCTTCATTCCTATACGTTATTTCTTTTTCTACTTAAATTTCTTCATTCTTATACGTTATTTCTTTATCTACTGTAATTTCTCCATTTTTCTACATTATTTCTTTTTTATATACTTAAATTTCTTCATTCTTCTACGTTATTTCTTTTTCTACTTAAATTTCTTCATTCTTATACGTTATTTCTTTTTCTACTTAAATTTCTTCATTCTTATACGTTATTTCTTTATCTACTGTAATTTCTCCATTTTTCTACATTATTTCTTTTTTATATACTTAAATTTCTTCATTCTTATACGTTATTTCTTTTTCTACTTAAATTTCTTCATTCCTATACGTTATTTCTTTATCTACTGTAATTTCTCCATTTTTCTACATTATTTCTTTTTTATATACTTAAATTTCTTCATTCTTATACGTTATTTCTTTTTCTACTTAAATTTCTTCATTCCTATACGTTATTTCTTTATCTACTGTAATTTCTCCATTTTTCTACATTATTTCTTTTTTATATACTTAAATTTCTTCATTCTTATACGTTATTTCTTTTTCTACTTAAATTTCTTCATTCTTATACGTTATTTCTTTATCTACTGTAATTTCTCCATTTTTCTACATTATTTCTTTTTTATATACTTAAATTTCTTCATTCTTATACGTTATTTCTTTTTCTACTTAAATTTCTTCATTCCTATACGTTATTTCTTTATCTACTGTAATTTCTCCATTTTTCTACATTATTTCTTTTTTATCCACTTAAATTTCTTCATTCTTCTACGTTATTTCTTTTTCTACTTAAATTTCTTCATTCTTATACGTTATTTCTTTTTCTACTTAAATTTCTTCATTCTTATACGTTATTTCTTTATCTACTGTAATTTCTCCATTTTTCTACATTATTTCTTTTTTATATACTTAAATTTCTTCATTCTTATACGTTATTTCTTTTTCTACTTAAATTTCTTCATTCCTATACGTTATTTCTTTATCTACTGTAATTTCTCCATTTTTCTACATTATTTCTTTTTTATATACTTAAATTTCTTCATTCTTATACGTTATTTCTTTTTCTACTTAAATTTCTTCATTCCTATACGTTATTTCTTTATCTACTGTAATTTCTCCATTTTTCTACATTATTTCTTTTTTATATACTTAAATTTCTTCATTCTTATACGTTATTTCTTTTTCTACTTAAATTTCTTCATTCTTCTACGTTATTTCTTTTTCTACTTAAATTTCTTCATTCTTATACGTTATTTCTTTTTCTACTTAAATTTCTTCATTCCTATACGTTATTTCTTTTTCTACTTAAATTTCTTCATTCTTATACGTTATTTCTTTTTCTACTTAAATTTCTTCATTCTTATACGTTATTTCTTTATCTACTGTAATTTCTCCATTTTTCTACATTATTTCTTTTTTATATACTTAAATTTCTTCATTCTTATACGTTATTTCTTTTTCTACTTAAATTTCTTCATTCTTATACGTTATTTCTTTTTCTACTTAAATTTCTTCATTCTTATACGTTATTTCTTTATCTACTGTAATTTCTCCATTTTTCTACATTATTTCTTTTTTATATACTTAAATTTCTTCATTCTTATACGTTATTTCTTTTTCTACTTAAATTTCTTCATTCCTATACGTTATTTCATTATCTACTGTAATTTCTCCATTTTTCTACATTATTTCTTTTTTATATACTTAAATTTCTTCATTCTTATACGTTATTTCTTTTTCTACTTAAATTTCTTCATTCCTATACGTTATTTCTTTATCTACTGTAATTTCTCCATTTTTCTACATTATTTCTTTTTTATATACTTAAATTTCTTCATTCTTATACGTTATTTCTTTTTCTACTTAAATTTCTTCATTCCTATACGTTATTTCTTTATCTACTGTAATTTCTCCATTTTCTACATTATTTCTTTTTTATATACTTAAATTTCTTCATTCTTATACGTTATTTCTTTTTCTACTTAAATTTCTTCATTCCTATACGTTATTTCTTTTTCTACTTAAATTTCTTCATTCTTATACGTTATTTCTTTTTCTACTTAAATTTCTTCATTCCTATACGTTATTTCTTTTTCTACTTAAATTTCTTCATTCTTATACGTTATTTCTTTTTCTACTTAAATTTCTTCATTCCTATACGTTATTTCTTTTTCAACTTAAATTTCTTCATTCTTATACGTTATTTCTTTTTCTACTTAAATTTCTTCATTCTTATACGTTATTTCTTTTTCTACTTAAATTTCTTCATTCCTATACGTTATTTCTTTTTCTACTTAAATTTCTTCATTCTTATACGTTATTTCTTTTTCTACTTAAATTTCTTCATTCCTATACGTTATTTCTTTTTCTACTTAAATTTCTTCATTCTTATACGTTATTTCTTTTTCTACTTAAATTTCTTCATTCCTATACGTTATTTCTTTTTCAACTTAAATTTCTTCATTCCTATACGTTATTTCTTTTTCAACTTAAATTTCTTCATTCTTATACGTTATTTCTTTTTCTACTTAAATTTCTTCATTCCTATACGTTATTTCTTTATCTACTGTAATTTCTCCATTTTTCTACATTATTTCTTTTTTATATACTTAAATTTCTTCATTCTTATACGTTATTTCTTTTTCTACTTAAATTTCTTCATTCCTATACGTTATTTCTTTATCTACTGTAATTTCTCCATTTTTCTACATTATTTCTTTTTTATATACTTAAATTTCTTCATTCTTATACGTTATTTCTTTTTCTACTTAAATTTCTTCATTCCTATACGTTATTTCTTTATCTACTGTAATTTCTCCATTTTCTACATTATTTCTTTTTTATATACTTAAATTTCTTCATTCTTATACGTTATTTCTTTTTCTACTTAAATTTCTTCATTCCTATACGTTATTTCTTTTTCTACTTAAATTTCTTCATTCTTATACGTTATTTCTTTTTCTACTTAAATTTCTTCATTCCTATACGTTATTTCTTTTTCTACTTAAATTTCTTCATTCCTATACGTTATTTCTTTTTCTACTTAAATTTCTTCATTCTTATACGTTATTTCTTTTTCTACTTAAATTTCTTCATTCCTATACGTTATTTCTTTTTCTACTTAAATTTCTTCATTCTTATACGTTATTTCTTTTTCTACTTAAATTTCTTCATTCCTATACGTTATTTCTTTTTCTACTTAAATTTCTTCATTCTTATACGTTATTTCTTTTTCTACTTAAATTTCTTCATTCCTATACGTTATTTCTTTTTCTACTTAAATTTCTTCATTCTTATACGTTATTTCTTTTTCTACTTAAATTTCTTCATTCTTATACGTTATTTCTTTATCTACTGTAATTTCTCCATTTTTCTACATTATTTCTTTTTTATATACTTAAATTTCTTCATTCTTATACGTTATTTCTTTTTCTACTTAAATTTCTTCATTCCTATACGTTATTTCTTTTTCTACTTAAATTTCTTCATTCTTATACGTTATTTCTTTTTCTACTTAAATTTCTTCATTCCTATACGTTATTTCTTTTTCTACTTAAATTTCTTCATTCTTATACGTTATTTCTTTTTCTACTTAAATTTCTTCATTCCTATACGTTATTTCTTTTTCTACTTAAATTTCTTCATTCTTATACGTTATTTCTTTTTCTACTTAAATTTCTTCATTCTTATACGTTATTTCTTTATCTACTGTAATTTCTCCATTTTTCTACATTATTTCTTTTTTATATACTTAAATTTCTTCATTCTTATACGTTATTTCTTTTTCTACTTAAATTTCTTCATTCCTATACGTTATTTCTTTATCTACTGTAATTTCTCCATTTTTCTACATTATTTCTTTTTTATATACTTAAATTTCTTCATTCTTATACGTTATTTCTTTTTCTACTTAAATTTCTTCATTCCTATACGTTATTTCTTTATCTACTGTAATTTCTCCATTTTTCTACATTATTTCTTTTTTATATACTTAAATTTCTTCATTCTTATACGTTATTTCTTTTTCTACTTAAATTTCTTCATTCTTCTACGTTATTTCTTTTTCTACTTAAATTTCTTCATTCCTATACGTTATTTCTTTTTCTACTTAAATTTCTTCATTCCTATACGTTATTTCTTTTTCTACTTAAATTTCTTCATTCTTATACGTTATTTCTTTATCTACTGTAATTTCTCCATTTTTCTACATTATTTCTTTTTTATATACTTAAATTTCTTCATTCTTCTACGTTATTTCTTTTTCTACTTAAATTTCTTCATTCTTATACGTTATTTCTTTTTCTACTTAAATTTCTTCATTCTTATACGTTATTTCTTTATCTACTGTAATTTCTCCATTTTTCTACATTATTTCTTTTTTATATACTTAAATTTCTTCATTCTTATACGTTATTTCTTTTTCTACTTAAATTTCTTCATTCCTATACGTTATTTCTTTATCTACTGTAATTTCTCCATTTTTCTACATTATTTCTTTTTTATATACTTAAATTTCTTCATTCTTATACGTTATTTCTTTTTCTACTTAAATTTCTTCATTCCTATACGTTATTTCTTTATCTACTGTAATTTCTCCATTTTTCTACATTATTTCTTTTTTATATACTTAAATTTCTTCATTCTTATACGTTATTTCTTTTTCTACTTAAATTTCTTCATTCCTATACGTTATTTCTTTATCTACTGTAATTTCTCCATTTTTCTACATTATTTCTTTTTTATATACTTAAATTTCTTCATTCTTATACGTTATTTCTTTTTCTACTTAAATTTCTTCATTCCTATACGTTATTTCTTTATCTACTGTAATTTCTCCATTTTTCTACATTATTTCTTTTTTATATACTTAAATTTCTTCATTCTTATACGTTATTTCTTTTTCTACTTAAATTTCTTCATTCCTATACGTTATTTCTTTATCTACTGTAATTTCTCCATTTTCTACATTATTTCTTTTTTATATACTTAAATTTCTTCATTCTTATACGTTATTTCTTTTTCTACTTAAATTTCTTCATTCCTATACGTTATTTCTTTATCTACTGTAATTTCTCCATTTTTCTACATTATTTCTTTTTTATATACTTAAATTTCTTCATTCTTATACGTTATTTCTTTTTCTACTTAAATTTCTTCATTCCTATACGTTATTTCTTTATCTACTGTAATTTCTCCATTTTTCTACATTATTTCTTTTTTATATACTTAAATTTCTTCATTCTTATATGTTATTTCTTTTTCTACTTAAATTTCTTCATTCTTATACGTTATTTCTTTATCTACTGTAATTTCTCCATTTTTCTACATTATTTCTTTTTTATATACTTAAATTTCTTCATTCTTTTACGGTATTTCTTTTTCTACTTAAATTTCTTCATTCTTCTACATTATTTCTTTATCTACTTTAATTTCTTCATTCTTATACGTTATTTCTTTATCTACTTAAATTTTTTCATTCTTAGACGTTAGTTCTTTATCTACTTAAATTTCTTCTTTCTTCTGCAGTATATCTTTTTATACTTAAATTTCTTCATTCTTCTACGTTATTTCTTTAATTTCTTCGTTCTTCTACATTATTTCTTTTTCTTCATTATATTTTTTTATTTCCATTATATTTTTTTATCTCCTTGTTCCATAATTCTTCTATTTTGTTCTTTTGATTTCAATATCTTTCTCTTTTAGATTATTTTTTTTCATTTATTGTTTTTTCACTTTTTCATTTCTCTTTTTTTTTCTTTTTGTGCTGATGGTAATTTTTTTCTTTTTTCATTATATATAATTTTTGTCTTCTCTTTCAGTTTCTTCTTCTCCATGTTATTTACCTGTTTTTGCCTATTATTTTTTTATTTTAATATTTTTCATTTCCTTCTTTCTTTATTTTCCATTTTGTTCTCATTTCTCCTTTTTATTATTTATTCTCATTTCTTTTTTAATTTTCCCTTTCTTATTCAATTTACCTCTGATTCCACATTTTACCTTCCACTCTTCCTTACTCTTCTGTTGTCTTTTACTCTTCCCTTTGTCATTCACCTTAACAGAGATTACACTCTCTTCTTCTATTTTGCCTCCTACTCCTCCTTACTCTTCAGTTTTCTTTTTCCCTTCTCTTCTTCATTCACCTTATCATTGATTCCTTGTCCTTCTTTTCTGAAAGCATTTATTTAAATGCTAAGATGAGTTTTACTTACTGGACAGCCTTCTCTCCAGGGAAGTTGAGAGGAAATGGACAGTTGTCATCAGCAGGTGCATTCATTTTCAACAAGGTGTTTATCTTTCTGTTACTGAACAAAATTCCTTCTCCTCTTGGTATTTTTAATCACAAGAACATGCTCAAGATACAATCAATGTCTTTACTCAAATATAATTTGTTGATTTTTTTTAATGGTTTTGCTGATTGCTTCTTTGTTTATTTTTATTTTTATTTTTACAAATTTTCCAGATTGAAATATTTCCTTTAAGTGGTTGCAGTGTAGAATATTCTAAGAGTTAATAAAAGAAACACAAAGCACACTTTTGCAGGTCTTGAGTGGGGGGAGCAACTCTCCCAAATTATTGAATTTTAGGAACTGAATTTTAAGTGCTTGATTTTATGAACAAGATTGAAAATTAAATATAAATGCATTTGTTTAGCTAGCATTTGTTTCCTAGAATGTCTTAGACCTCTTCATGAGATTAATACTTGCACAATGACTCAAATATTAGAAAGGAAATTTGTACAGATTCATTCTCAGTCTCTTTTGTTCAATTCCAGGTTTTGCCTGTTACCAATGCATATCAGACATCAGTCTCTTCCAAGAAGATTTACATAAAATGCTGAAGGTTGATTTTGATACAACTTAACTCAAGAAATATAAAGAAATAAAAGAGATTTTAGGTATGATAACATTCTAATGTTTTGGAAGCTATATTTTAATCAATTCACCCCGAGCAAGTCAATAAAGCCACTAAGATGCAAAGGGCTACTGGGAGTGAAAGAGAATGAAAAATACTTTAGAAGGTGGTGGAAACCCAATCTTAAATAGGAAACAAGGGATAAACCCCTGTTGGGAAAAATAAATTCATAAATCTACTACTAGAAAATGGTTGTGCCACAAGCATATAGCATAATGTTTATTGGTGTAGAATGTTGAATTAATGAACTGAGTTTCAATTCTGACCAAGTCCGCTAGATCCACTTTGACACTAGCTAGCATTTGTTTCCTAGAATGTCTTAGTCCTCTTCAAAAGATTAATACTTGCACAATGACTCAAATATTAGAAAGGAAATTTTCTCTTTTCCTCCCATATATCAGTTAAATAAAAGAGTAGATTGAGCTCTTCAGCCTTGGAAGAAGAAAAATTCTGAAATTAGAACTATAGAGATGGCATTAGGAAATCACTCCACTATCTTTCCCAAGAAGTCAAGGGAATTCATAGATAATAAAAGAAACTGTGGAGAACGATAATTGTTTATTTCAAGCTTATCTCTTTTTCACCAAGTTTTCTGGTCAATATTGAAGCACAGATAAAAGCCAATATTTTGAATGATAAGTACTAAACCTCCCCACTTGAAAGAGTTGTCTGCACCAGACCTCCTAATTAATATTTCCCTCCTTTAGTCAACTTTAATAGATATAAATAAAAGCTTTAATTTATAACAATATTTTTTATTGTAAATTCCATATCTCTTTAGGTTGTTGTGGCTTTTAACAGATTCCCTTTCATTAATAACTATGAATTTGCAGCTTCTTAGGAAAGATAGTGGAGTGGTTTCCTGTTGTGCTCTCCATGGTTCTGAATTCAACATTGTCTTTCTTCTAGACTAGTTAACACTGAAAGATTGAAAACCCAGTCTAACATGTTGCTTACCCTTTAACTGAAAAGAGAAAAAATGAATTCTTACTTTTCCTAAGGGCATTTATGTGAGAGCTGTCTCATCAATTCAATTTTCCATACCAACAATAATTCACATCATTTCTCATCTTCCAATCCCTGTTACACAGTAAAACTTTTGCACTTTCTTGATATATAATTTGCAATTTGGGCATTTTCTTTTGCTGAAAGTTATGAATTTTCTGTCTTCTTACATTTAACAGTTAGTCCTTTCATCTTGCTTTCCTTGACTACCTTATTCAATGGCATTTAAATGTAGGAATGCTTAGTAAACAATGTAAGAGTTCTTTTTACCTTTACAGTAATAAAGTGTCAAAAATGTTGTTTCTTTCAAAACAGTGACAAAAGACGGAGATGAAAGGAGAATAGATTTATAACAGATTTGCCTCTGATGTTAAAATCCAATGTTCAAGCCCAAGTGAAAAGAGGGTTAAGATTTGAATGCTGATTTTTACAGTAGTTAAGAAGTTCTCCTAAACTCAGAAAACTTTTTTTTTATAATATGCCTCATGTACTTGTAAAATCTGTAAATTCTATATGGTGTGAACATCTATATTTTGGCCTGTTCATTATCTATGTGAGTGTTTACTATCAGTAAGACAGTTGATTATTTATCTACCTCAGTTTGTTCATTATCTACCTCAGTCTGAGCCTGTTCATTATCTATATATCTACCTACCTCATTTTGAGCCTGCTTTATTATCTATCTTTGTTTATTATAGAGCTATCTAAGTAAGCCTGTTCTATTTTGTTGACATATCCTGTATATTTATTTAATTTTTCTTCCTTTCTTTCCTACTGCAGTTGACCTACTGAGGTAAAGTGCCTATGTTCACTCCAATTCCAAAGTTACTTGTCTTTCGGAGTCCATTCTTTGTCCATCTACTCATTCACTCTTGTCACTGGCCATTCGCCTCAGCATAAACCCCTTGCTATACTTATCAATGACTGGTTCAAGTTTTTGTCTTTATTTTGTTAAATTTATCATTGTACTTAGATATTCCTCCATTTTGCTTTTACTACAATCTTTCTTTCTCTTTTAAGTATGGCCTTAGGCTCTTCTCCATTTCTCCTTTTTGTTTCTTGATGCATTACCAACATTTTCTTCAACATAATTTAATATCCATTCATCCTGTGTCTCATATCTTCTTCTCTCTATTCATTATTCCTTCATTATTTATTTCAGTCTCTTGTCTTCGAGTTTTTTCGTATTTCTCATTTACAATTTATAAGATCAGTTTTCTCTACAATTTATTTCTCTTTATTTTCTCTTTAATTTCTTTCAGTTTTTCCACATTTTCTTTTTTTATCTTGTCATCATTTTTCCTTCTTTGTGATTTTTTTCTTTTTTACTCCATTTTCTTTCATTATCCTCTTTCCCTTTTCTCAAACTCCCTTTCACTTCTTTTTATTATCCCCAAATTGATTCACCTTTGCCTTGCTTTGACTCTTCCTTCTTTACCTTCTCTTTACTCCTTATATCTGTTTTTCCAAGAGTAAGCTGAAAGGAAGAACAAAAACTTCTTCCTTTCAGCTTACTCTTCATTTATTCCCAATTATTTACCTATGTTTCATCCTCATCTTATCTCCAAGCTCAGTCTAGCAACACCTTCATTTCTCATCTCTCTTATACTCATCTCTATTTCTTATAATCATCTTTCTCTCTTATACTCATCTCTATTTCTTATAATCATCTCTCTTATATTCATCTCTATTTCTTATAATCATCTTTCTCTCTTATACTCATCTCTATTTCTTATACTCATCTCTCTTATACTCTCTTATACTCGTCACTATCTCTTATACTCATCTCTATTTCTTATAATCATCTTTCTCTCTTATACTCATCTCTATTTCTTATACTCATCTCTCTTATACTCTCTTATACTCGTCACTATCTCTTATACTCATCTCTATTTCTTATAATCACCTTTCTCTCTTATACTCATCTCTCATTTCTTTTGTTTTTACACAACTTTCCCTATTTCATAAGTTCTTTTTTCAGTTTGTTTTTAGTTTATCTTCTCCAGATATCCGTATTAAATCTTAATTTCTCAAATCTTCCCTTACTCATCTTTCTTTCCTTCCTTTTAAACTGTCTCTTTTTCTTCTTTGATTTCTTCTTGTGGTGAAAATAGAACCAAGAAACTCTAACTTAGCCATGGCTAAGAGGCTATAGGAATTTAATCCTTTATATTTATTTGCCAACCAATAAAATCCCATCAGAAGGTTTGTTTCATAAACTATCATTACAAGGACAAATACTGCCAAAATACCGTAATTCCCCTGACACATTTTTTGCAAAAAATAATAAGCAAAATTATGTTTTTTTTTTTTTGTAGATGTGCATAATATGCACATGTACAAAAATATCTTTAAAAAAATTATCATTTCATCAATTGATTTCAGTTGCAAAATGACTACTTGCCAAAAACATGACAATTTAACACTAACATTCGGTGATTACAACCCCATAAGGATGTCAAATACAATCATATGCATCTAACAATACTTAAAAATGTAAAATAATATAAGAATTATCCTAAAACTAAATTAGAATAATATTATTCTATGTTTAAAACCATTTTTTTGTAAGAGTAGGAAATGCTAGTCTGTAATGAGGTTGGAGAGTTACAATTTTTAGGGTTTTATTACCAAACAAGAGGTGCTTATTATGCATGAGTAGAAGCATTTTTCCACACTTTCAGCACAATTTTAGAGGTGTGCATTATGGATGAAGGTATATTATACATGGGGAAATATGGTACTTGTGGACATAGGTGTAGACATACCATGTGTTATCTTCAGACCATTTAGATAAAAACAATAATAACTCCCTTCACTACTCCCACAAAATCAAGAAAAAGATTTTTGCGAACCAGTGTGAAATTATTTTCTCATGAATGAAAAACTTATATTCAAAAAATTCATGCCACTATATGAAATTAGATTTTGAATCCCTCTTATGAATATAAACATAGAAGCCTACTGTTTCTCAGGAGTCAAAACAATTTTGGAGGCCAATTTGATTTACACATGCATACACACACACACACTCACACGCACACACAATGGATGAGATGTGCAGCCGCTGACTAAGGCTTGGTCTATGCACTCACAAACACATTAGGCTGACCATCATAAAGTAAGTCTGAACACACACTTCACATCAAACTAAGACACTTAATTACTTGATAAAACACAACTTAACTGCAAGGAAAATTGAACCCTTTATTGTCATTGTATGTTTCTGAAAAGAATGTATAAATGTTATTTCCCACTGATGTTCTGCTTCTACTGTTTCTTCAGAAAATAATCTCTTTTTTGTTTCATTTAAAAGATGTGTTGTTGTTGTTGCTGTTATATTTTTGGAATCCCAACACTCAGACAACAACAAAAACATGGGTAGACTGATCCCATGATGTCTCACATGTGAGTTTGGATCCGCCATTTCCAACTTAGTTAAAGTGCATGCATGGTTCTAGCTCTCTTAAAATCATTGCTGATTTGCATGCATGGTCAAAAACATAAATAAAAGGTGAGCTGTACAGACAAGAAAGAGAGGATCTACAAAATTTTTTCTGGACAGGGCTCATTGCAACTATCTACTGCACCTCCAAAATGATCTCCAACCTTTTTATTGTGTTTTTTTCTCCTTATCTTTACTTTTCAGGTCATTTTTCTTACTTTAAAATCTTTCTTCTCTATATGCCATGTCCCCTAAGGATGTAGGTAATGTTGGCTCTGCACAATTTCTTGTCCTTTATAGCTGTTAATACATTTTGTCTTTTTGCTATTTCTTCTACACCCTGTTCCCACTAAGCTCACTAAGAATGTTATTATGTTGTTTTCCTCAGTGCTGCTTGCCTTTAAACTGTCCTGTGAGTATCACATTTTCCAAGCACTCTTTCCTCATCATGTGCTCTAGAAATTTCAATTGTCTCTTCCTTTCTTTTTTTTAACTGTAGAGTTCAACCTGTACAAGTCCCAGGGGCCACTCAAGGTAGAAGGTTACATTAAAGAGTAGTTTATATGGATAGGAAGTGAAGATAACGATTGGCTCTAAACTTGAACAGGTCATGATTGTAGTGATCAGGGAAACATCCACTTGGAAGTTTGTTTCACAGGACAGTGGTTTGTAGGAAGAAGTTGTCTGAGTGGAACATACTTATCACTAGTGGAATACAGAGGGAATATGAATGGTTTGCTACTATATAAGTGGCATGGTAGGTCTTAGCCATGAAGGTTAGACATGGCAGAACAAAGGCAAATGCAAGGCTTTTATTTTGTAACAAGTATTTATATATAAGAGCCAAAATGTTGTTGGTTTTTTAAAATTTTCAAGTTTAGGAACACTCATAAATATTCATCAGGTTAGCTCAAAACTTCAGACAAGCTATGGATGATGTGAAGTGATACAATTCAATGACTCATAAATAAAAGTGAGTTAAGGATGTTTTAGAAATCTTTTTTTTTAGCAATTTTGTGCAAATTGGTATTTGAATTAATTTAGTTTGGGATTAATACAGGCATTACCTATTTTGAATACAATGAGGTCTTGGTTTTAACCATTTTCTTTTAATTTTTTAACATTTTTGTAGCTGTATCTTGGTTTGGGAAATTAGTAGTTCTTTCAGGAATGGAAATAATGAGAAAAATCCAGGGTGCAGATTTATATTATATTTATAAGCATTCAATAGCAGTACACTCAAGGATTTTCCTTCTAAGTTACTTGTTAACATTATGAATATTTATAAGCATTCCTAACTCAAGAATTTTGAAAACCAATAACAATTTTGATCTTGTATGTAAATACTTGTTACAAAATCAAACCCTTGCATTTGCTTTGATAAAGTCACACAAAGGATGAAAGATGTCGGCTAAGATAAGTTTTTCCTTTTGTTTTTATTAGATTGGTGCAAAAATAATGACGGTTTTTGATGTTAAAAAATACGTCAAAAACCGTCATTATTTTTGCACCAACCTAATATTATTCACACCTTAATATGTATAATGATATTAATAATATACTAATGTAATCAATGGTCATATGTTTACATGAAATAAGCATTGGAGTAAAGGGCTGGAAAATACTTTTCATAATATATAATAATAATTATAATATTAAAAATATAATGGGGTTGTACATTAAATAATTTTTTAAGTAAAAAAAAAAAAAGAAATTAATTTCTTTTAATACTAAACAACTGATCCTAGCCTCTTTACAATAATTAACACTCTTTATTCAATTATCATTAACTTATTTTTATGTATTTTTTCTATGTGTCAACATGACACAGAAAAAATACATAAAATTATGAAACCCTTAGAACAAACCCTTAGAACATGGGCAATCATGGCTCTCCCCAACTTCCTATCCTTTGTAACACTTTGTCTTTTTACTATCCCTCCTAATCCTTGTTCTGACATCCATTTAAACAAACTCATAATCAGCTTGCTTGCTGTTTCCTCTCTGCTTCTCTTGCTTCCAATATATCCTGTGAGTGTCAAATTTTCTGAGCTTTTTCCCCCATTATGTGTCCTAGAAATTTCAACCATGTCTGTCTTATTCTAAATGTCATATTTGTCTCCATATTTTGTAAAATTTGTTGCTTACATGCACCATCCATGGTATTCTCAGCATCCTTCTGTAGAACCACATCAACAGTACCGATCAGAAATAAAAGTCTCACCAGGAACTTATTCTTCATTTTCAATTCATATTGTTTACTAATAACCATGGTTGCAAAGAAAAGCAAGTGAAATTATTAGGTTGGTGCAAAAATAACGTCGTTTTCTCACATATGTTACTATGCGAGAAAACGACATTATTTTTGCACCAACCTAATAAAATGAAAATTACCATTAAAAAAATTAATAACATTTAGTATTTTTTTTCATTATTTGTTTTTATTTATAAACTGACAGGTTAAACTATACACAGGAGAGAAAAATAATCAAAGGACACATCAAATTAAATGTAGCAATAAAACCAGCAAGTAGGAGTTTAAATAACTCTTGAAATAAGGAGGACAGAGAATTTATTTTTATAGTGTAGATTCTTATTACTTTTATAATAAATCTATTCATTTTTATTATAAGTCCCTATTTATTTTTTGATAATTGTAATCTCATTAATTTTCATCATAAATTCTTATTATATTTTATTACAAATACCTGATTTATTTTATTTTAGATTCTTATTAATTTTAATTATAATCTCATTTATTTTTATAAATTCTTTTTATTATAAATTCCCATTTATATTGATTATAATTCCTTGATAATTTTAATCAAAAATTATTATTTTTATTATAATTCTTATTCATTTTTGTTTCATATATTGAAATAATTAAAAGTAAGAAGAAAAAACAAAATGCACTTTTAAAAGTTAAGACTCCATTAGTTAATCTGAATGTCACTGATATTCACTTTTTGAAAACATTCATCTTTACAGAAGCATTAAACTTACTGACGCATAATATTAAAAATAAATTTATTTTTAAATCTGAAAATATTTTAGCCCATAATTAAATTCATAGTTAATTAAAGAGTGTATTCTTGTCAGTTTGTGTGTGTACCAAAAGAAAATGAAGTAAAAGGTAAAAAAGAAAAACAAAAAAAAATGTGGATGAAATTTTTAAAAATCATAAGAGATTTTCAAATCAACTTCTTGACAGTACTACAGATAATCATTTTGCTGGTATTTTCCTAAGAGTAAAACTAGAACACAGGGACAGTTATTTTTCTTTTATTCAGTCAAGTAGCAATGTGAATTCTCTCATTGGAACTCAGAAAGATTCATAACAGATAAGGCACATTGGAATAGCAAAAGATACCATCCAAAAAAGAAGTGCTGGACTACTATTTAATACCAATCCTCCTACATGGCAGTGAATCCTGGACTATTTCCTCACAGATGAAGAGGAGATTTGAAGCAACAAAGATCTACAGAAAGATGCTGAAAATACCATGAATAAAGCATGTGATCAAGAAGGAAGTTTGAAGAAAAATGGAAGCAAAAAGACCACTTTTTGAGTTGTGTTTTTAACACATAATGAAGAAAGAGCACTTGGAGATTTTGACACTCACAGGACATATTGAGGAACAGAGGATGATGAAGTAATCTACCTAATGAATTAGTATAAATGGATGACAGAACTAGTAGTGGGAAGAATAGTAAAAAATAAAACCAAAAAATAAATATTACTAGGAGGTACGGTGGGTAATGGATAGCAGTTCGGATGAAGGAATTGGAAAGACAAGTTTGACTTCCAGTTGGATTCCTAACATTCACTTACATGCTAATACCCTTGGGAAAGGTATGAATTCACTTCTTCTCAACCCAACTATGCATAAAATAGCAGTACAGACTGGGATTCATAGCCTTGGGTGGCAACCTGTCTAGGAGAAAGTAACTCTGAATTCAAAAACTATATATAGCCCTGGCTACATGCTGTATAGTATGTAGCACATACTAGCAAAAAAAAGCAAAAGCAAAGGATCATTTGTATTGGCTTGATTTGGAGGGGCTCCCTATTCATTCTACTTAGGGAGTATGATGCTAAAAAAAAATTTTAAAAAAGAGGTACAAAGGATAGGAAGTTGTGGAGAGCACTGGTCATCCTGAATGGATACACCACATATGACTTTCATAATTTTAGTTGATTATCATTACAACTGCTCAGAAGAGGTTCAGTCTACAGTTTTTAGTCAACAGTGGATCAAAAATAAAGGATAAGCAGTTAAGAACACTAACTCACATCCCCTTTGCCTTGGAAATCATTTTTTGTTTTGTTCTTTATAAGCTGTTCTACCACAAACTCCAAAAGGCTTTATATTTAACAAAAGATCAAATAAGCTTATCCTTCATTTACTCCAAATGTTGAGCACCATTAGCTACAGTAGACAAGTTTGGAGAAGAATGGGCAGATAGCATAATGGTTAGCAGCTCAAGAAAAAATAAAAAAAAGAAAGAAATGCAGAGAAGTTAAATTCCACTTGTGTTTGTTATATTCACTTTTCATTGCAACTTTCTTTTATATTTATATGCCATGTTCTTTTAGGACATGGGTGATCATGGTTCTCCACCTCCCTCTATCCCCTGCAGCTCACAACAAGTTACTTTCCTCTGCTTCCTACCCCAGACCATGTTCTGTCATCCACTTGCTTAAGCCAGCCAGGTATTTCACACGCTGCTTTCCCTTCTCTCTCTTTACCTTTATTCGACCTCTGAGTATCAGATTCTTCAGGCCCTCCTTCCTCATTATGTATCCCAGAAGCTTCAGCTGCCTCTTTCTGATGTTAAATATAAGCCTTGTCTTTGTTTGCAACCTCTCTAAGACCTCATCGTTGCTCACACAATCGGTCCATGATATCCTTAGCATCCTTCTGTAGAACCACATCTCAAGTTGCACCCTCATCTTTGAGGAAATTGTCCAACATTTGCTGTCATAAAGAAGGAGAGATGTCACGTAACAGCTCAATATTCTTTTCTTTGTTATCAAAGAAATCCTCCTGTCTAGCAATACTCTGCTCAGCTTTTGGAATGTTATTTTGCCATCCCAATCAATCTACAGATCTCAGTGTCGCACTTACCGTCCTCTGTCAAGATGTTTCCCAGATATTTAAACTTCTCCATCTGCTTGATTCTAGTGTTTCTGACATGCAAATTGCATTTCAGGCTCATTTTCTTACTGATGACCATGCGTTCTGTCTTCTTGCAGTTTATGCTTAGTCCCTTCTTCTCACTCTCCATCACTACCTTCTGTAGGAGATTTTGTAAGTTTTTTTCCGTGTCTCCTATCAGTACTGTGTCATCAGCATATCTTATGTGGTTAAGATTGTGGCCACCAATGCTAAATCCCGGTAGGGTTTCCAATTCTTTCAGAATCACCTCACTGTATCAGTTGAAAAGGTCAGGTGAGAAGATGCATCCTTGCCTTACGCCCCTTTCTATTTTTGTATATTCACTGAACTCATTCCGTATGCACATGCATGCTGTTTGCTGCCAGTATAGGTTCTTGATTATTCTTATATATTTCCCAAATATATCAAGGTTGCTGAGCAGTTCCATCAGATCCTTGTCACATTGTTGAAGGCCTTTGTGTAGTCTTTGAAACATAGGTACACATCCTTCTGCATCTGTATCACTCTTTCTGATAACATTCCAAGCATGAATATTGCATTACTTGTTTTGGTGTCTCTAACAAACATGTCCTGTTCTTGTCCTATCTCTGCATTGATTCTGCTGTATGCTTTAATCATCATAATACAGATGATGAGTTTTGTCACATGGCTCATTAGGCTTATTGTTCAGTGGAGTTCGCATTCATCTGTGTCTGGTTTCTTAGGCATACCTATGAAGATAGATCTGATGAGGTCTTCTAGTATATCCCCGGTGTTATAGATTTCACTTGTTATTTCAGTGATCGTGTCTATGCCAAAGTCGTCTAAAGCTGTCAGAATTTCTGTTATAATTCCATCTGGCCGAGCTGCTTTGTTTCTGTTCAATTTCGCCAGTGCAGCTTTTACTTCAGTTTTCAGAATTCCTGGTCTGTCAGTAGTTCCATATATTGCTGGTTGTTCCCTTTCATTGTGGAAGAGATCTCCAATATACTCGATCCAGCATTGAATTTTTTCCCTCTAATACGAGTGTTCCATCCTTTGATTTTAAGCAGTCTGTTGATGAGCATGTCTTCTGTCCTGTTAGTTGCCTTATTTGTTTGTGCATGTCTCTTTTGTTGGTAGTACTCAATCTTTCTATTTCTGCACATTTTTTGATTAGCCATTCTTCTTTAGCTTGCCTGAATTTGGTCCTTATTTCATTGTGTAATTTTCTGTACTCCATTCCGTGTCTTGGCAGAGTTTTCTGTCACCTTCGCATCATGTTGAGAATCCATGAGAATCCATCAGTTTGTCTGATGATCAGAAATAGTGTGAAATACAGGATCACAAACTCACATGAATCCTACTAAATAAATATATATATATATATATATATATATATATATATATATATATATATATATATATATATATATAATAATAATAATAATAGTTCAATTGTGTATGTATGTATTCAATGACACATGGATGCACATATATGCCCAGTCCCACGCTATTCATATATGTTTATGTTTGTGTGAGCTGCAATATGTGAATGTGTACGTATGTATGTCTGCATACATATGAGTGGCATTCCAACAACAATTTTTCCTCCCACTACCACAGAAAACACAGATATATGCAACCAAAAATTAATACAAAATTTAAAAATTAATCAGTTTGTCTGATAATCACAAAGTGTGAAACACATGGTCACAAACTCACATCAATCACATCTATATATATATATATATATATATATATATATACAGGTGATACAGGTGATACAGGTTCAATTCCTGTTAGAAGCACAATCTTTCTTTAGTAGCACTTCTCAATATAGACCAGTTATTAACTTCAGATTAAGAAAATAAAAAACTAGGTATAGCAATTTGTAAGTGTACCCACATAAAAACAACATTTATGGTTATGAAACATACACACACACACACACACACATATATATATATATATATATATATATATATATATATATACACAGTATATTTTTGTATGTAAAGTTATATATATTTGTAAATTAAAGAAAAACAGTAAAAAATATAAGCAAAACTGTTGAACACCTGAACGTAATTGTTCATAAAATATCATGCAAGCTTATTGCCAGCAACTTGCCCATTCTTTTTGATTTTTTTTTATGACTCCCTTTTTATCCACAGGTTGACAAACACATAATTTGCAGGAAACAACAGAGAACCGGAGATTAACTCTCCATTCTGTTGAGTGCTTAATCATGCACAAAGATAATGATATATGCATCACTTGCTCTC